>CM067373.1:74860030-75055030 GCA_034401795.1 Chaetoderma sp. LZ-2023a | reverse complement strand
AACCCGCTACAACGTTTACCTATCGGTAGCTATACACGGGCCTTTCCAGTGTATCCATCCATCGTATGATGTCATAATCCACTACATGACGTGTATGATGATGGCATACACATGGCCACTTCGATTCAGTCCATCTTAAACGCTTACTAGTCCGACAGGCTGTACGAATTGTATGGCTTTGCTATTTAATGCACATTCTGTTGAATATTTTGAAACTAATTTAACTAGGCATTGTGGCTGCCATAGGCCACATCCTGTTAATCTTCTTCTTCTTCTTCTTCTTCTTTTCCTTAGCTGATCATACCGCCAGTCCTATCCTGTTGATTACTTTTGACATATGCAACTGTTTACCTGTATTGTTTTCTAGAAATGTATAATCAGGGAGTTTAGTGAGCGATCGACCATGACATGGGCGAAGTGTCAGTGGAGTTTACCTAGAGACACACGAGGAATAGCTAAAACTAGATTCGTCCATTTTATTGAGGCGACAGTTAACAAATAACGTATTTGATTATAACGTCAGGTACTTGATTGGCAGATTAGATCACAATAAGCTCTATTACAATTCACTGACAAAGTTTAATTGATTCACTTCATCTTTCCAACCAGATACATCAGATAGTATACTTTTTTCTATGGCAATGGCTCTCATCAAGCGATCTGTCCATATATGCTACTATCCTGAACATACATAAAGACCACGTACTCCACAAGCCATTGACTGTCTTTGTTATAATAGCTAGTGGGGAATGGCTCTTTTATGATGAGGGTGTTTAGCGTGTCTCAATTGCTATTCTCTCTCTTAATTGCTCACTAGGTGAATGTGCTGATCATGAATACCGAAGTGTTGTTGTGGAAGATAGACCTACATCACATGAGTGTGATAATACATGTACCTATGCAACTGGCCATTGGGAAGATGTCTGGGTGCTGATAGCCATAGTTGAATGAGTCCATCTATAGGTGTGTTCCAATGTGCGAAATAGGGTATCTCAGTTTAAAGATCGGGGAATAATATTAGGACAGCATAATACTCCACCCCCACCCCCATGATGTATTTTCCATCAAAGTGCGATCGATGAGTGATGGGGAAGTGCAATATATCTCCAGTAATTCACTTACTAAAGCCCAACTGAATCAAAGGACTACATGGTCCGTTAGATTGTTTTGCCAATCAGCCAACGATGTGCGTCTATGGATATTATTCATACCGTCTCTGTATTCAATCGACTAAAACTATTCGGTTCCATGCATGACGAACTCTACTCATTTAAATATGTATTCAGTTACATAGTTGTGACTTATTTCATACACCAGAATACGATGGTAAAATGACGCTGAAGAAACTGACCAATTTCTTTATCGATCTACTGCTTACTCAGTGTGTAGCTACCGATAAGCGACTTCTGTAACGATAAGCGACTTCTGTAACGCGTTAATCCTTTAATAACTAAAGTTTATTTAGAAAATTAAATATTTACTTATTTATGTGCATGCCAAGAGAAAGCTATATTTTACCACTGGAATGGCTGCCTCGGTTAGACGCTGAAACGAAAATCCAAAAGTCTGTAACACAATTGTATGAACGATCTTTAATGAACGTGCAATATAATACACATTATGTTAAATACTTTTTAACTGAATCAACACCGTCGGAAACAGGCTCAAACAAATTAGTTTCAAAATATACAACAAATTCCCTGTATAGTCACCTTGAATTTTAAATTCTTGGAGTCAGGCTTTCCAGTTTCAAATCGATTACAATACACATCATAAAGCGGTTGAAGCATACCCGTCTTAGAAATATGAGGGGAGCATAGCTAGGTAGCACATACGATGCTCACGTTTCTCTATGCATGCTTGCTTGCGTGCGTGCATGCGTGCCTACATGTGTGCATGCGCGTGTCCGTCCGTCCGTACATATGTACCTAATGTATTATGCTCTAGTATGCGCTGCTGATTTCTTTTCTTCGTTTCTGTGTGTTTAAATTGCGAAATATAGGCAACAAGTTTAGATTGGAGGCAAACTTTCTTTACCGACATGGCATGCTAGAATGCCATGGGTTATGTAAGTGTGCATGTGCTGTAGTTAGAATCACTGATCATAGGCCTCCGAAACCGCTGTGACACGATTTGATTCATATACGCATTGATTGTTAACCATTTAAACACGAAAGGCTAAACACCAAAACTACTTTAATATTTATTAATCATTCTTTTAAATATTTTGAAACTATACTTTGACTGAAATCGGTTAGTTCGTATAACAGTAACAGGTTCCAGTCAAATGAGATTTCAAATATTCAGCATCCTATCAGTATAATGCCATTGAAAGCAGGATTATAATAATTCAGGTTTGCAAGGTGTAAATGGCAATTTTACATTGACAAATCAGTATAGATTCAGTATCTCATATTCCCTTCCCGTGTTCCTGAAGTGAAATATGTAAACACATGTTAGACAATTTTGTCAAATAATATGCCATGGGAACGACTAACGCAAATGTTTTGCTATATAGTGTAATCCCACCCCCTGTACATACCAATAAGCAAGTGTATAAATTCAGAAAGAAATTTTAATGCCTTAAGTTTCGATTGCGAAAGATCTCATAAAAACGTTGGTACCATTTTTGCTTTGTTGCTATGTATATTTTTTGCCATTGCGATTAACACGCAAAGAAGGCAACTTGTTAGCCAAGTCATGTCTCAGCGCATTGCAATTTATGTATAATGTCTAAACCCATAACAGAATGTGCTATGGAATATCTGAGAGCCTTGATATATCCAATGATCGGTGGCATGTGTTACAGGGTTCGCATTATTCTATCTGATTAACTGCATCATCACTGACAGCGAATGAGTGGCAAAGTGAATTCGCTAAGAAAGAGACGTTGATTTAATGTTGCGAATCATGATGGGAAATTGTCTTCGCTTCGCCTGCATCTAACGTGATTTGCATCTCAAAGCCATTATCCGGCGGATTAGTGTCAGCATTTACAAGGGGGAATTGACAGAATCTGAAGTCAAGCAACACATTGCACACGCCTACCACCATCGCATTTGAATGTACAAACGAGAAAACTCCAATGGCACGCCGTCATGCCTGCTCAATATATTTTGTGCATTATTTTGAAGAACACCCGTGAATAAGCCAGACATGGGATTTGATATTCATTCTGTAAACATAAAGTCTCGTATGTAAGGAATGCTTACTCATCCACTCGCCTAGTATCGATATCGTGATACTCTGAATATCCACAGTATTTGCAATGGTAGTATGTGTCCTAGAGAGATTTCCATCAAATGTTGGAAACTGGTATACAAAACACAGTTCGAATCATGTTACCTTGAGAGGCTTGACACCCGAATATGCAAAACACGCTGAGTTCTTCATTCCCAGGCACAGAAAAGTAGTTTTAGTGAATATTCGATAAATATTAAACAGATTTTAATCTAAAGAATCTGTTCCATGCCGATAATAGTTTTCCCAGTGGAATCGCGTATACTATTTAGGAAGTAGCATATATTATTTTAGAAACCCTTTGATTGAACAGTAAGAGTGAAATCCTGATTTTCATGAGGAGAGAACAAAATGACCTGCTGATGATCGACATATCACACTTTCTTAACCCTATACGTCTGTACATTCTTTTGATGAGCTTTATGTGTCATAGTTAATACCGTCTGGTCATGGAATTGAAGACATCAAGAGTCTTACTAGTGATATATCTGGCGAGGTGTGGTGCTAATGCACTCGGAGATCTGACTCCCATTGTATAATCAGATAAATCGGGGACACATTATATTCACACAGAAAGTAAAATGGTGTAATGTTGCAAATCCTGAGGGAAATTGCATTAACCTTATAACAACTAGGGATTTACATGAAAATTATACTCACACATCTGCATTACTGATGAAGTACACTACACTGTCCCACTTTGGAGTGCATATATGGATTCCACATTTCACCCACTTCCTAACTTGAATAAAGAAAAACGCAACTGCAATGAATTGTTTCAATGTCGCTGTATCGATCACCAAAACGTTATTATAAAAGCTAGACCAACGTGTCATGCTACACATTTGTTATGTGCCCACATATAACAGTGTTCGCGTGTGCGTTCGTGTGTGCGCGTGTGCGTGCGTGGCATATGTGTTTACGCGCATGCGTGCATGCGTACGGATTGCACGCCTGAGTGCATGGGTACCTGCTGGTGATCGACATATCACAGTTTCTGATCCCTTTGAACACAGAAATTACCAAAATGTAAAGTTCAAGGTAGCACTCTAGATAAGCTGTTTCATATTTTGAAACATATTGAACAGGAAATTATTGCTGCCATATACATCAATACATCCCACACAAATTAGTATCAAAATATTTAACAGAATATTTACTAATTTGTAAAGCATATTTCGAATTTGGTATAATGGGTTCAAATAGGAGTGAGCTTCATAACAGAAATGCAGGTGGCCATTTTATGCATGCATATATACATATATACATATATCACCATATACACATCATCTTGGTAAAATTAATTTTTAAATATTAAACTATTTTCCCGTGCAGTTACCTGAAAATTGAGATTCTGTTAATTCATGTGTCTGTCAGCGTGTGTACCAAATACACATTTATGGGCACAGTAGCTACAACGTCCGTGGCATATTTTAAGAACATCAGGATATACAGAAATATAGGAAACCAATTTTAAATTTTGTTATTAATCAGCCGCCATCATTGATTTCAAAATGCCGATCATTTTCACGCTATTGTGGCATCTGCATCTCTAGGTATTTATACACAAAGTGGATATCAACGGGTATGACAGATTCTATGACATACACGTGTATTCACAATTCAGATACGAAAATGGGAAAGATGAATCAGCCCCAAAACTCTCATATTGAATTTTAAAATGGTTGCCATTGTCCGAATATCTGTATTAAATCAGCCGAAAACCATCACAGTGACATTCTGCTGAGGGATAATTCGTATTTCACTACAAGTGTTCGAGTTTGTGCGCACGTTTGGCTTGGTTTTAGCAATACTAACCATGAATTACTAGAATCTCAATTTCAAGGTAACACTACAGGTAATGGGTTGAAGATTTAAAATCTAATATGCCTGCGAGCTGTGGATTCCTCGACAGCTAATGGTCTTAATTACTTTTTTTAAACATTCAACAGAATAAATCTTATGGTGTACATTCTCAAAGGACAGGTATTCATACTGTTACTGTAACACTCTGACCTCTATAATTACGGATCTATATCATTTGCTTGTTAGGTCAACTAACATGTGATGCATTTTGATTATCACGTCAGAAAATTGAGTGCCATATATGATCCCTCCAGCATCGTTAACCAATGTTATAGATACGGTTGTATGTACCTCAGTGAACTGTTTGTTATAACGTATGCTTTGTCTGAGATCGATATTGATAATCATACAGATATGCTGTTTAATACCATCCAACTCATTTACGTAGAATCCTTTGCTGGTATATTATGTAACTAGTGGTCCCATTCAGATCAGAATATGATTCGCATAGTATATCTCACATTAACACATTTACCATGATCAGCTGTTCGCACTCATCGATCCAAGTTTTGCAGCTCGTGTACAGCTCTGCCCGTTACTGCCTCATCTACATTTGAGAGGTTCGATGTCTAGCTATGCGTTCCCAATTCTGGCTAAGCTCCGGCTATATTTTCCATGTGTTGCAACGTTTTTAAACTTTCAAACCTGAATTTTCAGAACCCAGGTTTCAGGGTAACTATACGCGTAGCCGGTTGAACATTTGAAACTAGGTTAACAAATTAATTTAACAACGATTTGAGTATGATACATTTTGTATTCAAAATAACAATACGCAACAACGTGTTGTGATATTATGTGCATCATCACAATTATCTTACAACCAGCTATCATGTTACGGTTCTCGCATCCCTTTATAATAAGAAAAAACATTTTCTCTTTATCACGTGTCAACTTAAAGCTATGATGGATGCTTTATAATTTTTAAACAGAAAGCAATAATTCTCATTCAGATTTATCTCAATTCGGTATTAAGTGGTCAGTCTGTGAGGCATTGATTGAAAGTCTTACTTAAGGTAATGTATACTCAGCGTATAGACATAAATGTGTACAATGAAATGCCATTACAGCTACCGTGACCAATTGGAGTTAGTAGACGAATATTTCAAATAATTCCATTGTATGGTTATATGTGAAGTCTCATGACGGATAATGTAACTCAACTTTACGCAATTCTGTTAAACAGGGGACATAGTAGAAATGTCCCGCCGCTCGATGTGTCTTGCTGAATGTATATTTACGACACGACACGACACGACACAGAGCAATACTAATAACACAAAGTAGGAAATAGGTATAATCAGTTGAGTTTTAAGACTGCATTTTAACATTTGATCATTCGTGTTTTTCAACTAACTGCGTTTTGCATTGACATTTCGACTGTAGGTGTTTGAAATACAGAAAACTAGCCCGTGCTCTAGGTATACAGTGTTTTGGACAGAGATGGTGCTCGCAGCCATGGGATGAAGATACATAACCATTCTCAAGCGCTAGGTTGTTTCTGTTATAATGATTACAGTTATCGGAACGGAACCATTTCTAGGTAAACTGCGCCCAGTTTATGCAAGTGTGTGATTCGATTTCAAGAATATTAACCGCAAACTATCAGATTCGTAATTCTAAGGTAACTACACAAGTAAGGTGAATGGTTTTGAAACTAATGAGACAGAGATGGTCATGCCTATGACGTCAACAGTTAGGGGTCAAATTTGTTTCAAAATGTACAAAATAATGTGTATTTATTTTAGATTTGTAATTCCTCAATTCCTGAGTGTTCGGTTTGCTACTGCCGAATGCTGGTATCTTTATTGGTAGATCGGCATTATTTGATTGCGATGTCAGCAAACAAGTGGCGTATTTTGATTTAAATGTCCGATAGTTGAGTGGCATATCATATCTCTACATTAAGACTAACCTTCCGATGGATACGGCTGTATACACGTCAGTAAATTTATTGGTATCTCAGAATAATAATACGTTTACATATACACTGCATATGTAATCCCCTAGTTTCTATAGAAGCGTTGCTGACATAGCTAACTACTAATTCCACTCAAATTAGATTCAACATATTTAACATAACATATTTTACATTATAATATTATCAAAGTAAATCATGGCTTAGTTGACGTCGCAATCAAGTGACGTTTAATGTGGATGGAACTTACCTAGAAATCAGCGGGGTAAAACTGAAGAATTCAGTGTTAGCTATGCTCCACCAATCTCTACCTGAACTCCACCACGCTTCGCCCGTTGTTATAGAGTGAACCCTGAACTGCCTCACTTTCCAGAAAACTATACTGGCAAGCTTTTGAAAAGTTTGAAACTAATTTGTCTGGGTTCTGCCTATGGCAGGATCATCGCCCAGTCAAATTAGTTTCAAAAAATTCAACAGTGTGATAATTAAACAAATTAAAGCCATGCAATGCATACAACTGGACGTACTATTAAGCGTATATGCCATTCTCGATGTAATTGCTCCTGAAGTCAGCCTACTCGTGACGTAGTTGATTATGATGGCACATGACTAATCTATATCCTGGCTTCATTTATTGAAAATGAATCCATTTTTATTGTATTCCAACTGTCTGTACAGTAGCTACAGCAAATATGCAGTTCAAATTGCCACAATGCAATAGTTGGTTGAGTGGAGAGAGGGAAAGCATGTACGTAAGCAGCTTTGTAGCTTTGTTAAGCAAACATGTATATTATGTTAGGTTGGTTCAAGGTCCATGACTACTTAGTCAGCACTACCATTGTTGTGATGATGAAGAAGAATGGACGAGAAAATGCGCAGTGTCACCGTTGACTAAGCTACGGCCAGTGTTTCATGTTATATCCACATTTTGGAGGACCCAGCAAGCCCACACTGTGACATATTGGGTATCAACCTGAAATCATGGGGTTCCAAACTAAAACCAGGCATTCTCGTGCAGTTTTTCATCAGACATGCTATAATCTATGCATCTATGACTTATGTGGGCGCCATGCTAGTGGGTATATTTCTGCAAAAAACTATTAAAGTAATGAGCATTTAACAACCATATACGATTTCCCGGGGTGGTATGTAACCCACTGACACTACTTTGGGGGGGGGGTCCCCATTTGCATTTTGGGAATATATTCCCCCACGCTTATGGAAAATATTGATACATTCACTGTGACACAGAATGTAGCTACAGCGGAGCAATAGGGGAGTCATTTCTATCTATGCCCAACTCACTGCTAGATAGACTCCACCAACCGTGCATGCGTGTTGGAATCAATTTTAACACTGCAAGCAGATATGACATGATATCAATTTAACCGGAATAACATTGTACACCTTTATATATATATTACGACGGTCAAATTAGATTCAAATTCCTCCACAATATGTCTATTTATTGCAAATTTACGAAATACATACAATTCGTACACTTTCAAGATGAATCTTTCGATTTTCCTAACAGCGCTGCGTCATTTCGATTGTGATGTTTTCTAACAGGTTATGTATCTGATTTTGATGCAAGATACATGATTGGCACAGTTGATCCATCCAGTGTGCTAACTTTTCCATCTATGTGTACATATGTATAGATGTGTGCGAATGTAGCGACGAGAACACCAAGCAATCTGATATATATGCAATTATATCTATAATCGCTGCATTATTATCGTTCTATTTCATATGCAAGACAAGGCCATTCTAAATAGCTATGATTTTATGAGTCTGTGCTAAAAAATAATGTAGACCAAGATATGTTATCACACTCCTAATGGCCTGATCTCGCCTCCAGAATTCTCTAGATATTGATTGGCTTGCTCCCTCGTGTATTGTGAATAGCATATGTTATTGCCAATAACATGAATGAACCACGATCACCATGGCGAGTGTTTTGGCAGACTCTCAATAGGCATTGTTATCCGTTGATTGCTCGCCTATTTCCTGTTCTATTTATGAATATAAAACCGCTATGCCGACATCGCCGCAAGCGTGGCGATTACGAGTCGCACTGCAATGATGAATGGATCTACAACTCCCGTTATCAAGCAAAGATATATCTGGATAGAGACGACCCTGCAAACTTAGGTTCTCGCCAGAAAGTTATCCATTATGTTGCAATAATAAATTTCACCGTGGCTTCCTATAGCGTGGAATTGCATCACGACAAACGTGAATGAAAACATCAGTATTCAAATGGAAATTCTGCCCATGGGTGACTCATTGCGCTAGTGATGTGATGGCTCATTTTAGTTGTGACCACGCATTAGGTATTAAGACTGCCATTTGGAAAAAGGCATTGGGTAAATAAGTTGTGGTGTAGTGGTGATAGCACACGTAGATGGAATGCGATTTATAGAGTCAGTTAGATAAGCTTATGATTGGCGATAATTTCGGTTCCCTACACATGATTTACATCTCAAAGCCATTATCCAGCGAATACGTGTCAGCATATAGCAGAGGGTTTGCTAGAATGTGAAGTTACGCAACACATTGCACACGTCTGCTGCTAACATATTAGAAATAATACATATTAATAAGATTGTAAAGCTAAAGAATCTGTTCCATGCTGATGATAGTTCTCCCGATGGAATCTCATATAGTAGCCAGGAAGCAGCAGGTATTATTTTAACTAAGATTGCATTCCAGATTTCCATGAGGACATACCAAAAGTAATGAGCATCGTAATAGATTTTTCCTCTCTGTACGTCTGTACATTATTCGTTGGATGAGCGCTATGTGCCATAGCTAATACCTTCTAGTCAGGCACTTGGCGACATTGAGAGTCCTACCAGCGATATATCGGGCGCGATGTGGCGCTGATGCACTCAGGGTCATGATTCCCATTGCATTATCAGAGACATCGTGGACATATTCTATGCACACACAATGTGAAATGGTTTAACGATGCAAAGCCTGAGGGAAATTGTATTAACCTTATAACAACTAGGGATTTACATGAAAATGGCATTATACTCACAAAGCTGAATGAGTGATGAAGTACACTACATTGCCCCAATTTGGAGTGCGGAAATCGATTCAATATTTAACCCGCTTCCTCACTTGGATAAAAAACGCAAAGGGAGGCAGTTATATCGAATGCTGTATTGATCACCAAATTGTTATTACAAAAGCTAGACCAACGTATCACGCTGCACATTTGTTATGCGACAACATTTGACAGCGTGTGTGTGTGTGAACTGCGTGCGTGTGTGCGTGCATACGTGCGCGCGTGCGTACGGATGTTCGTGCGTGGGTGTGTGAGTACGTGTTGATGATCAACATATCACACTTTTTTAACCCTTTGAACACATAAATTACCAGAATGTGAAGATCAAGGTAGCCCTCTAGATAAGCTGTTGCATATTTTAAAACCTATTTGACAGGGATCTCTTGCTGCATATACAACACTACATCCCAAGCAAATTCGTATCAAAATATGTAACATACTATTTACTTATTTGTAAAGGATATTTCGAATTCGGTATATCGGGTTTAAAGGTTCAAATAGGTGTGTGCTTTATATAAGAAACGCAGGTGGCCTTTGTATGCATACACGCATATGTACATACATATCACGCACACACCCTATGGTTAAAATTAGTCTTTAAATATTCAACAATTTTCTGGTGCATTTACCTTGAAATTGAGGTTCTGGTAATTCGCAATTCATTGGCTCGCAGTGTGTGTACCACATACATAGTTATGGGTAAAGTAGTTGCAACGTTCAAGGCATATTCTTAGAACATCCGTATATACAAAACCACTCGAAAGCAATTTTAAAATCATTGATTGAACAGAGCCCATCTTTGATTTCAAAATGCCGACCATTTTCGCGCTAGTTTGCCGTCTGCATCGCTAGTTATGTATACACATACTGGATATCAACGCGTGTGCCATATTCTATGACATACCGTTGCATTCCCAATTCAGATACGATAATGGGTAATAGGAATAAGGCCCAAATCTAAAATATTGAAGTTCAAAATGGTCACCATTATCGAAATATCTGTATTAAATCGAACGAAAACCACCACCATGGCATTCTGCTTAGGGATAATTCGTATTTCTCTGCCCATGCTAGAATTGCTTAAACAACATAACAGAACGCTAGACATTGAGTCACCTCCCTCATACGGATATCCATGATGGGCACCATTTCGAATGGATGCTGTAGTGTAGTTATTTTAGTATTGCTCAATTTCTCCGTTACCTGGACAGTATGCCATTGTGTTCAGAATGGCCATGTGAGTATTACCATGCCAAATAAATGATTTCTTCGACATCAGCTAATACTAGATGTACATCTCAAATGTGTCTTTGCAAAAATTTTGAAACAAAGTCTCTAGATGGCATTGTGTAATTACGATCAACATAACTGCTAATTAAAGTTCTGATAATTGACTTTTTGTGCTTCACAACGGCGTTTCAGATCACACAGACCGAGCATCTATTTACTTGAAGCACACATATGTGTTGAAAATAGTTTAGTAACACCGCCCGCACATCTAACTAACTCAACAACCGCTACATGGCATGGTGCAATCTTCGACAACAGAGGCACAAACTGTCCTTTTCCTTTACCCACCTAAGGTTCAGGGTGTGTGGAAAGAGTCATTTGACAACAGGAGTCTGCTTCCACACAGCCGCTTGGTAGTGAGCATGATCGATATTTTCTACACAATCACAATGTTCTGGTAGTAGCATAGCCTTGTCAACACATGCATCGTCTGAATTAACTCCTGTTCAGCAGCTCCATGTGAGCACATTCGCCCAGACGTTTCACATCAAATTGATGGGTGCCTACACTGGACAGAAAAGGAGCACATGGCTGGCATATCAGTAACTGTAGCTATGCCATGCTCGGTATCTAGCACTGCATTTGTCATGCGCACAGATGCCCCAGTGGGAATCATGAGTTAAGGAGAGACACATGCGTGAAGTGTTACACGTGATGAGTATGAAACAATTATTGTTTACAGTTTGTATGCAAGCACAATTGTATTAGCCATTCATACAATATAGTGCAAAGACAATCACAATCCGTCTCCCACATATAAATTGTGTGAGCATACAGTAAGAAATAAGCAGGAAATTCACTTTTTGAAAACGCTGCAAAATTTGAATTCTGAATTCAACTTTTTTCAATTCTGGCAATCGATACTCCAACTGTATCTACGCCATTCAAGCTATGGCTAGCACAGCCCTGCATAGAAATCGATAGTAAACAAGGCATATATCGAAAGCTGTGTTGCCGAAATTACCTTCAATACATGCGATATTTGTAATTGGTGCTAGTACAGATTGTCCTGCTGACTAAACTCGTAAATACGTATTTTTTTTTATTGAACATACTGATTTTTTCTAAATTGTTTATCAAATAGGTGTTGGAAAATCCTGCAAATTATTCTTATTTCATGGAAATTATGGCGACAGGGAGATAAATGTCGTCTTATAAGAACTGTCTGAGCAAATAAATTAACGTGATTACGTCCCATACAGGTGATATATTTTGAGTCGGGAATCGATCAGCGTATTGGTGGCAGTCAGATATTGAACAAAAGTTGTTTTTCTTATTAACAGAGAACGTGTCAAGCGAATACTAAATATTGACACAATTTTATAAAGTTATGCACAGTTATACCAGTCGTGCCATAAAGACTTTAAGTCCGGTTGAAATACTGTGCCACTAACCAACACATGTTATGCTTCAAAATGTGCATCTCTTGTGGGCTAGGTGAGGTGGGCTGGGGTTGGACGTCCATCCATGTCTCTTCAGAAACTTGACGCACGTGCTGGGAGTATTTGTATTACGCCCTTGCAGAAACATTGTATGGATCGAATGGCTCATTTAAGGTCGATGCAGCACATATTGGCTGATATATGTTGGCAGTTATTGCATGGACAATTGCCGTCACATGGAATTTGTCAACTTTCATTTCAACAGTATCCGCGGAGGCAGGAATAGTTCGATGTTTCGCAATGCCATACGGTACAAAATTGACTTTTTAATTGATGTTCTGTACCGCGTCATTAGCAATCTGACTACAAACAAGGGACACCCAACTATATGATATTTCGGTACACACATTGGTCAGCAGAATTAGGGAAACTCGTTGCCTGAGTTAATAGTGGTATATGCACAAAGAAATAAACCAAACCCAATATGGACCTTCTCGTTGCTGACGAAATGCAGACAATTTAGAGTGTGCCTCTCTAGAGCCGGTTACTTGCATCGCAGTCTTACATTCCTGCATCGTATTTTAAAATATTATGACCCAAGCTTTCGGTAGAGCACTGTGTGGCCATCTCTGCTCATAAATCACGGACTGACTACCAGTTACTTTAATGATGGTCAAAATCAGCAACTACATAATTTCACTGGGCATCTGAAACTCACATTGTGAAAGCTTCACCGGTAAAGTAAGACTTTGTCTTGTGGCGTTCGTATGGTGGACGCGTTTGTGGGCTATGATGCTTGGCTATTTCGTCGGTTGTGAGTTCGATTCCCTATCAATGCCATGCCATGCGACTATGTATAGTGGCTATAAAATGTGTGGTCTGTGTGATGGCATAATCAAAATGACGTAGCTCCATTCTGAAAATCGAAAAGTATGTCATGGACGTGTAAGCATTCCTTTGTCGGTGAATTTGCAATTTAATAATCATTCACCTGAATATGTTGATTCTAATTATAGGGTAAGCTATTGCTGTCATGTACGAAGTAAAACAGAATCGCCTCACCTCTATAACTCCGGGGACATTTTCCAAATGTTGCAATCATTTTGAAACGTTCAAACCTGAATTTTCAGAATGTAAATTTCAGGATAACTATACGTGTAAGCGGTTGAATATTTGAAACTAGTTTAATACATTAATTTATCAACGATTTGACTATAGTACATATGAATCGAAATAGCAATAGGTGCGTCATCACAACTATTTGACAACATGATAACATGTTAATGTTCTCGCATCCATTTATAAAAAAAGACAAATAATTTCAGTTTAACGCCTGTCAATTGAAAGCTAAAGCGAATACTTTAAATTTTTTTAGACAGACAGCAGTAATTCTCATTCAAATGCGTCTCAATTCGGTAGATCGTTGTCAGTCTGCGAGGCACTGATTGACATGTAGCTCTCTCCATTAATCTGCAAACATATCGGCAAACAGGTAAGCGCAGTCTCGCTTAAGGTAATGAATATTCCGTGTATAGACATAAAGGCGTAAAATGAAATGTTACTGTGGCTAATGTGGCCACTGGAAGTTAATAGGTGAATGGTATTTCAAATTATTCTGTTGTATGGTTATTTGTGAAGTCGCATGTTAACTCTACTTTAAACGATTATGTTAAACAGGGGACATAGTAATAATGTCCCGATGCTCGGTGTGTCTGGCGGAATACATCTTTACAACACGCCACAGAGAACTAATACTAACACGTAATAGGAAATAGGTATAATCAGTTGAGTTTTACGACTGTATCATCACGTTTGGTGTTTTGTGTTTTTCAACTAACTGGCGTGTTGCGATGTTAGTTTGACTGTAAATGTTTGAAATACAGCCAATTAGCCCTTGCACTAGACAAGACTATCACATACATACCTGTGGCTACAATTATATGTGTCTTTAGAGACGCCCAGCAATTTATATTAGCTGAAGGTGGACAGTGAGTTGGACAGAGATGGCGCACGCAGCCATGGGATTAAAGAGTTATAACCATTCTCAAGCTTTAGGTGGTTGCTGTTTATAACGAGTAAACTTATCGGAACGTGATTCTGAACTGGGGTTATACAAGAAAGAGACTGCGAATACACGATTGGTAACCATTTCTAGCTAAACTACACCCAGTTTATGCAAGTGTGTGATTCGATTTCAATAATAGTAACCGTAATCTACTAGACTGAGGTAAATATACAAGTACGGTGTGGCGTGTTTTGAATAACATATCTTATATTATCATATTACCAAAATAAATCACGTATTAGCTGACGTCATAATCAGGTGATGTAGTTACGTCAAGACAAAATGTCTGACATTAAGGATCTGACTTGTATGTATTTTGTGAATTTATAATAAACTGACTATTTTGAAAGTTATTGCTTACTGGGAGCTGTTGCTGCTTTAAATGTTACCTGTATATTAACCTTAAAATGTAAATCTTTGGAATTCAAAGTTCAAAGTGTGGACATGTGAGTGATACTTACCTAGAAATCAGCGGGGCAAAATGGATGAATCCGATTTTAGTCATGCTCCAACTATCTCTAGCTAAGCTTCACCACGTTTCGCCTATGCCATTATAGATCGAGCACTGAACTGCCTGAAGCTCAATTTCCAGAAAACTATACTGGTAAGCTTTTAGATTATATTGAATCTAATTTGACTGGGTTCTTTCTGTGACAGGAACAGTAGAAATTATTTTCAAAATATTCAACAGTGATTTTATTAATAATTAAAGCCATGCAATGCATACAACTGGACTTATTTTTAAGCGTTTATAATGGACGCAGATATGACATTAATGAGGTAATTGATTATGAGCTCAGCCTACTCGTGACGCAGTTAATTATGACATCATATGATTGATCGAAACGCTGGATTCGTCTAGTAGAAATGAATCCGTGTTTTGTAGTCCGTCTCTCTGTACAGTATCTATAGCGAATATGGAGTTCCTAATATAGCAAGTACTACATTGTAATATTTGGTACAGAGGAGTGAGGGAAACATGTGCGTAAGCAGTTTTGGCGAATAAAACCATGTGGCTTTGTTAACCGATAATGTATATTCTGCTAGGTTGATTCAAGTTCAATAACTACTTAGTCATCATTGCCATTGTTGTGAGGACAAAGAAGAATGGGCGAGAAAACATATGGAGACACCGTTGGCTAAGCTACGTCCAAAGTTTCTCATGGCATCTACATTCTGGAGGGCCCAACGACACCGGGGGTGGGGAGGGGTATGTCTGTGGGGGGAGTGGGGGTGGGGAAGGGTGGGGGGGGGGGGGGAAGCTCATCCATTATATATTACCATATCATTATTTTTTATATTATTATTATTATTATTATTATTATTGTTATCATTATTATTATTATCATTATCATTATCATTATCATTATTATCATTATCATTATCATTATTATTATTATTATTACTCCTATACAGTTTTACATTTGATGTTTTGTTCCAGTGAACAGGTGCCTTGAATAGCATAGCTCCCTGGGTAGCGTTAGGCCGTTCCTGTGTATGGTGTCGGTCCGCCGCGTCGCATGTACACAACGAGTGATGAAGTTGGCTAGCTCCCGGACTCGGGGTTACAGATCCCGTGCGGCACTGCCCTATGGGTAACAAAGACTGGCTCCTAAGACCGGTGGAACTCAATCGTTCCGGTGGGGCCGTGCGACCATCGTCCGAATATTGAACACAACAGTATCAACTCATGAGTTTGTGTCACCAGTATGCCTGTCCATAGCAATTTCGTGTCTATGGACTTACGATATTTGATTGGTGACCGAACTTAAATAAGTCTATACAATTGATTTACCTAAAACAGACTCAAGTTTGCTAGATAAAAATGAGCATACGAAAATACAAGACATAGAGACAGCCTGATGTGCTTTTAAACGTGGGGCTCCCGGAGATACCACACAGACTCGTAGGTCCGCAGAGGTATCCCCGCAAAGGAGATTCCCGCATACAAGATCACTGATTAACTTAATATAAGTTATTATACCTCTAAGCTGAAAAGAAAGAAAGTTATCTTTTATAGTGGCGAAAAGCTATGTGCTTTACGTGGCCATTACTTCTGATGCTATTTTTGGGTGAGAAGTAATAAGAACTAGTGTAGGCCCCAAATGGTGGGTGGCCTTCCTAGCGTTTTACATATGGCTGTCATTGAGAGAGGATGTCATAAGACATCAACACTCAAGACAGTGGGCATACATGTTATCTTGCAAGACCTCCGAGCTTGGTGAGAATCCGGACATCTTGCTCCATAAACACATAAAACGTTACTTTTCACAAAGGCAAGTTTAAGTGACTGATCTCTCGTTACGGTGGGGGTAGGAGAGACGAATACCCACCGTAAATGTCCTTCCCGTGAGGGTGTGGCAGATCCTAACATCCTGTCCAGACATTCCTACAGAATTCGGTGAGGATGCGCATCTCGCCCCTCACCAGGTCAAATGGAGCTAACCTTTTAAACTGATGTTAGGTTTACACGCAAGTTGTCCAGTTATGCACTGCGGTGCGGGGAAGACTTCCTAGAAGATGAGAAAGAAATTAATAATTATAATATGTCTTCGCAGTGCTTCCTACATTGGCAAGGATAACTAACTTCTAGGTATCAGAAGATACACGGGATGTGTGTGTGACACCACACGCTGGCCATCACCGCTCGGAAACCCCAATAGTTTCCAAGGGTTGGATCAGTCCATGGTGCGGATAGGGACATCCACACAATTAAGAAGCCATAATGCTTAGTGGAACATAAAGAGAGACAATAACTTATAAATATGTGGCCCAATAGGTATGTGGCCAATTTTACACAACCTTGACGGAGCGCGGGGCTAAATTATTTCATCTACCAGAAAAGAGGCGTACACTATTTGTCTCTTGAAGAAGAAATTGTCTCTCATCATATTAAACCTATCCTATTGAGCTAAACATACAGGATTTTAGTCGGTGGCATGCCGGGCTAAACACAGTTATAGCATGGACAGCGACCTCAGTGAAAAATTGTTGGCGACGGGAGAAAGTGATGCATATATAAATGTTGCTGTATAGAGTTTCCTAAGTGCACTGCAGTCCTGCGTTTTCTACAAATAAACAAAACAAATGATTGGATGGCTGCTCGCCATATATAAAACTAACCAGTACAAGTAATACAATGTGAAATGATCAGAATAATACATATAGTACAGGTTGTTGGACTTACTACGGTGCGTTTAGTAAAAACACCTTACAGTAAAATAAGAATATCTATAAACAGATAAAGACATTTTAACTATCGGTCCTAAGACCGTTACGGTTCCTTTTAATAATCGGGGCCGTTTACAAAGATGAAATATAATTACTAAAGTCGTAATTAACAGAATAATTAAAGATGTTAAGTATAGTTACTTGAATAGTCGGTAGCCATTCTTAAGAACGGGCTATCGTGTTACTGAAATTGATACGTCGTCCCTGGTGTGGCGTGAGTCGACCTGTTCTCTGGAAGCTGGAAAGCCCCGCATTTCAGTTCCGCAAACAGGATTCCCGCATGCAGGCCAGAACGGGAGCGGAGGGAACTCAGGACGGGAATCACGATATAGGAATGCCTAACGAACAGTCAGTAACTTCTACAATAACATTACTGCTAGGAAGAAAGTCCCTGTACACAGATGGTACGGATGAGAGTTAAGAACAATCCGTTTATCAGAAGGGGTTCGCGAATACGGATGAAGATGTATACTAAGCGTAATGGTGCCCGTTACGTCAGTTAGCTCTTAAGATGTACCGGGCAAAGTTTACTTGCTGCGGTCAAAAAGTGTAAACAAACCTACACGACATCAGTGCGGGGAGGGGGGGGGAAGGCTGTTGAACAACCACTTTTTTGTGACCAGCTGATCCGGCAAGTTATCTACCAAAGAACATCGCTGCCTCTACATCTGTAGAATCACATATTCAGGCCGGGAAAGGCCTCACTGCAAGATTGTGTTCTGAGTCAGTTCTTGCTTCAGTCGTGAACAATATTGTCGAAAGTTTCCAAAAATGCTCCCGACCAATACAAAACTCTTTAAGATGTGGTGGGTTGGGTGGCTGCCGCATTGCTATGGGAAAGATGCTGACCAAGACCGAGGTGATCTGTTTAATAACTGTCTCGGCTGATCGTAGCTGCTTTACAGAGCCAACCTGTTCGGCCCCTGGCTGAGTATGCTCTCGAACTCTGGATTCCATCTCCTTTTATACTACCCGTGACGTCATAGGCGCAGGCCTCAACCAATAATCAGCCGAGCAATAGCCAATCAGCGCGCAGCTAATAATGACGTAGACGTAGAACATTCTAGAACTTCTGCATACACGTGTCTATGACGTCACGGCAATACTTCGAAAATAATCAAAAGGGTGGATATCTCAGTTATTTCTTAACCAATTCAGAAATGGTATACAGATTTGGAAAGCCCGTCGAATTCTGGTCTTGATTGATACCAGATTCGGTGGGAAGAGGCAATTATAAAGGATTACATTGTACCTACTCTGTACACTAAAAGTGCTATCCTATCTTGGACGTGGTATATGCGCTTTGTCAATGTACTGGTAAGCACGCGCATGCGCGCTACGCGTTGTAACAAACTTACTCGTTTTTATGACGAAATCGCTCTCATAGGCACATATACACTTATAGCTCTACCCAGGGGGGCGTGTTCATGGAACGAATCCAGGACGGGCGGCGCGTACCCAGCTTAGCTGGTATGGCTGGCACCTGACCGGTCAATCCGAACTACACAACCGCCTCCTAGTTTGACATCAGTGGCAAACAATCACGCATCACAGATCGACGCGCGGATGCACGCTAGGCGGGAATTATAGCCAGAGAGGAGTAGTGCCGTAATAGACACGCATTATGAGAGACAAAGCACATAGAGGTGGCAAAGAGGAGAGGGGAGGCATACTTTTAGTTTTAATTTCTGACCTGGAATTATTTTTACAGGTCTTTTTTTTTTCTTTTCTTTTTTTAAATATTTTGGTGCGCGCTTTAACTTTATTCAGGCAATGATTCACTAAACAATAGCTCGCATGGCTGTTCTCTTTGGGTGCGGATAATCATTATCTCCGCAGAGAACACCCAAGCTCTTACGTACCACAATTTAAGTTAAGATATAATATAATATATGAAAATATATGTATATAAAATATATATAATTTCCACGGAACATACATTTACCGGGTATTAGAGTATCACTGAATTACTTGCGCACACCGGGTAAACTAAGGGGTACGCAACAGGTATATTGATTAAGTAAATATTTGTGGCCCGGTATAGTGGTTCCGCAACGGGCAGCTCTCGTTGGCCCCATAGCCGTCCTGACATCTAAGACAGGAAGACAAATAATACGAAAAATAGAATATAATAATAAACCAAAAGTTGGTTTATCAGGCACATTAGCATAGCTGGGACTGCATGACGGGATTATGACATTATTGCACTGCTGTGTGTTGCATACTTTACATCGCACACGGCGTTCTTACAACACAGGAATCCACGGTGCTCATTTCCGTGTGAGACACAGCTGGGCAACTAAGTTGCACAGCTGTGTAGGATAACCGTAGTCATCCTAGGGATGGGATTCAATTGATTTAACATATATAATAATAAGAAAAGTATTTCAAAAATAAAAATATAAAATAAATTTTCCACAAGTCGCACCACTGATGTTCTACTGTAACTTCAAACACAAACGATCACACCTCTGCCGAAAAACTTCCCCGTTGAGTCTGGGCCCCACGACTGACGGCGGTTGGTCGCGGTGGATGAACTTCTAGTGCTGAGATGTCTTCACTATTACTGGCGCTTTCTGGAATGTCTAAAGTGATATTTGCGGGAATATTGGTCACAGTGTCTATAGTGTCCCTGGTAGTTACTGCGGACATTGCAATGTTCGGTCCTGCGGCGCCGTTGGTACTGGTTGGTGTAGTCGTGTCTGAGGTAGCGGGCCTCGTGATGGTTGGCGTGGTTGCTGCAGTTGCTGTGGTGATGGCGGTGAGCCCAATTGCGGGTCGAGGCAGTGATGCTGAGGCGTTTGTGGTTGGTGATGGCATCTTCCGTGATTTCACGTATTTCAGAAGCTGATTCGCGGTGACATTTGGCATGGGCTGTATGTCTTGTGTGTGCGCGATGTGTTTCTTTCCCGCATACGGTCGCTCAGGTGTAGTTCCCTTCCTGGCTGCTGGATCGGTATGGCTGGGTTGCGAATGCTGTATAATACGGGTCGATGTGATGCTGATAGTAGTTGGCTATGGTCAGGTCGGGAGGAGATGGTGACTGCGGATGTCTTGGTATCTCCATCTCCGTTGGTGGTGTGATGACTACAGATATGAGCTGGCTGATTGCAATTGCATCTGCCAAGACGGGTGCTGGTCTAGTTGTAGTTGTCGTGCTGCTGATGGATGAGGTTGCTGCTGCCGGACTGGATTTTGTGGAGGACTTCTGTTTCTTACTCTGCTTGAAGACCGGAGTGGACGTAGTGTAGTTTGGATCGACCGGTCAGGTGATGGCCGTACCAGCTAAGCTGGGTACGCGCTGCCCGTCCTGGATTAGTTCCCTGAACACGCCCCCTGTGTAGAGCCATAAGCGTATATGGGGATCGCATTATAAAAACCCCGAATAAGTTCGTTAAAGCGCATAGCTCGCATTTAATACTATTTTTGACAGAGCGCGTATTTCACGGCCTAGATAGGATTGCGCTTTTAGTGTACCAAGTAGGTACATTGTAATCCTTTGTAATTGATTGTTCACGGAAAATCTGGCATGACTCAAGACCAGAATTCGACGGGCTTTCCGAATCTGTAAACCATTTCAGAATCGGTTAGGAAATGGCTGCGTTATCCACGGAAACACCCTTTTTTATTATCTTCAAAATATTGCCGTGACGTCATAACCACGTTACGCAGAAATTCTAGAATGTTCTAGAACATTCGACTGCGTCATTATTAGCTACGCGCTGATTGGCTAGTGCTCGACAGATGATTGGTTGAAACCTGCGCCTATGACGTCACAGGTAGTATAAAAGGAGATGAAATCCATAACTCGAGCGCATCCTCAGCCAGGGGCTGAATAGGTTGGATCTGTGTCAGCTACTCTCAGCAAGACAGGAATTAAGCAGATTACTTCTGTCTCGGAAAGTGTCTCTCCCGTAGCCACAGCAGCAATACAACCAACCGCACTAAAAACAATTTTGTATCTCCCCATTGTGCGGGAGCATTTTTAGAACTTTTGAATATTGTTCGCGAATACATCAAGAACTAACTCGGAACACAAACTTGTGGTGAGGCCTTTCCCGGCCTGAATAACTGATTCTACAGATGTAGAGGCAGCGATGATCTTTGGTGGATGACTCGCCGGATCTGCCAGCCACGCCAAAAAGTGGTTATCCAACCTACCCAGCACTGATCTCGTGCAGGTTTATTTTAACCTGTTGACCGCAGCAAGGAAACTTTGCCCGGTACGTCTTCAGAACTAACTGACGCACCCCACACCATTAAGCTTAGTTACATATCTTCATCCATATTCAACAAATCCCGCTTATGAACGGGTTGTTATTAACTTCCATCAGTACCATCAGTGTACAGGAACTTTCGTCTTAGCAGTAATGTTGTTGTATCTCTTACTGACTACTCGTTAGACATTCTACATTGTGATTACAGTTCTGAGTTCGATCTGCTCCCGTCCCGGACTGCATGCGGAAATCCTGTTTGCGGAAACCGACATGCAGGAACTTTCCAGCTTCCAGAGAACGTGTCAACTCACGCCACGCCAAGGATGACGTACCATGTTCAGTAACATGATAGACCATGCTTAAGAATGGCAACTGATTATTCCAGGAACTATACTTAACATTTTAATTATTCCGTTAGTTACATTTTTAATCATTATTTGTTTGTTTGTATAAATGGTCCAGATGACTAAAAGGAACCGTAACGGTCTTAGGACTACCAGTTATAATTTCTGTATCTGTTTATAGTTATTCTTATTTGCTGTAAGGTGTTTTACTAACCGCACCGTAGTAGGTTTCTCAACCTGTACATTTCATATATTATTCTGATCATTTTACATTGTATTCTTTATTCTGGTTAGTTTTATATATGGCAAGTAGCCATCAGTTTATATATTTTGTTTATTTATAGAAAATTATAGTACTGCAGTGCACGTAGGAAACACTATACAGACACATTTATATATGCAGCACGTTCTCCCGCCACCAACAATGTGTCACTGATGTCGCTGTCCGTGCTATATATATATGTGTAGCCCGCCATGCTACTGACTAAAAGCCTTTCTATTCAGCTCTTTAGGATAGGTGTAATATGATTAGAGACAATTTCTTCGTTAGGAGACACATAGTGTACGCCTCTTTTCCGGGAGTTGCGTTAATTTATACCCGCACTCCGGCAAGTTCGTGTACAATTGGCCAACATACATAATGGGCATCATATTTATCAGTTATTGTCTCTCATCATGTTCCAGTAAGCCTTATGGCTTCTTAATTGTGTGGATGTCCCCATCCACACCATGGACTGATCCGACCCTGGGAAACTATTGGGGTTTCTGAGCGGTGATGACCAGGGTGTGGTGTCACACACATTTCCCGTGTATCCTCTGATACTTAGTAGTTAGTTATCCTTGCCAAGGTAGGAAGCACTTGCCCTGTAGGTGGGGCTTAGAATACACCTTCCGTATCCTCTGCATGTCGTAAGAGGCGACTAAAGGAGGTAACGGTGACGTAACCCTGACAGAAACCTCGAGTGCTGAAGACGGAGGTTCCAGGCCGCACAGCGCACTCTAATACACCATGGATCCACGCACTTAACGCGTATGATCATGTCGATAGTCACTTACAGGACTGGCGGTATGATCAGCGAACGAATAGAAGAAGAAGAAGAAGAAGTAGGAAGCACTGCGGACCGAGAGGGACAGGCTCCTCAAAGGTTCACAGTAACAGGTGGCAGTGGGCCAGTGAGGGTCCGGGGACACATAAGAAACAGCTTCCTATAGTGCAGAGGAGATACTGAAGGCCTCCGTGTCGAAGGAAGGATGAATCAACATCCTACTGTGGTACTGTCTAGTAGGTGCCATGTTCGGGCTGCTGCAGCTTGGGGTAAGCCTGTCTCAGTAAATGGACATGCGTGGTACGTGGATGATAGTCCACACCCAAGACATCTCTGGCAGACTAGAAGTTCGCTGTGTTTGCTAGAGATGGCCTGCAGGCAAAGCCGGGGAAAGGTAGATAGGTACGGATCAGACCGGCGGTTGCCCCTGAGCGTGAGCTCAGATGGTGATCACTATCAACTGGGTCGCTGGCCAGTCATCTTGATCAGTTTAGCTCCCCAGCCCGTTACTGGTTGTGAGTGGTCAAGATGGCTCAATG
This sequence comes from Chaetoderma sp. LZ-2023a, assembly GCA_034401795.1. Taxonomy (NCBI): domain Eukaryota; kingdom Metazoa; phylum Mollusca; class Caudofoveata; order Chaetodermatida; family Chaetodermatidae; genus Chaetoderma; species Chaetoderma sp. LZ-2023a. The sequence goes on along the minus strand of CM067373.1, from coordinate 75,030,819 downwards.
TACAGGCAGGCCATGGCAAGAGTTCGTATTGTGAGTCATGCCACCTGTGATCAGAGGTCATGAACAGTTATTCTTTGAGAAGCAGGATGGTATGTGTGTGCGATGGTGTAACCTGTCACTTGCTAGGCGGGTTGAGCAGTCTGGTGCCCAGGTACCCGTGGGGTGGATGACCTGTCTGGCACGATCTGCGCAGTGCCTCTCAGCTAAAATGATGTCAAAGAACGATCTACATGAGAGCCTTAGCTGCGATGCATCTAGCGGACATCGCCTCCGTGGTATGGTCAATGTGCGGCCACGGCCCCTTGCCAAAATGACCCTATTGGCATCCAGTACTGTGTTTGCCAGGCTCGGTGTATCTTGACTCTGTCCCGGATTATGGCCCCATAACTTGGACAAGTCTTTATCTCAGACATATACGGAGAGGTACGCAGCCTAGGATACATCCCATGTGGGGAACTGGGCATCTGTCCGGCGTGGCGAGGACAGTGAACCACACCAGGAAGGCCAAAGGGTACAAGTGAAAACATATCTTAATTAGTATTTTCTTTTATCTGGTGGGCAACCCTCCTGCACCGCAGTGCATAACTGGGCACCTTGCGTTTAAACATAATGTCAGGTTAAAAAGATAGCTCTTTAGGACCTGGTGACGGGTGAGATGCGAATCCCTACCGAATTCCATAAGAATGTTTGGGCATGATATTAAGATCTGCCATGCCCTCATGAGAAGGGCATTCACAGTGGGTATTCGTCTCTCTTACCCCACCGTAACGATAGATCAGTTGCCTAAACTTACTTTTGTGAATAATAACCAATGTCCTGTGACGTTTTGTGTGGTTACGGAGCAAGGTGCTCGGATTCTTACCCAGTTCGGAGATCTTGGGAGGTAAAATGTATGCACGCTGTCTTCAGTATTGATGTCTTATGCCGTCTGTCTCAATGACAGCCATATCTAAAAGCTAGGTAGACGCCAGCCAATTGCGGCCTACAATTGTTCTTGTCTCTAAAAAATAAATGTTAGGTTAGGCATAGAAGAAGGCCCGCACAAATAAAAGCGGCAACTACTAATTCAGCATATTGAAAACTACATAAGACGGTGGCGTGGGAATTCTTCGGGAATCGCTCGTCCCGTCTTCACGTAAAACAGCACGCAACCTTATAGTCATAAGTTCACTAGGTATGGTTTGTTCTTTACAGCATTTTGGTTAAATATTAGGGTAGGTCCCGTTTTTGGCCAGTACTATTCCCCTGCCTTAAGTGATGGTGACATTATTCTGTGACAGAGGCCCGTGTGAGGCACTTGCCTCTCGCAAGGATTCAGTGGTGATGGCCCACGTGAGGCTAATACTCCTCACCCAAACTAGCACTATGAGCAGTGCACGGGTAAGACGCATAACTTTTCGACACTATAAAAGATAATTTTCTTTCCTTTCAGCTTATAGGTATAATAGCTTATATTAAGTTAATTAGTTATCTCGTGTACAGGATCCTCCCTTGTGGGGATACCTCTGCGGACCTACGAGTCTGTGTGGTACCTCCGGGAGCCCCCGCCACCCCCCCCCCCGTGTAAATGTGCATCATGCTGGCTGTATGTCTTGTATTTTCGTATGGTCATTTTCATCTAGCATACTTGACGGTCTGTTTTAAGTAAAATCATTGTACAGACTTATTTAAATTAGGTCACCAATCAAATCGTGTAAGTCCATAGATAACGAAATTGCTATGGACAGGCATACCAGTGACACAAACTCTGATGAGACTGTAGTGTTTAATGTTCGCGACGATGGTCGCACGGCCCCACCGGAACAATTGAGTTCCACCAGCCTTAGGAGCCGGTCTTTGTTACCCATAGGGCAGTATCGCATGGGATCCGTAACCCAGAGACCGGAAGCTAACAAGCGTCATCACTCGTCGTGCACATGTAATGCGGCGAGTCGACACCGGACACCGGATTGGCCCGACACTACCCCACGAGCCACAGTAGTAACTGGCTGCTGTGTAGCACTTTCCGACGCGACTGAAGGTCCAAATTCCCTTCTGGTGGCTGACACAGTTGCTAATATAGCTGGGGGAGGACGATGTCTAATGGGATGTCTGCAGGTAGTGTTCTTCGTGCTGGCCATCTTCTCGGTCGGAAGTATTTTGACCGGTAACAAAGATTCAAAACAGGTGGCTAGTGCGGCATGATCCTCGCTTTCTTCACCGGGAACTAATATCATTCCTAATACACGGTGCTTATGATGGAACGTGTGTGTTACTCCGTAACGGGTGGCTGTGTAGAGATATCGACACGTTATACAGAAGGCTGTCTGGAAGAGATGGTCCTTGTTAATATGAAGTGTGAGGTCGGTATTTCCCGTAAAGGTTCTGATACATGGTTCTCCGCTAGCTAATAACGAGCTGCACGGGAATCTTTTCACAACTGGTACGATTCTTCTTCAGATGAATCCGACAACGCTAAATCTTCAAGGAGTGATATCTTCTTCCCGCATAGTAGTTGGTTGCAGGAACCTAATTAAAACCTAAACACCCCATCTCTTCATTTTGTCTTTCTAGTCCAAGTATGTAATAATGAATTAATAATAAGATACAGCAGAATTTAGTTTTTGACACGAAATAAGCCTAATGCTATTTGTTCTTCCCCGATGTCGAGTTTTGATGGGAAGACGAAGTTTCAGAGCGCGCTTCCTCCTTTTATACGATTTAGTGACGCCACTGATGGTGGATGACCACACCTGGAAGTTTGAAGGTGATTCGGTCGGCCATATATGGAAAGTTTTTCTCTTTCCTATTCTAGGTGTCAAGGGATTAATTCTTCCCATATAAAGGGAGTACTTTTAATTATAGGAGGAATGGCTCATTAACTTCGTCTTAATTTAGCGCATTTAAAAGTCTCCAATCAACATAAAAACGTGGTACTACTTATTCTTGTGGAGCATCACCTTTTAATTAGCATGAATCGGTTTTACAGATTGGATGCTTATAAACTTGCTGGTTTTAATTTTAGGCTGGAGCGTCCGATGGGGTGTGTGGTAGCCTGGTGACGTCTTTGGTAATTACCCCGGACTAACCCTCGCCACTTCTCCATCACGCTGTGGTAGTCGCGTATTTGGGCGGCTCTTTTGTTTAAAACATTTGTTTCAATTTACTGAAAATAGCAGTAAAAGTCACGTGGCTCTTGAAAGCACGTGGTTTATCGGAAACACATGTGCTCTTAATGGCGATGGCCGAAATACTGTGGCCGAGGTGTAGTCTTTGGAGATGCGAGAGATAGGAAATATATGTTCTATCATGAATCTTTATAATATAATGTCTCTTATTGCGTGGGTTCTTAAAACATGCGACTTCGTATTTGTCTGTAATCGGTAGTCTCAGCCCATGTCGATTATGGAAAGGAACGCAGGTAAGAGAATTTCTTTGTAATTATACTGTTAGATTTTTTGATGCCACTTTATCGGCCCGTGCGCAAATGATCTATGTACACGGTAGAGCAGTTGTGTTTTTAAGCAAAAACATAACAGTAAAGCTGTAGGTACTTTGATGTGTGGTTTAAACATATGTATTCAGGCAGCGTAGCAAAGTTACTGATCCCGACAAGATAGCTGTGTTTTCAGAGCGGGAGGGCTGACAAGCATTCTCCTCAATGGGTAGAACTAGCTCCGTCCCTGCCTAGCCCTGACACATTAATACCAATAATCATGGTTAAATTACAATGCAGCTCGGAAATGAGTTCACACAGTTTTACGATTTACAATTCCGTCAATTGGAGATTGCGAATACAGTCAACCTGAGTGTGTGTTTCTGACATGTTGGTGATTTGAATTTGATACGCGTGGCAGGTTATCTGTGGATGATACTTGCACTGTGGTGAAGGTGACATTTTTATTGTCGCCATTTGCGAGGGCGCGGGTGGGGGTGGGGGCGGCGTGATGTCAACTTTATCAAACCTTGCTGATATTTCGCCCTGTAATGGCCGAGCCCGTTGGCGGGACAGAGTTATTTTAGAGCGCAGATGACCTGTCGGATGCTGTCGTAACTGTGATCAATCCATTATCGAATTCAACTTTTCGGTAGCAAAATCCTACTCATGACTGACGACAATGTGGACATCTTGCTCTCTTAATAATATGGACTGTTATTACGTGTAAGCGATGTATGTATTCCTGGCTGTTCCCGTACGCCATCGCGGGAAAGGAGAGGGACGTCGGACAGACGTTTCTCCCGTGACGCGTACTGTAGATGGCTGGAGTGCATTCCTTCTACCTACATGATCAGTTCTCACGTAACTAGATAAGAAGGTATGCGGGAGAATTGTTGGCTGTTGTTTGTTGATGATAACGTTGTTGTCGGGAAGTCCGGGCTGCTGTATGATGCTAATGGTAAGCGAGATGTGCGCATTCCAGTTTTCCACGCTGGTGAACGCCGAGTCCGTTGTTATTGCGGGAGGTAGGGGTTGCGGGAGATATTATTTCTCTCGTATCGTGTGCGGATGGAACCGTTGCGGGAATTTATGTCTCTAACGGGAATTAAATAATACCATAGGTGCTGCTAAACGACGTTGTTGCCGGTGTTGAATGTCTCTGTTATGGTGAGTATAACCAAGTATGGGTGTGCTGTACGCGCAATGATGAATTGATGTATTCAGCCCTGTGGGCAACTGTTCTGTATGTAACTGACGTTCTGTTTCTGATCTGATCAGATCGGCCTGACTGCTCAAGGGGAGTATGGTAGGCCAAATGGAGAGGGTGGCCTTTGGACAGAGGGATGTTGTCATCTCCCGTTACACGACGGTTGGTGCCTTGTCGTAGATTTTAGACACCGGGATCATTTGAGCCGAGACTCTGCTGAACAGGCTGCTTCCCTGCCCACCGCAGGGGTATTGTTTGTTGGTGCGGTGCGGGATGCCACCTCCTCTGTAGCAGCAGTCTCTCTCATGTCTGAAGATTGGCAGTCAACAGACGCCGAGTGGAGTATGAAATGGACTGGGCCGGTGATGTCCGAACTTGGTGTATAGATGAGGGACGCCAGTTCGATCTGGGGCGGTGGTGCGGTGACGGACATGGGTACCGTTTTGTTGGGGATTGGTCCGGCGCTTTGGGGGCATGATCGGGTACATCTCGTTGTACGGTTTTGCGGTTCTAGACATGCCATGGCTTAATCTGGCCTCTTCACTTCCATGCTATTCATCACATGTTCCACCCCACAGGAAGTATGGCTTGGGTCAGCCTTAGCTTCCGCTTGTGTAACTCTATATATAGCATGACGTGGGTGGGAATGGGAAGAGATCGGTGGAACAGCTTTTCCATCAGGTCCCTTGGACAAAACAAACAGAAAGTTCTTCACATATGGCTTCCCAGATCGAGTAGACCCATGCTGAGGATGGAGAGGACTGCTTGTTCGCCGATGTTCGGCTTGGTAGAAGACGGGTTGAACTGGCACCGTTGTGCTCTGCGCTAATCGCGGGAATACTACTTTCCATAGAAATTTCTGTCTGGGTAGCGGTGTCACGAGAAACGCCCAGCCCGAGCTCTGGTGCTGAGTCATCACTGACACAAGGTTTAAGCCGATCGACGAGGATGACCATCAGTTGTTAGCAAACGTAACAGTCGAAATGACGTGGCTCGGTTAGGAAAATCGAAAGTTCATCTCGAAAGTTGTATATATTTCGTAAATTTGCTATAAATAGACATTTTGTGGAGAATTTTGAATCCAATTTGACAGTGATAATATATTCAAAGGCTCACAGTATAGTTCTCATGACATTGTTACCCTGTGATATCTGGTTTCAAAGTGTCAAATTTGATTCCAGCATTATACACTGTGGACGGAGTCTGTCTATCTAACATTGCCTTCGGGTGTTTTCCCGTCCATTCTTCTTCGCCCTCATAGCAATGGCAATGCTGACTAAGTAGGGAAATGCCCCAAAAACGCAACTTGGGACCCCAACATTAGTGGGAGTGGGTTACATGGCACACCGGCAAATCATATATGATTGTTAAATACTAATTACTTTAATAGGATTTGCAGAAATATACCCACAAAATCTAGTATGCCGACCGCATAATTCATAGAGGTGGGCCCATGGTACTCACTAATTTTAGTACGGTTGAGGAACATCTGAATGAGATCCCAGCCTTCTCAGTGTGGAAACATCGAAAAGTTCATCTCGAAAGTGTACGAATTGTATGTATTTCGTAAATTTGCAATAAATAGACATGTTGTTGAGAATTTTGAATCACATTTGGCCGTGGCATTATATTCAAAGGCATGCCAATATTGTTCCCTTGAATTGATATCCTGTGATATACGGTTTCAAAGTGTTAAAATTGAGTCGAACACGAATACACTGTGGGAGGAGTCTGTCTAGCAGCCGGCAGTTCATAGATACAAATGGATCCCCTATCCAATCCAGTGTATATGCATGCTGTATCACAGCGAATGTATCCATATTTTCCATGCGGACCCTTTTGACGGTATATATCCCGAAAATGCAACTGGGGATCCCCAAATTAGTGTCAGTGTGCACCCAGGGAAATCGTATATGATTGTTAAACACTAATTACTCTTAGACCCACAATATCTAGCATTGCGCCAGCATAATTCATAGATATGAGCCCATGTAACCCACTAATTCTAGCATGGATGAGGAAAAACTCCATGGGAATGCCTGGTTTTATTTTGGAACACCCAGATTTCAGGTTGAGACCCCATATTTCTCAGTGTGGCGTCGCTTGGCCCTCCAGAATGTAGACGCCATAAGAAACACTGGGTGTAGCTTAGCCAACAGTGTCTCCGGGTGTTTTCTCGTCCATTCTTCTTCATCCTCATAACAATGGTATTGCTAACTAAGTTGTTACTTACCTTGATCCAACCTAACAGAATATACATTATTGGTTAACAAAGTCACATAGTATTATCTGCCTAGGCTGCAAACGCAGATCTTTTCCCTCAAAACCACTGTACCGATTATGCAATGCGCACTTGCTAAATTATGAACTGCGTATTCGCTATAGCTACTGCACAGACAGACGGGACAGAATTAAAACGGATTCATTTTAATAGATGAATTCAGACCATCGATCAACTATATGACGTGCAGGCTGATTTTACAATCAATTACATCATGAAAGACATATCTGAGTCCGTCATAAACGCTTAAAGGTACGTCCAGTTGTATGCATTGTATGGCGTTAAATTTTAATAAACGCACTGATGGATATTTTGAAACTAATTTGACTGGGCGCTCTTCCTGCCATAGGCATCACCTAGTTAAATTAGTCTCAAACTATTCAAAAGAGTACCAGTATAGTTTTTTCTGAAATTGAGCATCAGGGCGATCAGGGTTTGATCTATAACAACACGGGGGAAGCGTGGCGGATTTCAGCCAGGTGGGGCATGGCTAAAACTGGATTCATCCATTTCCCCTCGTTGATTTCTAAATAAGCTCCACCCACATTGTACGTGCATTTGAAGAGATTTTCACACTTTGAATTCCAACGATCTATATTTTAAGGTCAATATATCGGTAAAATATATAGCAGCAACATATCCCAGTAAGTAATAACCTTCAAAGTATTCAACGTAATGTTCAGTTTATTGTACATTCACAAAATACATACAGGTCATATCCTGCCTGTTGAGCATTTATTGTGACGTAAGTACGTCACCAGATTCCGACGCCAGCTAATAAGTGACATATTTTGATAAGTGGGATCAATAGCTAGCTATGTCAGCACACGCTTCTATGAAAACTAGTGGATGAAATTAATCAATATATGTGTATATGTGTTATTATTCTGAGATACCAATCAAATTACTGAGGAGTATACCGTCTTATCCTCTCCAAGGTTAGTCGTAATGGAGAGATATTCTATGTCACTCAACATGCTGCCGTCATAATCAAGGTGCACCACTTGTTTGCAGACATCGCCATCAAATAACGTAGGACTTTCAATACAGCTGCTAACCTTCGGAGGTAGCAGACTGAATGCGGCAGAATTTTAAATTTAGGATTAAATATAAATTATTTTGAGACTTTTGAAACTATTCCGACTGCTAACTGTTGATGTCATAGGCATGGACAACTCTCAGTCTCATTCGTTTCAAAACACGTCACACCTTACTTGTATAGTTACCTCAGAATTACGATTCCAGTGGTTTACGGGTAATATTGTTGAAATCGAAATAAACACTTGCATAAACTGGGCGGTGTTTAGCTAGAAATGGTTCTCACTCGTGAATACGCAGTATCTTTCTTGTAAAACCCCTGTTCAGAATTACGTTTCGATAAGTGTAATCATTATAAACAGCAACACCCTAATGGTGGAGAATGGCTATAAATCGTCATCGCATGGCTCTGAGCACCATCTCTGTCCAAAAAACATCTTTAAGTCCATACAAATTGGTTGGGGTCTCTAAAGACATATAAAATGGTAGCAACAGGTATCAATGTTATAGCCATGCCCATATCCAGGGATAATTGTCGGTATATCAAACATTTACAATCGAAATGTCATCACACCACGCACGTATTCGAAAAATTGAAGAATGACCAAACGTGATGATACAGTGGTAAGACTCAACTGATCATACCGATTTCCTGCATTGTATAAAGATACATTCAGCCAGACACCAAGGGTCGGGACATTTCTACTATGTCCCGTGTTTAACAAAATTTTATAAAGTGGAGTTTTTATCCGTCATGAGACTTTACAAATATCCATACAACAATAATTTGAAACATCATTCGTCTACTAACTCTAAGTGGTCACAATAGCCGCAATGGCATTTCAGATTAAAACAGTTAGGTGCCCCTATTGGGCAGGGAGTCAGAGTGTAGTCCGGCGGATGCCAGCCCTACCACCGCGCATGCGCAGACTAGCACTTTCTCTGACTAATTTATTGGCTGACACACATGCAACTATTAAGAGCCTGAAGACCGAGCCTCTGTGGGGTGGAGAGGCCGGGTCCGTATCTAGCTAGGTAAGTATCAACTCTCTCGTGAAAAAAGAAATCCTTGATTTCGTTTATTTCACTTCAAGAGTATACTTACCTCCCTAATACTTTTTGATATTGCCAGAATTCGACAGGGAATTCGGCGGGAGGGAGGCGAGGTCAAAAGACCAGCTCATCCCTATACGCTTTTCTGCGTTTAAGGCACTTAAACTGCTGAAACTGTGTCAAAACACAGTCAGTATTTGACAACCCATCGGATAACACAACCGATGTATGCGAGATGACCGAATGTCATATGCGCTCCCCCCCCACCCCCTTCCTGGGAGGAAGACTGACCTCAATGTCCCATACGCTCTCTTCGTACAAGTGCCATGTACTATAGGACAGAGACGAAAAGGCTCCATTTTCGTATCCTCTCAATAATGAACCACATAAACACACAAACCACCACCCTGTTAATAACAACGGGTAACGTGACAATACAATCAACAATGGACAACACATGAACAAGACTGACCTTGTTGAACTTGGCTGCTGACATCATCTCCCCAGTGGTGAAGACTGATGCAAGCCCAAAAAGTCGTTGTTTCCAATAATTAATTGTGAAATATATAAGCAATGAGGAAACCCCATCATAAAAAATGTACACCTAGTTATTTTTTCAAAATCGACAAGGCGAGAGGATTCGAAGTGTCACGGAGATAATGGTCTGTACAACTTGACTCACGGTGCCACTGAGCAACCGACATAATGCCATCCACAGGGACCCCATTAAACAGGGCAGTGGATGTCACTACGCCGCGGACACTGAGCCTTGGCCATGCCAACCTGCTTCCCGGTGGCGGATTTATGACAAAACTGAATACATTCTACAATCCACCTGGAAATGGTGTCCTTAGACGCCCTGCCATGGGGTTCAATATATGACAACCATAACGCTGACTGGTCGGTGGGCCACTCCGATGTACGTTGTTTGTACCGGAGCAGCGCCCGGACGGGACACCATGCTTTAGAATTAGGATCATATCTAGTTAAAGCCGGCACATATAGGTTGAACTGGATATTTCAAAGACTGATTCTTAGCCAAGAAATTAATCCTAGGTAGCAGCTTAAGGCCTTCCCCTTGTAACCACAAAACGGTCTTCCTCGGCTGATAAGGCAAGAATCTCACTCCTACGCCTAGCCGAGGCCGCAGCAATTAAAAATACAGTTTTAAGGGTTAACAGTTTCATAGAAATGGAACTAAGTGGTTCAAAAGGCTTATCTCCAAGTACCTGAAGCACCAGAGATAAACTCCAAGATGGAATCACTGGGGGATTCCTTGGTCTCAGATTGCCCATGCCTTTAATTAATACATTTAATGTACTTACTTCATCACTCCCCCTATTAGCCAAGCAAGGGATAACACTCATTAAAGCTGATTTATAACCAGCGATAGAGTTAGGCTTGAGGCTATAGGCATCATACAGGTGACAGAGGAAATCAGCCACTACCTGAATAGATGAATCCATTGGATCAATACATCTTGTTGAGCACCACTCTGCAAATCTGTTGATTTTAAAATTATATGCTCTGGAGGTTGACCCCCCTCCTGGCTTTGGCCATAAACATGGCCGCTTGCTCAGAAAAGCCCTCCTTAATTCTAGATTCCTTGACAACATCCACGCAGTCAATCGGAACATTGACGGATTGTTGTGAAGGGCCTTGCCCTGGAAGATAATGTCGTCCATCAGAGGCAGAGGAACCGGATTGCAGACCAGAAGGTCCAGCAGATCCGTATACCACGATCGGCTTGGCCAATCCGGGGCGATCAGAAGCACTTGGCACTCCTCCTGTCTGATTTTCTGAAGAACTTTTGGAATCAGGATTGCTGGAGGGAATGCGTATGCATACATTCCCTCCCAGCTGATAGCTAACGCATCTGTTGTGAAAGCGCTTGGATCTGGAATCGGAGAGACGTACGTCGTTATCTTCGCATTCCTCTTCGTTGCGAACAAATCGATGTTGGATTTCCCCCAATGGTCGAACAGACAATCCGCCACACATTGATTTAGTTGCCATTCCGTGGGTAAAACACTCATCCTTCGGTTCAATGAGTCTGCTAGCAGATTTAACCTTCCAGGAATATGAACTGCTTTCAAGGTAATCCTGTGATCCAGGCACCAACAAAGCAGTCTCCATGTCATCATACAGAGACTGGGCGACTTCGTTCCGCCCTGGCCGTTTATTAAGTCACTACAGTTGAGTTGTCAGTAAGAAATGTTCCAGGCCCAGGACTACTGCACTTAGTTCCAGTAGATTGATATGTTCCTTCGACTGTTCCAGATCCCAAAGCCCTGATATTGTGGATTCTTCCAGTCAAGCTCCCCACCCCTCCATCGATGTATCTGTATATCCAGTCACCTGAGGGTGGGGAGGGGTTAGCAAAAAACCCACCAAGAGATTCTTTGTATTCAACCACCATTGCAGGTGGTGAATTAGTGGCGTCAAGACTGACACGTTCGAGTCCAGCGAACCTGTACTCTGGGTCCATTGTGTCATGAGAAATAACTGGATCGGCCTGAGGAATGACTGGTTCCAAAGAAACCATCAACCCCAGCATCCTCAAGTAAACCCGTGCCAGGACATGACGACTGTCGCACACTGACTGTATTACTGAGATGAGTCTCTGAACCCTCTCCTGAGTAGGATAAACATATCCTGTCTCTAGATCGAAGAACATGCCCAGGTAAACAAACTTCTGGGATGGAGTCAGCTCTGATTTGTGGAAATTGATTATCCAGCCCAAGTCTGTGAGAGTCTTCAAAACAATCTCCAGATTGGCCGATAAATTTTCCTGGGTGTGTGCTTTCAACAGCCAGTCGTCTATGTACGTGTGGACTGCTATGCTTCTCCTGCGGAGGAATGCGGTGATCGCAAGAACCACAAGGGTGAAAACCCGAGGAGCCGCGGAAATTCCGAAGGGTAACACCCTGAATTCCTACTGTCTGCCCTGGAATGCAAATCTCAGGAAGCGACGGAAACTCCTCGCTATGGGGATGTGGAAATAAGCATCCTTCAAATCTATTGAGGTTGTCCGCATTCCCTTCTCCAACCCTGCCAACACCGAGCGCACATTCTCCATCTTGAAACTGGGCGTCTCTATTAACTTGTTTAACGGCTTGAGGTTGAGAATAGCTCTCCACCCTCCGGTGTTTTTTGTTACTAAGAACATGGTTGAATAGAAGCCCGGGCACCTTTGTGCTGGCTGAATGGCTCCTTTTTGTATGAGGGAGTTTATCTCCTCCTCGATACACAACCTTTGCTCTGGATCTCTCGGATTTGGAGTCCAGATTGGCACCAGAGACAGCCGCGATGGTGGGCCTGTCATCCAATCGGGATGATACCCGACTGAAAGCCATCGCAAGACTAAACGGTCCTGAGTTAACCGTTCCCACTCTTGCATGTGGTTGGCCAACCGGCCTCCCACCGGTCCACCTAGGGAGAGAGATGGACATAAGGAGTGCAAGAGTGGCACTGTCTCCTTCACCAGAAACACCGGAGTGGTTCCCACTGTGGTAACTGGCCCATCAGGCACGATTACCACGACCAGATCCTCGCGCGCCACGCCCAGCACCGCGCGCACTTCTGACTGCGCCCCCCTCACTGCTGGCCGAATCGCACGCGGCCGAGGCCGACACTTCGATGGTGGCTGGCCTTTGACCTGGCCAACTCCACCTCGAGCCTGCAGGGGACGAAACGCAGGGGGTGCTGCGCGAATGCGCTCTCTACGGAGCACCTCAAACTGCTCGCGCAGCGCCCTCTGGTTATTGACCAGAGTAACCGTCTCCTGGAGCTGCCTACATCCCTCACCTCCAAAGAGACCAGGACCTGTTATAGGCGTACGCAGTAGCCTATTGTACAGGTCCTGGGACGGGCACAAGTTGTCCAAGGCAAACGTGTGCCTCGCCCGGACACTCCTGGTCACCGCCCGAGTCATGCAGTCCAGAGCCAGGTTGATACCATCCTGGATCGCTCTCTGGACTGTGATCGGGCTCGTTTGGCGCGATGCGGATGCCGTTACTACCCCCTGTAACAGCTGGGAGACATGGGACAGATCTGCAATAGAAGCTCTCCCACTCTCCTCCGCATCACGCAACGCGGCATTCGTCGAACGCAACGCGTTCGAACACAAAGCTCCCGTGTTAGAACGGGAGCCCAGCCGCGCATCCTTGCTAGGCTTGGGCACCACAACAATCCTCTGGTAATCCACAGGCACTATGCGGCAGTGTCTTGCCACCTCGCGAGGGGCCTTCGCGAGACGCCCATTCACCTTAATGGACGTCTCCGCCGCCGCGAACATATCAGCGACATGCTCTGCTAACGGCGGAGATGGCATAGGGCTAGCAGCGGCTTTACCAGCTAACCACGGCCTGTGGTCACGCTGGCTAGCCGACTGCTCCACGGGCAGGTCTGGCCTAACAGTAATCAGCCATTGACAAGCGTCAGACCAATCCTCCTCCGTGGCTAACTGTGAGTTCTCTACAAGACGGGGGCCTTCGTATTCCTCCTGAGCACACACAGCAGAGCTTGTCGGCGGATAAGCTGACACTCCTGGCAAGCCAGAGAAAGAATGCGGCGGGCCCGAAAGCACCGGCATGGTAACCTGGCTGGCTTGTCCAGAAGCAGGCGCCGTGGTAGAGCACGGGGAAGATACCGCCCCACCACGGCCCCGACCAGCACCAGCAATACCCTTGGCAAGCCAAGGTATGCGGTATAGCTGGCCATCAGCACCGCCCAGGGCCACCTTCTGAGCCATGAACTCCACTCCTGCGTGAGTGGAGCCATGGAATATGTCGCCTGCATTCCCCGCGAGGGGTGCACAGACGTCATAATCCATGGTCACGTCCTCAGACGGCGACCCTAACAGGTAATCCTCTTCCTCCTGGCCAGACAGATTAGACTCCGGGTCAGCAAAGAGAGCTAACCCGGACTGGCCAGGAAAGGTGCCATAGGATACCCCTGGACTGATAAGCAGCCAGCGGGCTCCAGCGACAGCCGTCCACGACCCCTCGGCGCGGCAAGCCTGCTGCCAGGGTCATGGAACGCCCCCTCCAATGGGGCCACCTCTGAATCCTAAAAAACTGGTAACGGCCTACGGAATGGTGATTCAGAGGTGGGGATTACCTGCTCCTAAGCAGATAACGAGTACAACAAAGGATTTGGCCCAGGAAGCATGCCACGAAGCAACTCTGGAACCAAATCCTTTATTGTCCTCTTCATCTCTCCCAACATCTCAACACCGAAGGCCTCCATGTCCACCGCGGACGAGGCCTTCCTCTTACCCTTCTTACTTACCCCCTCCCTCTTCTGCTTCCTCTCCTCCTCCACCACCTTGTCCTTCGCCTGCAAGCACAAGAATGCTGACATTAATTCGCCCCCCCCCCACCAATGCTTACATATCTCGCAATTAAGCAAGGGCCCACAAGGGCTACAATGATAACAGAGATGAGGAAAAAATTTTTCCTTCAGGAAACGTCCACATGACGAGCAACCAGGTCTCTGAAACAGGACAAAGGACGAGGACAATGAGCAAATTTGTTACGGTTAGCAACTCAAAACCAAACTAAAAGAGAGTGAAATGATCATAAAGATCACTAATCATCTGAAACCAGCGTTGAACAACACTTTAATTGTTAATAAAGAGCAAGGCTGATTATGACGTCATTAATCCTATGACAGGAAAAAATCGATCCGTAACAAACATCCAAGTGCAAGGACGAATTGTATCCATAACCAGAACATCTTCAGAATGGATATTCCGACTACACAACCATCAGATACACACTGATAACAATGGCAATTACAGTTAATTTTCTTTAAATAATTAACCTCACCTCATATCAATAATTAGATACCTGACACCTTGTATAGACAAACCATTCAACGTGATGACCTGGAGCACTCCACCAAGACTACGCCTCTTAACTCTCTCCACCCTAGGGGAAGGAATTGGATCAGGAGGGCAAAGTGAGAAGACCTTTATACTAGGCCTCCGACTCACTGGACATAGAATTGTTGCTTAGATAACCTAACAGTATTAGTAGGAAATGGAACCGTGGTGGAGAGAAACAAACCCTCTGATGCTGTGATGTCCATTACATATCCTGACATATACCTGTGGACATAAACACAAAGAGAGATTAGTATTATATAGCACACAGTTGAAATAAAACAACTAAACAAGGCGCTTATCACGGTAAACGCTAGTCCGAAAACACATTACACAGGGTAAAACTCGCTAAATCTTAATAGAAGTCACCTGATGGATAGGTCCTGGGCCGTCCTCCGGTGAAGCAACTCTCTCAGACATTCCAAACAGGCTTGAAACTTCTACTAAACAGGCTAAATCGACTTAAAAATGAGTAGAAAAGCGCAAAGCACAAAAACATGTGTTTACTCTCTGCCAATAAATTAGCAAAGAGGAAGTGCTAGTCTGCGCATGCGCATGTGCGGTGGTTGGGCTGGCATCCGCCGGACTACACTCTGACTCCCTGCCCAGTAGGGGCACCTAACTGTTTTAATCTGAGTGTTTTATTGAGTGAAAGCCGATATTTAGCAATATCAAAAAGTATTAGGGAGGTAAGTATACTCTTGAAGTGAAAACGGTAGGTCACGTCCGACGTCTTACCTACTACCACATAGGGGCCTTTCCACTGGTAACTCAGTTTACTTGGCACGGTTGCAGATCGTCGTGAATCGTGTACCATACCATATTTCCTGCTTCATATGGATTTCCATGCACTCTCTGGTCATGCCATATCTTTTGCCGCCAGTGTGCAGTGGATAAAGTTTCTCTCACTAACTCATGGGCATGTTATATTTGCTGCCGCAAGAGTTCAACATAGAGAGAGGGTGGATTTTTCTCTCCTGGTATCCGAGGCATAGCCCGGTCCAGGGGTAAGGCTAATTCACGGCCTAACATTAACCGAGCAGAGGTGTAACCTGTGCTGGAATGTACTGAATTGCGGTAAGCCATGCGTACATATGGGAGTATTTACAATCAAGGCGTGTTTCTTTAGTAAGCATCCCCGGGAGAGTTCGATTGAACTTCTCCACCATCCCCTCATTGCGGGGGTGATACGGAGTCGTCCTTGTTTTACGATATGAAAAAATGTGCAGAGCTATGATATGAGCCGGCTCTCAAAATTACTTCCTTGATCGGAGTGTTGCTCACAATGTTGTAATTACCCAATATATAAACTGTTTTATTCTCCTTTTGTATAGTTTTAAAGCATTTTTCTAATATTTCTATGAATATTTCTTTATCACTTTCTGGAGAGCTGTAAATGACACAGACAATTTTGTTCTTAGCTTTTGCCATAGGTATATCAATAAAGATAGATTAAAAAAGTATTAAGCTGAGTTAGTTGTAATCCATGTCTCAGGGATTCCAATAATGTTAAATCAATTGCACTGGTGTCTAACAAATTGCTTAATTTATCTAAATGTGTTGGTAATGATCTTATATTGATGTGCATAGTCGAAAAGGAAATGGTATCTTTGTTTTGGGTCGGGTTTTTTGCTAACTTCACTTTGTAGCATATAGTTACATTTAGGTTGTGGGAGAGTAACTTGTTGATCATCAGTATAGGTCAGAGTATGAATTACTGTGAAGAGTTTAGGTTAAATTGATTTATACGTATGCTTGGACCTACTATGTGTTAGTTTAAATTCACTGTCGTTGTCATGGTGGTTGAATGGAAATTGAGATTTGTTGCAGGTAATACACCACCATGGCCCTGTATTGTTTTCAAAAATTTCATAATCTGTGGTTATTAATTAATGTTATGCCTCTCCCCTAAATGAGATATTGTATCACCCTGCCCATGGCCTCATCATTCTCACCACCTCGTCTCCCGATTTCTCTAGTAATCGTAATGCCCGTAATCGTAATATATATATATATTAATTGGCGTGCACCCTCCCCCCCCCCACCCGTGTATTGTGAATAGCACATGCTATTGGCAATCACATGAACGAAGCAATATAACCATTTGGCGAGGATTGTGGCCGACTCTCAATTCCCCGTGTTATCCGTTGATTGCTCGCCTATTACCAGTTATATTTATGAATATAAAACCACTATGCTGGAAAAGAGATCGACATTGCCGCAAGCGTGGCGATTACGAGACACACCGCAATAATGAATGTATGTACAACATCCGTTATCATGCAAAGTTATATGTGGATAGAGACGATCATGCTAAATTATGTTCTCGCCTGCCAGTTTTCCTTTAAGTAGCAATATTGAATTTCACTGTGGCTTCACATAGGGTGGAATTGCCTCTCAACCAACGTTAATGAAAACATGATAACTCAAATGGAAATTCTGCCTACGGGTGACTCATAGCGCTAGTGATGGGATGACTCTATCTGGTTGCAACTACTCATCATGTATTAAGACAGCCATTTGGAAAGGTATTGTGTAAAGAAGTTGGTGTGTAGTGGTGATAGTGCACGTGGATCTAATACGCTTTATAGAGTCAGTATCAATATAGAAAATCTTATGATGAAAATGGTGATACTTTCGGAATTCATGGCAATGCAGCACCAGTTCCGACACAGATTAGTTACGCAATATTCAACAACATGTTTATAAACCCACCAAAATCGTTCGATAGACCTTTCGAGTGTATCCATCCATCCATCAGATGGCCTCATAATAAACCACGAGATGTGTAGGATGATGTCATAAACAACTACAGCATGATTGACTTGATTTAGTCCATCTTAAATGCTTAATAGTCTGACACGTTACGCGAATTGTAAGTCTTTATTATTTAATAAACATTCGGTTGATTATTTTGAAACTAATTTGACTGGGCGGTGTTGCACCAACAACAATCTGTCAAATTCCTTTCAAAATATTCAAAGCTTATCTGTTTAGTTTTCTGGAAATTGATAATCAGGGTGTTCAGTGATCGATCGATCACAACACGGACGAAGTGTTGGTGGACCTTACCTAGAGATGGGCGTAGCATAGCTAAAAGTAGGTACCTCTATTTTATTGAGGCACCAGCTAACAAATAACGTTTTGATTATGGCATCAGGTACTTGGTTGGCAGATCGGAGCACCATGATCTCTATTGAAATCCTGTGGCAAATTTTAATTAATTCATGTCATCAAATTTGCACCAAATGTTGGTAACTGATATCCCAAACACATTTGATAGCGTGTTGCCTTGATAGGCGTGTGGATGGAATATGCAAACCGCGTGTGAGTTCTGCATTGTAAGTAAGAGAAAAGTATTTTTGTGAATATTCGATACAATTTAAATCCAAAGAGACTTTCCCACCCTGATGATAGTGCTCCACGTGGAATCTCGTATATGAGCCATGAAGTAGCACTTTATTTTCAAAATAATTTGTTTGAAGATTGTATTCCGGATTTTCACGAGGAGAGAACAAGCGAATGAACATCTTAATAGATTTGTCCTCTGTACGTCTGCACATTATGCTTTGGATGGATTCTACGTGTCATATCGAATACCCTCTAATCATAGACTTGAAGACACCGATAGTCTTCCTAGCGCTATAGCTTGCCAGATATTGCATGCATGCATTCTGCGACCTGCCTCGCGTTGTATTATCAGATAAATCAGGGGCATATTCTATTCACACAACGTGAAATGGTTTAACGTTGCTAAGTCTGGGAGGAAATTACATTGACCTTATACCAACTAGGGATTTACATGTAAAAGGCAGTATTATCACTAATCTGAATTAGTGATGAAGTGCACTACATTGGTCCAATTAGGAATGCGGCAGTAGATTCCAGATTTCACCGGCTGCCTGACTTGAATAGAAACAACGCAAAGGCAGTCAATAATTTCTATATCGAAAGACGTGTCGGCCACCAAAAATGTGGTTACAAAAGGTAGACCAACGTATCATGCTACACATGTGTTATCTGACCACGTATGTTAGCGTGTATGCGTGCGTGCGTGCGTGCGTGCGTGCGGCCGTCCGTGTTGATGGTCGCTAAGGCATATCTGTACCCAGTGAACACAGCAATCCCAGAATCTAAAGTTCAAAGTAGCACTCCAGATAAGTTATTGACTATTTTGAAAACAATTTGACAGGAAAGTGTTAGTGCCATGTACAGCAATGCATACCACTCAAATTCGAATCAAAATATTTATCAGACCATTTATTAATTTGTAAATGAGATTTCGAATTCGGTATATCGGGGTACAAAGTTTGAATGGCCATGCGCTTCATATCAGAAAAGCAGCGTGCCATTATATACATAATGCCTCTGTAAATATCTCTGCAAGCTCCCCCCAATGCCGCCCCCCCCCCCCGCTCCATCACCCAACCCAAACACCCCACATCCACTCCACCCACCCCGCCCTTTTCCAGTCAGATTAGGTTTAAAATATTCAACAACTATCTTGTGCCGTTACCTTGAAATTGAGATTATGGTAATTCAGAACTCAGTGTCTGGCTGCCTGTGTGGTTCGTATAAGCATTTACGCATTTTGGTAAATTAGTTGTAACTGTGAAGGCATTTTCTTAGAACGCCATGATACACAAAACCATTTGATACCATTTTTCCTTAATTAAACATACGCCATCTTTGATTTCTAAATGGCCACTATTTTCATGCAAATGTGCCCTCTGAATCTCTGGTTATGTATGCACACACTGGATATCAAGACATATGACATATTCTATGGCATACACGTGAATTCACGATCCATATAATATAATCGGGAATAGGTTTAAACAGCACAGTGCCCATATCGAATTTGAAAATTGTAGACATTATCGAAAAATCTGTGTTTAATTGAACAGAATACAAGAGACATTTTGCTAGTTATAATTGAGATTTCACTGGAAATTGCTGGCTTTGTTAAAAAAAACTGATAACAGAACTCTAGACATTGAGTCATCTCGCTCATTCGGATATGCAAAATGGGCGCTATTTGGATTGGATGGTTTCGTGTAGGTAGGTATTTTATTTTTTAGCAATGTCTCCCATACCGGGAATGTTGTCGTTGCGTTGTGAATGGCCATGCGATTATTAGTGTGGAAATTACATGATTTCCTCGACAAATGCCAATGCCCGATTTAGCTTTCAAATTTGTCTATGCAAATATATTGAAACACTTTCTCGGCATGAGATCGCAGTACATCATCCGGAAAAATATAGCTGCTAATTAAAGTGCTGGCAATGGCATTTTTCTGGGCAATTCTCACACTGCTCTGTACATACGAAGCTGATTGATCGACATGAACATCTGCCTAATGCATACGTATTTTATGAAATTAGGTTAGTAACACCGCACGCGCAGCTAACTAACTCAACAATCGCGGCATGGGCTGATGCAATATTGGGCAACAGAGGCGCACCCTGTCACCTTCCTCTGCCCAGCCAAGGTTCAGGGCATCTGGAAACAGCACGTTGACAACAAGGTCCTGCTACAACACAAAGGCTTGGTAGTGAGCACGATGGATATGGTCTACACCAGCTCCATATGTTGGTAGTGGCTTGTCGATACCTTTGTCAACACATGTATCCTCTGAATTAACTCATGTTCACTGAGATCGTGTGTGTATATTTGCATCACGTCAAGTCGAAGGATGCATGTGCTGTTCAGCATATCAGTTACCGTATCTAATCATTGCCCAGTGAGTGTGCACTATCGATACATCAGCGGGGATCATGACTTCATGAGAAACAAGTGCTGATGAGTATGAAACCATTGTTTAGTATTGGTTGAAATACCGTGCCACAATCCAACAAATTTCATTCTTCAAAATGTTAATCAACAGATCCCACTTTGTGCAATATGTATTCTGGTCTGGAGTGGGGATTGGGAATTCCTTCCAGGTCACATTTTGGAAATGTAACGCATGCGCTGGGAATACCCTGTAAGCTACCCGAGAGAAACTTCATATAGATCGAGTGGTTCATTAAATGTCGCTCCAAAACATATTGTCTGATATATATATATATATATTGGCAGCCATTGCATGCAAACGTGGCCTTCACATGAAACATGTCACCTTTCTTGCTCACGTTATCTGTGGAAGCACAAATAGCTCGTTGTGTCGCAATACCATGTAGTACAAAATCGTCATTTTAAATTGATGATCTGTATCACGGAATTGTCTATCACACTACAAACATGGGTGATGCGACTGCATGGTAATTCAGGACATAAATTGGGCAGCTGCCCGTTGGCTGCGTTAATTGGGGCGGGGGGGGGGGGGTGTGCGCGGGGTAGATGCATAGAGATATAAGTCACCCGCATGTTGACTTTCTCGTTGCTGGCAAATTTAGATTGTGACTCTAGTGTTCCGTGCTTGCCTTTCATTCTTAAATTCCTGCCTCGTGCTTTAACATATTATGGCACAAGCTGTATCTCGTGACTCGGTGGTGGCTGACTTGGATCCTTGCAATATCAATCTGGTTAACTTCAGAAGCTCTACCAACAACCGAAAGTCACCCACACAATCTACAGACCATGTAAATGTCAAAGATTGTTTCATTCTCGGTGTTGTTAATGCTTGCATGATAAAGGTGGTACCTTTCAATATAATAGTAACGTTTCCTTTTATATCCGTCTCCGAAATAGCGATTGCTTCACGTCCGGCTTCATTTGAATGTAGAACGCTAGGTAATTTGCCTCTCTATTTGGATATACCAATGCCAGACACATTTTGTATGATGTTTTCTGTTAGTGGTCTCCGAGTTATTGCTTCGCCTATAATTCCCTGATCACGTATCATATCATGGTACACTTCGTCCACGTGAGCAGTCACTAGATAATCTCCGGATTATATTCTGCCCTGCAGATCACTATAGAAATCCCCATCTGCAGCTATGAATAGAGCTGTCACTTCATTACCATGATTAATAGCACCACCTCTTTCAGGGCCCTGAACATAAGTTCTCCAGTACGTGGTTCTGCAGGATATGTGATAAAGAATACCACTAGCGAAAAGGTCACCCTCTGCTAGTATGTCTGCCCATTACACCATGATTGGCTGATTTGGAGGGTGATGGCTAAAACATTCTAATGTTGTTGTTTATACCGCCTGAGATCATCTTGATTTCCAAATTCTTTCAGCATTGTCTGCACGACCTCCACCCCCCCCCACACCGCGCGTTACTGGCCTGATACCGGGTCGATACCGGGCCACATCGCTCTGGTATTGGTCTTCTAGCTGCCCAATACATATCGTTATCGTGGATAGTTATTCTTACAGAAAGACAGATTAATGACTGACAACGGAACTGAAACGCAATAGTGATGTTATTTAACTAACTCGCTCCGGTCTAACACGTCCCATTTTCGTTACGAGACAACATCGTGTAAGGTAAGAATAAACATGAAGAAATTGTGTGTGGAAGATAGAATGAGGATTTCGTTTGAGTTGATATTTTGTATCAAAGGCGTCACCCGAGTTTTGTAAGATCTCACTTGGAACGATATTTAATGCGTTCCAAAAGGAAATTGTACTAAGCGTGTTATAGAATGTGACACATAACACCCGCTAAGAAATCGGGAGATGATTGCCATCCTCCTCATTACAGATGCTATTATTTCAATCGTTCACCATTACCACTCTTGTAAGTAACATCAGCGTATCTCTATCACACACGTTCAAGTCATAGAATGGACCTTTACACCGTGGCCATCCACCCCACGACGCTATAATCAACTACGTGCCGTATCGCAAATCAATGACGCCACTATGACGCCATGAATTACGTAGATAAGCAGGAACGCAGAGTTGAAGATGGACTATGCGTTGTTGTACGAATTGTATGTCTTTACTATTTAATATGTTTCCTGTTGAATATTGTGACACGTTTGAAAACGTAATTGAGCAAACCAACAAGAGCATTGCAGAAACGAGTAATAGTTTACGTTTGTGTTATAATGCAACAACAAATGTCACAGGTAATCATGTCAGCAGTGTCGCCAGAACATGAAATATGTGCCCACTTTAAACACGCAGTGCATTGTATCATACCTCCCTACTATTGCTCCGTCTGCAGTTGAATCGTACGTCTCATCGTCTGACTTATAAGTAGAGCTATCACGCCTTTTGGCCGCCTACTCTTACCCTTATTAACCGCCCCACTCCTTTCGTGATTCGTTTACCGAGGTACCAGCAATGCAACTATTATTTTTGCTTTTTTTTGGCGGAACATGTCATGCTATTGGCAGAAATCTTTACTGGTTGTTTTCGCTTGGCCGTAGGCTTGTTGTTTGCTTCTAGCGGCTTTGGCGTGTAAGGGCTGCTTGTTAGAATCGCAGATGAACCGCGTTGAGCATTCCGCTTTCGAGTATATTTTGGTGTTAGTTTTGGTGGGAGAGATATGGTAAATGGTGATGTATATGGCAATGCGCATGAGGTATGCGTTTCCTGCTTTTTAAGCAACTGCTTCGCAGCTGTGACAGATTGTAATGCGGCATTAGTTGGGATCAGCTCTTCTAGCTCATTCAACAGTGTGGTTTCAAGAACTCGGAGTATAGCTTCTAATGAAGCCGGATCCTCTGATTCAATTAGCGCCACAACTGGAAGGTGTCCCTTGAACGGGGGTGTTCCGGTTCGATTATGGTATAACTAGTACAGACTGTTCTGTAGCAACAGATGAATTTAAAATCCATGCCCTCGTTAGTGGAATGGCTGTAGAATTGGTTTCTGAGGTGAGAAAATCTTGATGCTTCAAGGCCGGTCATTGGTGCAATTGGTGCATAATTTTGTGTTGAAAATTATCTTGTGGTGTGATCGAAGTTGAAGCTTCCGTGTCTATCATTGCCAGGCACGTATGCTGTGTAGTGATGGACGTTGCAACTTCCACTTTGACCATTGCCATAACTGGAGAGGGTTCTGGTCGTGTGATAAACGTTGAAGCTTCCAATATATGTATTGATACAGTTGCTGGAGGCTGGGGTGAGTTATTCACTGGTATTAATTGTACAATATCACCGCTCCCAATACATTGTACATGAAATCGTCAATCCAAGTTTGTCTGTCGCTGTTTCGTTTGTATTGTCTGACAATTGGCAGACAATATCTGTAAATATGATAATAGTATAGCTTTAGGATCACATTTAAAGTTGAATATATTTAATTTAAAGACAAATAACACCCACTAAGAAAACAATTTGCAAACGACAATGAGGGGGTAAAAAATGGACTACGTCTCTGTCAAACTGGATTGATGTGCTATTTTGCCCCACATACATACGATCCATTTTGCCCCACAATACCATATCGGAAGAATATAGGTCAAGTCCCGTAAACGCACGTGGGTTGATTATGATGTGTACATATTCTTGCGCTATAGAGATATGGCATCCCGTAAGCACAATACTATATGAAATTATATACAATAACAATAATCAAATAAGCAATTAAAATATGCTTACATTAAATCAACCGTATCGAAATTAATTTCGGCGCGCTCTAGTGTGTGTTAAGCATGTTCTGGTATTTTTAAATTTATAGTCTACTCGACTTCCCCTGCCGAGTGCTACAATCGCGATCAGTGTTGCCAGATTATATTGCCTGGTGTGTGAGTTACAACGCAGTTCCTTTTTCCCCTCTGGCTCCATTGTGCCCCCACCTTCCCCTACCTGTACTCGATCCCAGGGGCGAACCCAGTTGTGGGGTGACTGGATGTAAAGGAACAGCCTGCTCATGTGCTCTTAACTTCTTAACAGGCACGGGATGATTGACTGCATAACTAATGTAGTTATTGCATCTAAACGAGCAATGGCATGCCTACATATTGGAAGTGAAACTCAAGTTCACCTTACCTCCCACGTTGCTATTATTGTCATCAGATAAGTTCGTATGTGTATTGGCATTAGAAAGTGCTGCTCTCAAAAAGTCGGAAGCCAGATTCAGTTTATTCGGAATCTGTATTTATTTACCTCTTCAGACATATACATATCTACAGTTGAGCCTCCAATCACACATATCAAGATTGTAATGGCGAAATAGAAGGTGGAAAAAGATAATAGACTATTGTGAAATGTAGGGACCGAGCTGTCACTCAAGTATCTGACGACACAACCATATACGTCAAATGTTAAATGACCTCACAAAGAATTCACGTAACACCAACACGAAAATTGCAGTCTTGAATGCATGCTGTAGCTCGTGGGGTTGCGTCGGGTCATTCCAGTGCGAAATGTCTGGTCGCCGCGCCACATGTGCACGACGAACGAGACGGCTGGCTAGCTCCCGGTCTCGGGGTTCCGGATCCCATGTGACGCTGACCTGCAGTTAAAAAAGACCGGCCCCTAAGGCTGGTGGAACTCAATTGTTCCGGTGGGGCCGTGTGACCATTGCCACTAACACTAAACTGATCTAACATTAAACTGAACAGTGTCAGCCCACGAATTGGTGTCACCGGTATGCCTGTCCATAGCAATTCTTAAGATATGAACTTACAAGGATTTGTAACCAAAATAGGTAATTAAGAACAATGTAACCTATACAAACCACAGAGTTTGATAGATACCAGTGAGCATACAAATAATACATGCCATAGAGACAGCAGCTGAACTTCTAAACGTGGAGACACCGGGGGTACCGCACAGACTCTTGAGTCCACAGAGGTACCCACGCAAAGGAGGCTCCCGCATACGAGATCACTAATTAACTTAATATAAGTTACAATACCGCTATGCAAAAAAGTATAAGGAAAAGAAACTCCTAGCGTGGCGAGAGGCATTGTGCCTCACGCGGGCATTACTTCTAGATGCTATCTATTGTGGTGAGAAGTAGTAGCCTCGTGCGGGCCGCCGTCACTGGATAGCTTGCGAGAGGAAAGTACCTCGCGTGGGCCTCCGTTACATGAAAATGTCCTCAACGCGGAAACGGAGAAAAAGTGTTGGCAAAAAGGGCCATTCTTTTATTCAACCAGAGTGCTGTGAAATTGACACAAGCAGATTTTATGACTGACCTATCGCTACGGTCCAACATCTTGCCCAGACATTTTAATGAGCTGGCTGGAGATGCGCATCTCGTCCGTCACCAAGTCCTATGGAGCTAAGTATTGACCTGACATTAGGCGTATACTCAAGTTGCCCAATATTCACTGCGGTGCGGGAAAAATATCCTAAAAGGAATATGAAATAATGATAATAATAATGTGTTCGCAGTGCTTCCTACATTGGCAAAGATAACTAACTACTAAGTATCCAAAGATACTGGGGGGCGGGGGGGGGGGGCGAGTATGTGACACCGTACCTTGGCCATCACTGCTCGGAAACCTCCTATAGTTTACCAGAGTCGGAAGAGCCAACGGTGCGGATAGGGATATCCAGACAAAAATTAAGAAGCCATTAGGCTTAGTGGAACATGAAAAGAGACAATAACTTTATAGATATGAGGCCCTATAGGTATGTTGGCCAATTTCACACAACCTTGCCGGGGTGCGGGGCAAGATTACCACAACGACCGGAAAAGAGGCGTACACTATGTGTCTCCTAACGAAGAAATTGTCTCTAATCACATTAAACCTATACTATCGAGCTGAATAGTTAGGTTTAGTCGGTGGCATGCCGGGCTAAACAGATTTATAGCACGGACAGCGACCTCAGTGTAAACTTGTTGGTGGCAGGAGAAGGTGATGCATATATAAATGTTGCTGTATAGTATTTCCTAATGCACTGCAGTCCTAAGTTTTCTATAAATAAGCAAAACATATCAACAAGATGGCCGCTGGCCATATACCTAATTAACCAAGTACAAAACGGTGACAGTATACGATTTGCTTAGAACAGTGGTAATACAGGTTGATAGACCTAATACGGTGCGGTTAGTTAAACCACCTTACAGTAAACAAGGATAACTTTAAACAGTAATAATACAGACATCATAAATAGCAGACCTAAGACCGGGACGGTACCTATTCGTCATCAGTACCTTTTACAGAAATAAATTATAATTATTAAAGATGTAATTAAGGATACCGTGCATAGTTACTTGAAAACTCAGTAGCCATTCTTACATAACGGACGACTATGTTACTGAAATTGAGACGTCACTATACTTGTGACATGAGTTGGCACGTTCTCTGAAAGCTGGATATGTCTCCGCATGTAGATTTCCCGCAAGGCCGGCTTCCCGCATGCTGCTCCAGGACGGAAGCGGTACAAACTCAGGGCAGTGAAACACAGAATAAGAAATGTCTACCGAATAGTTAGTAAGTCCTACATAATAATACTGTGCTGAGGAAAGTTCCCGTCCGATGACGGCAAGTTAAGAAAGTTAATGATAACCCATTAACAAGAAGGGTTATTAATATAGTTGTAATTATGCGTGTACATATTACAGCTTAACGGTGCGGGGTGCGTCAAATAGCTCTAGTGGCGCACCGGGTAAAGTTTACTTTGTTGCGGTCAAAACGTTAAACAGGACACACGCGACATGCAGTGTGGTGTGGTGGTTGAAGGTCCACTTTTCGGCGTGGCTGGCAGATCCGATGAGTTATCCACCGAGGAACATCGCTGCTCTACATCACGTAGAATTACACGACTGGCCCGCAAGGGCTCGCCGCAAAAACAGTTCCTTTACAGATATTAATTAAAATAGGAACATATTTAAGTTCTAAAATTCTTAGTGCGGTGAGACGGGAACTGCTTCGGTGCGGGCTGATCGGAAAACAGCTTGGAACCGAGATGATGTGTGTATGTTCCGGGTAGTTCGTCAGGTTCCCATACTTTGGGCAGCTCGCGACTGTTCGGTCCTCGCCCGACGATGCTCCTGATCTACTGAAATCATCCCTTTTTATACCCATTCGAACGCCATAACTGACTGCCTCAACTAATCAGAATTTGCTGAGCCCGCCAATCAGCGCGCTATAATCGTGTGACGTGTACACGCCTATCTATATATCGCGATATATATAGATGTGTAGATGACGTAGTGAGTCACGTGTTACACAAATCACTGATTATTTAGCCATATATATATATATATATATATATATATATATATATATATATATATACACGCGATTATGACGCCATTCCTATATTTTGAGCACAATTTGAAGGGAGAAATCGGCTATAACTCAGCTATATCTGAACCGATTCTGAAACGGTGTATAGTTTTGAATAGCCCGTCCAATTCTGGTGACGGAAACAAGGAATTTATAACGATTAAAGAGCACCAACTCGGTACACTAAAAGTACCACTCGCTCTTGGACGTGCCCGCACGTGTGTCGACGAAACAGTGACATGCGCGCGCATGCACACCACGCGTTCTAACGAACTTCCTCTCGTATAGGCCTATACACGCGTATTGCTCTACCCAGGGGTGCGCGCTTATAGTAACGAATCCAGGACGGGTGGCCAATGCCCAGCTTAGCCTGTACTGCCAGTACCCGACCGGTCAATGCGTGCTACAATACAAAGTGTGTGGGTTTTTTTTAATGAATTTACAATATAATCAACTTTAGACTTAAATGAATTTACAATAATTTGCTTTCGCCTGCAACAGCTCCCAAATAAATTACTTTTCAATATACCATTATTTTCATCGTCTTTATCATCATTATTTCCATCACCAGATGGATCCATCTCACGCTATACCCCGGCCATCTTTATCCCAACTCTGCCTACGTTTTACGCGTGATGCGATCGATTTATATACTTTGAAAACTGAATTACCACACTCGCAATTTCAAAGCATCAATACTAAAGCTCCCAATAAAACTAGCCTCAAAATACCCAACAAAATGTTTACTAGGTTGTAAATTATGACGGAGCTAGCTACTCCACTATGCATTGTGACTTCATAGTCCAGTCAATCTAGGCCAAAAATATTTTAACCCGGAACAAATTGCAACAGCATTGTTTTACCTCGCCCAGTGTATAGGGGGCCATCATGTACAACATATCAAAAGTCCTCCAAAATTCCAATAGGGGAAAGGGTAAAATTTGCATAATTATTACCAGATTTGGGCCATTTCACCTGAAAAATCCATTTTTCTTTATTTCTTTAAAACCGGTATGTAATATATGTGTGACTGGGTATTTTTGGACTTTTTTAGTAATAAATGAATACGATTGACATATTCTCCACAAATTAAATGTATTGTGTTATGCCACTTGCATGAATTTACCTAATACCATCATTGATATTGATACAATACATATTATATTTTATTATGTCACGGTATTGTGTGTTTCTAAGCTAAGCTAAGATGAAATAGTATGGCATAGGTACCTGGTTTCTACTAATTTCATCTTGCATCAATTATCCAAGTCATCTTCCTCAATGAGCGTTATTGAATTCGAGCAACTGAGACCCTTACAGTCTTCGCAGGCGGCTGTGCAGCTGAGCCCATGTTTTCTACAGGTTCATCTCTTTGATTCACAGCCAGTTTTGCAGCTGCATCTAAATGAATACAGTAAATCGTCAGGTGCTGCCAGCATGTCAGTCTTAACAGGCAGCATTTGAGAACTTTCCAGCCCCATTCTGTTGGATCCATATCTCCAGCATCTCCTCTCCAAACCTGAATTTGGTAGTACACGCGAAGACTGTGAAACTTTGCGGATGCGGGTGTTGGTGGTAAATCTCGTGCTTCAACATACTTGGAACTTTTTGCAACCTTCTCCCTGAATCGCTTGTACCGCAAAGCAACTAGACTATCCATTGGAGTGCCATTGTATAGAATAAGCATTGCCTTCTCACCTGCTTTTATCGCGTCATCTTTATTCGCATTACTCATTGTAAACACTTCAGCAATTTGAGAGAGTTCTTTGCAGCACTGGATTTTGCTAAGGGATGCAGATTTTCCAATTCCATAAAGCCTAGATGTTGAGTCACAGCCAAGGATAGCATGGATAAATAACAGCTGTGAGCACAAACAGAACCCGAGTTTTTACTTTGCCATTTTGATATTCCACAGTCGGGGTTTCTTTGCATTTTGCTTTGGCTCTGGTCTGAAAAATAGCTGACAGCCATTCATATCAGTATGGTATAGAAGCAACACCAGTAGGTCGGCATCGTCTCCAACAAGAGCAGTATTTGTTGACTTTGAAGCCAAGATAGCCGTTTGCGTAATTAAGACATCAGCATCACCGCTTGCCTTTATCGTTAAGCATCCAGCCTCTTCGAGAGATGAACTTAAGATTGATATGAACCGATGTTTGTTCTGCTTGTTACTAAGAAAATCAGGCTTACTCAGAGTTACAACTGTTTGCGGAGTCAGTACAACAGTTGCGCCTGATCCACGAGTTCGCCTCTTATGTGTTACATCTTTTATGTCTGGGCCTTGGTCATAACCATAAAAAACTACTGTAGCCTTTCCATATTTGCTTATGCAATATTTTACATATCTTTGACAAACATTTGCAAATGTCTCTCCACGCTGCCCTGGAACACGGTGTAATAGAGCTCCTCCATCAAGCACATAGTGGACAGAATCTGGAAGGACTGCATCTTCATTTTGAATTAATTTCCACAATGCATCAGCAAGTGCCGGCTTATTTGCTTCCCATGGAAGAGATGAATTATCAAAGAGTGCGGGCGGATGAGTGCACAACTCATACTCAAAATAAGATGATGGATTCCCTTTTGATCCATTTGTAGCAATTAAACTGAGTCTTTGAAATAGGAGTTGTGGATCAATTTGTACACATTCATCATCAATCTTGAGAGATGTTTTGGATGCTAAGGTAATAGCTTGTCTCTTTCTCTGGAACGAAATGCTTGATACACATTGGCCACACATCGAATTAATAATTGATTCTCCAATATCTTAACATCGTCAACATTGACTGATTCATGTGCAGACAATCCACTAACAAGTCCTCTAAGAGAAGGGTCTGGTCCAAATGGATTCAGTTCACTAAGGATTTTGAGAATTTTGTAAGTATCATCAATATCACGCTTTATTCGAGATTGTGTGGAATCTTTGTGTTGTTCACTTGAGTCACAGTTTACCCCAGAGAGCTCTTGCATTGCATTACACACATCTGCACATGCGGACATAGACAACAACCAAACAAGACGCTGAAGTTCTGTCATTCAACGACCTCGTGTTAGACCACCACTTGACTTTACACTTCTCATAAGGAACTGCTCAATAACTAGATCAGTAGATAACCCTGCCCAATACCTATCACTTCGATGAATGACATGATGACCATTGAGGAAGCTGGTGTGTATATCTGGATGACTTTGAGGTATTTCTAACATTTTTTTTTAAATATACATATGCAGACTTGGCGTACAGATCATGCCCAGCGGCTGCAAAATATGGAAGCATCTCACGAACGGTCTGAAGGTGCATGTTCCAATCACCAGTTCGTTCTGAATTTGCGCAAAATGTCAACCAACTCAATATACAAAAGCCAGAGTCGTGCAGTCCTCTTATCTTTCATGACCACCTTCTCTGAGTCTAGTTTGTCCTTGACATCATGTAATGCATTTTCCGAGGACAATCTTGTAGCTACATACGGATTTTTGATAATGTCATCATAGAGCTCTCCAACTTTAACCAGACATTTATTTAGGGAACTTTCAATCGTTTCATGTCCTGCAACATTATCATCATTGTCAAACAATTCTTGTGAATGCATTGCAGCGGAATATTCTACTGTGTCAACTTCAGCATCTGCAATTGTAGGTAGTGGTAGGGCGTATGCATTTGCAATCAAGATTGTACTGAGAGAAGCAAACACCATGAGGTGTCCTCGAACTGCTCGAGAAATTGCCTTTCCACTAAGAATGTGTTTGACAGCATTCTCAGCGTAGACTACCTCTAGAATAGGCGCAAGACCGCTTCCTGCCATTAAGTAACCAATACAGCCAAGGAAGCTCATCTCCATATGAAGACCTCCGAGTCTTAGAATAATTTGCTTTAATGGACTCCAGCTCGGCTCAATCTCTATGATAGTTATAGCTTTCCAAAATAAGGGCTGATCAAATGTAATCACGGGTGCAACATGGTATCGGTTTGCCTGTTCACAAACATAAGTCAAAGTGGAAAAGATGCAGGTCATGTTACTTGGCTCTAGATCTATCATCGGAAGGGAAATAACAGACGATTTACCTGGATAAACTCCTTGGTGAACAGTTTGCATCATGCCAGACCATGACTGTCTCCTTGAACGCAGAAACAAAGAGAAATCCCAGAGGATGTCAATGTCAGCTGTTGGGTCTGTTTGTTCCATCGCAGTTAACTCCTTAAAGGTCAATGGGAAGTTCCTGGTATGCTGAGACTCAAAGTTCCTGATACAGATCTTGCCAACTTGCTTGATATCTTCAGATGTTACATTTATCCTTGGAATAAGTTTTCACGAAAGGTTTCCTGGTGTAACAGATACAATGATTCCCATTCCATGAAATGTATTATGCCCATCTATTGTGCAAATATTGTGATCCACATTGTCGGCAACAAACTGAATGAACTCGCCTGATAATGGCTGTGGTAGATCTCCACCATGAAGCGATGCACTGCGCTCAAACCTCTGTATCTCCGCGTATGAACATCCAAATCCGTGCTTGTACAAGGTGTCAACAATAAATCTAGATCCAAATTTATGGTGCATCTCACATGACAGCCCGAACTGCAAAGGTGCCAAAATAACTATAGGACGAGTTCCTTGCATAATAGCCTGTCCAACTGATGCCTGTTTCATTTCTGTGTCTTTTCCAGTAAACAAAATCCGCAATAATTCCCGCAGTGTCTCTGGTAAATAATTCAATGCCTTTACTGGGTCGCTCATTTGCTCCCTTGATGGATAGCTTTCAGATGATGTGCATGAATCAATTAACTTAATATCGTGTCTAAGCAGTTTGGCAGCTGTCTGGATGATTAGCATGCTCTCTGATTTGGAATCCTTTCTCTTCTGTTCCTTATAGAAGTCAGTCAAAATAGTAGATGCTTTAGAACGAAAGGTAACAACGTTTGGCTTACCATTCACAGTGCTAATAAATATTTCATCTCCATAATTATCTTTTATTTTATCCTGCATGTATTTTGTACTGTATGCTTTATTCTCTTTATCATCGAGATACTCTTGCATTTTATTAACGAGGTCGTGCAGGGTCAGCTGCTCATCATCATTATTTTCAAGAAATGCCATTGTCGCACTAAATGCTCTTACTCTGTCCACGTCTTCTGGCCTTCCATGTTTTTGGGATGAGCAAGATGAGTGCAGCTGAGGGATATTTTTCATGGTTCGAAAATTTACGCTGCAGCTTTGATGGTATACTGCATTGACAACGCATACATCCGGCGTGAAGGCAAGCCGCCCAGCTACAAGTTTGCCCCATTCGTCTTTTCTCTGCTCACAGGCCTCGGCGATACTACATTGAAAGTCATGAGTACTTACTGGATAAATATCGTAGCCACGTTTCTTTCCATCTTGAATTTGTGCATGGTATCCGCATAGCAAACAATGTTCACTAAAATTGAATGTTGGACTTTCTGAACGGAGTGTTCGCATGGGTGGCGGAGATTGTTCAATTTTCTCTGCGTCACGGGCAATCCGCTTGGGATCAATGAACTCCCGTCGACATTTTACATCAACCCTCTGTCCTACTTCAGCTATGACATCGCTTTCACGGGCTATGCTAGCATTGTTAATACTGCCACAGCCTTTAACTCGTAGTTTAACAGTTTGTGAGCCATTTTCTAGGCTCTGGTTACAAATAACGCATGTATCTAAATCCATGTCCATATTCTGATTGAATTGTATAGAAATGTATTCAAATTGTGAGATACAAGTGAAAATTAAAATGCAATTTATTTTAGATACAATTTTAAAAGCGAAAAACAAAATTAAACTTACTTTAAATATAATTTTTTTAAATTACCCCGGCCCTGTGCATACAACCATATTTAATCTGTGGTTTGGAGAATGTATACAAGTGGTTCAAGGCAATATTGCCAATTGCTTACTGTCTTCCGTGACCATGAAATTCAGAGCTTAGACAACATTTCTACTTCGTTTATTTGCGGAATGAAGCAGGTAAGGGAAGTCTCATTATTCGGATAATGGCGGTAGCTAAATATGCGAATTTACCCACTTTCCCATCGAGGGATTGTGGAGGACTTTTGATATGTGACACCTGGCAGTCCCATGAATGCCGCAGAAAAGAAATAAATTCTGTTGCAATTTGGTCTAGGTTAATTTGTAGTTTTACTGGACTACAACCTACACGTGGTGAGTCGGTTTTCATGATTAAAATCGATTCCATCACGCGAAACAAGGTGAGCAGAGCATGATTATAGAGGGATCGCGCTATTGGTGCTCCTGGATGCAGTTTTACTCAGTCAGTAGTAGTAGTGGTGGTGGTGGTAGTAGTAGTAGTAGTAGTAGTAGTAGTAGTAGTAGTAGTAGTAGTAGTAGTAGTAGTAGTAGTAGTAGTAGTAGTAGTAGTAGTAGTAGTAGTAGTAGTAGTAGTAGTAGTAGTAGTAGTAGTAGTAGTAGTAGTAGTAGTAGTAGTAGTAGTAGTCGTAGTAGTAGTAGTAGTAGTAGTAGTAGCAGTAGTAGTAGTAGTAGTAGTAGTAGTAGTAGTAGTAGTAGTGGTAGTCTATTTCATCTATCCGTAGGTCCGTTCGTCCATCTGTCCTTGCATCAAGACAATTTTGTCGCTGCGGCTCCTCCTGCGATTTGAAAGAAAATGGTTTGAAACTTTACAGGTTGAGTGTACACTGCCCACAGCTATGCCAAATGCGAAAATCCTTTTTCATCGGTGTGACGGTAAGACACTTCAAGTATCATGCGTTAGTCTATGACCAATCAGAATTTGTGTTGTTTGGCGTGTCGTCTAGGGGATGAAGAGTCAAATTGAACAACTAATTACGGTAAACACTTTATCTCTTACCCTATAATCTTAATACCACAGCATCAGAACGGTGTTATGATGGTGAAATTAGATGTACGGCTGAAGTGCAGGAAGAGGAAATAAAAGAACAATCCCCTTATTAATCGAACAGTGGTGAGAGACAAATTCTAGAGAATGAGATTTAGAAATGTACTAAAGCACTAAAGCGCTAAAGCATTGACTATATATGCCAATAACGCATACTTTTTTAATCCAGACTTTGGGTGCACACTGTACTGTGAACATACCTGCAACAAACATTCTTTCTTCAGTTTCCTGAAATATCCGACAGAACGGTACGCTTCAAAATGATGCTTACTACTATCCTTGAGAAAACGGTTCAATTAGGGATTCATGCCAGCGTCTTTTTTACATGCGAACATGAGTGCAAACCATGTCGCCCAGTTCTAACTACTTTGACTTCATGGCAATCAAAAGACCAGCGGATTCCAGTTGGTGTAAATTCTGGTCTACAATTTCCGACTGTGTTTGATGCTGGTAGCATGTATTTAACCTGCACATCTTACTGTTTAATTCAATTTGAAATAAATCAAACTGACTCTAATTGTATGATGATTGAATTAACTTACCCTCATGCATATTGTAATCCCTGTATATTGATAAATCACAAGATGATATTTCGATAGACGAACAGGTAAAAAAAAAAGGGCGAAGGTGTTCGATTAGAGAATTAAAGTTGAAGACTTTTTCAAACAAAGCCTCGATAGTGATTGTGGAAGGAATACTTTCACTACCCAGGTGAGAATGTAGTTTCTGGAGTAAATCATTCACGCCTACGGCAACTCTAAGGTCAATCGTATCACTAGTTTTAGGGTAATCACTTACATATCTATATGTATCATGCTGTAGGCTTTCCACGGTAGCGCCACATCGAATTACGTATCCGATATGAAAACTTGTTTGAGGATATCAATCAAAGTTACAAGCCCGAGAAGTAGCAGCCAATATACATTTATGCATTATATTATGATAGAATATATGTGACTCAAAGCAATGATTTCACTTATTTCTAAGAGAATAGATATATGGTATACAAAATGATAGCATTAAATAATTCACTGACAATGGGAAATGGTTATTTCCCTTTGAACAGTACAACAAAAGTAAATCTGTTTTATTAAACCTAATAAGTTTATAAGCTCAAGGGAAAGACTTACTTGATGACTAACTAAACCTAGACTTTTATCCCACTATCACTATATTTAATTCCCATGTGAATTCATCCAAGCAAATGTATTCTATATTCGCAAAATAATTCCTAAATGGAAGCAGATCTGTTCCTTCAATACAAGGATAAAGAATAAATGATTTTGCTTTCCATAATCTACCAGCGTTCCTTAGATATTATTTTCAAAATAGTCAACACGATTTTTCTTCTTTAGGATTTCAAATTGACGCGCAGGTGTGTGGATATACTCTACTTGTACATGGATCTACATACAGACAGGATACTTTTCACCTCGGAAGACATCTTAATTACAAGTGCTTTAAAAGAACCAAAACACAAAAACAAATTATCATTCGTTCCGTTCTAACATTCGCACGACAACATTTAATGATTATTGACTGAATAAATGGTAAGGTGAATGACTAAATTGAATGGCATGAATTATTCAATTATTAGCATTTTACCTATGATGAAAGACTGAATGGGTCATCAGAAATTTGATTATTAATTATAAAATTTGTTGAAAATTATCAAATCAAAGTCATCAGATATACTCAATTAAAAATATTAAATGACTATGGGCCCATAGATATATCTATTTTGAATCTATAAATACTACTCCGATAGCTGGCCATACGAATAAATGTATACACAATTAATATTCGCGCTTGCGTGTGTTCGCTTTTGGGCATTGACTTAATCAAATCCAGTACAATAATAAATACATTAAATAAATTGATTATTCATATTAATAATGGAAAGTGTTCATTTTAGCTAGCGGTATTTCCAGTCTGTCATGAGTTTGATGAGAACTATCTATCTCCGGAAAATGTCAAAGCGCAGTAAGATCGAAAACTAGTTCTTATTGATGAATGATCGGAAATAGGCAGTATAGCTTTGATTAATCAATAACTATAAATACGCCGGTGATGACGATTAAATGGTCACCAATCTGTGCATGAAAACAAACCCGAATGTGAAAGAATCCATTGATGTGTGTATGGTCAAGTCTTTTCCTTTGAGTTTGATATCTCTGCAAAGGGAAATTTGAAACTGATGTCACCGTTTTAAAGGGGTAGTCTGTATAATGGCGTTTGAGCTCCTAGAGCACCTAGAGCTCACCTCTGCTATTCTTCCATTTGATCTTATTCCTCGCTCTCTCTATCGCTCACCCTCTCTCCCCCTTTCCCCCCCCCCCCTCTCTCTGTCTTTCTCGGTCTTTCTTCCTACTCTCCCCCACCTCACACTCAACATCCACACACTTATACACACTAATAGACTACAATTAATTAAACTATTATGATTTGCCGCCATTTTGTTGTAAAAAAGCTTTGAATAATCTGTATGTTCTATGGGAGACACGGGCATAAGACTAAGTCGTGTCGTGCTTCCCATCTGAACAAAATAAATCACGTTTAAACCAATGGCTTTTGAAGACTTTTAATGAATCAGAATAGCGTGGTTTGTGATATGAAGATCAAAACGATTCGACGACGTAGATTTACTGTAGGAAATGGTATTCATGACTGCTATATGGCGACAACTATCTATTGGATACATGTTCAGTGCGGTTGTATGTCAGTATTGAACTAGGTGACGGCGATGCTGTGATGACAACGCTATGTGGCTGCTACGTATTGCATGAACAATGCTATGATGATATCATGCAATTTCCATTATCTTAGTGACGTAGTTTATGAACTATGAATACTGTGGAGTGAGTTCAAAATTGCGGCCGGAAACAGGAAATGTGTATTGAGAGTTGCTATGGTCACCGATATAAAACATTCTGTATAGTGATAATATAATGTTGGTAACCTTCGTACCGTGGCTAAACTTCTGTGTCACACAATTGATGTACTCACGGTGCCGGACATTGTTACGACGCTAATTGATCTGACGATCCCGATATTGACGACGAAGTCGACGAACAAGACGACGAGGAAGACGACAATGGTGACGACGATGAAACGAGACGATCTTCACATAAATGACATTATTTAATTAACTGACGCTCTCTCATTCTCGCTCCATGATTTCAACGTCTGTACATTATTTACAAGTGAGACAGGCGATCTTCTTCAGATTTCAAACATTGTCCATTACGGATCTTGCATCTGCCTTTTTAGACGACATCGGCTGGACTGAATTATAAACCGTGCAAAAGCCTAATTGAATCTATTAGCGAGGTTAAAGGGGTTCTACATGCCTACGCTGTAATCATTACAAACTAACTTCATATTTTTAGAATCCACAGGTATAAGACTGACCGTATCACATATATAATAAAATGTTGAAGGGTCTATATATTTATAATCTGATTATTATAAAATCTCATTTCACAAAATCTTATTTCCATTATATTCATTGTTTTCATGCCATGACCCCTGACATATCCTAATGGAAATGTGTGATGCCGCAAATCATTAACCTACCTAAATGATCATAAATGAGATAATTGTCAACAAGCAGATGGGGGGTGGGGGGGGGTGGGGGTGGGCCGTGAAACAAAGATATGATAACATGACATGGGAAACACATTTCAATGACTACATAGTGCAGGGATATACACTGAATGACGGGGTAGTGTATGTTAGTATCGAAGTGTCCATTCAGTTGCTGCACCTCTGATACGCTCACCTTAACCACCTTACAATCCAACCTACATGTATCTATATGTCCATACACCTGCATGTGCTGATCACACATGACTGTTGAATCAAATGATTCCAAATTCAGGCGATACCTCCTCACAATCGGTCTATCTTAACTGTCTGTATGTCCATCCGGATGTCCGTACATCCCGAAAATCACTAACTCCTACAGTTTGGGAGATAATTGTTTGAAATGTCACAGGATGAATGTACACTGCCTAAAGATGTGCCTAATGTTAAAAAGAGTTTCATCCGGCTATCTTATCCGTCCATAGCTCCGTCCGTTTTTTCATCCATCCATCCTTGCATCCAGAAAATCCTGTGGCTGTGACTCTCCTACAGTTTCCAGAGAGAATTGTTTGAAACTTCACAGGATGAGTGTACACCACGCACAGATAAGTCTACACATATATACTCTACATACACGCACGCACACAATTCCCAATTAGTCTGCAGCGAATGCCCTTCATATACACGCACATCTCCACATAAGCCTACAATGAATGTGTTCATCCTGTTTTAGTAATACGCACATGGAAATGAGTTACTGAGTTCAGGGCGGTGTGTAAATTACAGATTTTAGCCTAATGTTGACAAATGGAGAGATATGCTTGCACACACATGTCAATGTATCATCGAAATCGTGAATGTAAACCTATGGAGAGATTCGTGTGCGGGAACAGATGTATTTGAACTAAGGTGGGGCGTGTGCACACTTACCATGTGCGGAAAAGATATATCGTGTACTTAAGTGGCCATTACCATATATGACATTAGTACAGATTGGACGTGTGTGCATGGGGACCTAGCGGTGCGTGCGTGCGTACGTGCGTGCGTGCGTGCGTGCGTGCGTGCGTGCGTGCGTGCGTGCGTGCGTGCGTGCGTGCGTGCGTGCGTGCGTGCGTGCGTGAGCTCAAGGCTGCAAACCTCTTCGTGAATGAAGCCAAAACAGAATTCACTCACGTATATCTATGCTACACTACATAAATGAATGATCTGGCACTATCTTACTTACACGCATTAATTGTACAAAGACCAGCATATAGATCTCGATAGCGGCTGAGGATAGCTTTGCCTCTTGGTCTGTGTTCAGCAAAATAAGCATTAGTAAAATTAGAAAGCTGCTTGTTATCAATGCGGCAAATTCTCTAGAACATCCCTGTGTTTACGGATAGCCCAAAACGCAACAGTTGCATTGATCACACGAACGTATAAGATTAGATTCCACCTGTCCTGTGGGAAGTGCATTGGTTGCTTACAAGAATTACTTATGAACATCGCCCTGATTACGTTGACCAACGACACACTTACTCTCGGTCATGTTGCCATCATATTTAAATATTGGCGATCGTGTCTTTATCCCGAGCAGAAACTAAGTTTTCAAACAGTCCTCCATCGAAAACTAGCAATTCAAATATAAAGTCCATCAAATGATTATTCAAATCATGTCAAGAGAGCTTTCTTTTAATTATCTAAAGAGCCTTTCAGCAGATTGGTCTAGAACTCTCGCAATGCAAACCTTGGAAAGTATGCTATCTGGCCGTCGGTGTCCAGTGATGGTGTATAGGTGTTTGCGGTGGCAGGAGTCGAGTTTGTCTAGCGCTGCCTTTGGAGCTTCCCATCTGTTACATGTATACACATTACCTGTATAGTTTTCTGGAATTGTTAGTCAGAGAGGTCAGAGATCGATCGATCCCAGCACGAGCGATGTGTGGGTGGAGCTTAGCTAGAGATGGGCAAGGCATAGCTAATATGGAAAGGTCAATTGATTTGGCTTCTTAAGCATCCGTACATTTATTTTCTATAGGTGCAATATATACGACGTATACGCTGACAAATAATGGATATGATGACAATCAATGGATAGATTCCAACTGTGTCCAAAATAATAATAATTTAGCCGCATTATTGTGATAGACTTTCTGCATCTCCTCAAAGGGGTGGCGCCACTTGGTATAAGGAGATGTTATCGCAGTAATTCGAAGTTATACAATATTTGACAGGTAATCGGTACATGTTTGCGAAGTTTCCTGCCTGTTTTCAAAAGTCCAAAAAATCATAGATTAAATCAACAGAACCATTAAGTGCAGAACATGTCAGCGAATATATGTAATATCAGTAAATGGGCACACTTAGAACGAGTGAAACTGTGTTTACGAAATAGTCTACCAGACGAGTGTGAAGCAGCGTGTTAATCAGACCCAAGCCTGGAACAATATATACACATCTTATTTTTCGGGGAATAACACTTCCACGCGGACAAACAATGTGTTGAGGGATGTGATTAGTGCTGGCTTGGTGATGCAACGTGAGGTGACTTATCCACAATCTTACGAAACAATGGTAAGGCTTGGTTAGAGTATGTGAATGGGGGGATCCGTTTCTATCCATGCCCCGCCCATTTCTACCTATACTCCGTCCACTGTGTGAGAATCCTGGAATCGTTGTATATACTTTGAATCCCGACTTTCCGACCTCTCAATTTTAAGGCAAATAAATAGGTAAGCTGCAGTTGAATTGTTTGTGACAACTAATTTGACTGTGTGCTGATGTTGCCTATCGCATCAACAGCGTCCAGTCAAATTAGTTTCAAAATATTCAACATACTGTGTTTTTTTATGTGTTATCAAAGACAAACAATGCGTAGACTTGGCATGGTGTTCCTGCTTCATGAGGGCGATATAATATGTAAGTCATAGTGATTGCGACGTCATCCATCACGGACCGTTTCAGTGTAGCCACCATCATATGACGTCATAATCAACTACGTGCCCTGTAAGTTGCCGTCATAATCACTGATGTCACGAA
Source organism: Chaetoderma sp. LZ-2023a (assembly GCA_034401795.1). Lineage (NCBI taxonomy): Eukaryota > Metazoa > Mollusca > Caudofoveata > Chaetodermatida > Chaetodermatidae > Chaetoderma > Chaetoderma sp. LZ-2023a. The sequence goes on along the minus strand of CM067373.1, from coordinate 74,989,346 downwards.
TGGCGTGGATAAATACACCACGGACGCATAATTGGTGACAGACTATGCGTTGTTGTACGAATTGTATGTCTTTAATATTCAATATACATGCTGTTGAATATGTTGAATCTAATTGACTGGGCGCTTTTGCTGCCATAGGCAGCAACAGCACCCTGCCATAGTCAGCAACAGCAGCCAGTTAAACTAGTTTAAAAATATTCAACAGTTTACCTGTATAGTTTTCGGGAAATTGATAGTCAGGGTGTTCATGGATCGATCGATTGATCGATCCCAAGACGAGCGAGGTGTGGCTGGAACTTAGCTAGAGATGGGCGGGGCATAGATAATAACTGGAAAGGCCCATGGATTAATTAGAATCTCATATACCTGAGTGCCACGTCAGATCCCTTCTTTAATACAAATATAATCTAGCTAGAGTAATTTAATTCTGTTTTTTAGTAGACACGCCATTCTTTTAAACCACCCGCTATCAGAAGTATTAAGATGAGTTGCGGTCGTATATGTTGGTTGAAGTTAAATTTAGAGGCTACCTTAAAACTGTGAATCATTTGTCGCAAGATCGTGATTATTCGGATAACATTTTCTTTCAAGTAGTTCCTAAATCATCAAATTTTGGAATCTGTTGAGGGTATTTAATATAAAACAGAGTAATTACAGAACGATGGGCCCATCTGAAGGAGATCGTCTGCTTTCTGATTTTAAACATTATAATGTGTGTTTCTCCTACTGTATTCTATATTAGGTCATAACAATTTAATGCTTTGTTTGCGAAAATTCTCCACCCAAAACACACGATCGAAGATGGGGACAAATTTCAAAAAAGCACAATTTCAAGCTCATAAGTTTAAAGCTATTACAATATTAATCCGTGTATCATGTTAATTGTCAAGATTGATCTAGACAATGTTCTCCCATTTGTAGGCCACGAGAAGATTAATTTTTAAAGATTTACCGCTTGAATGGTCGACTCGTTAATGAGCCAGCTATTGCAGTGGTACATTTTCAAAATCAGTCTTCTCTTGGCAAGAAAATTGATTTTCTCACGACCATTGAGCACCATTTTGAGCGGCTTGACAACTAACGGGTTAACTAAGCTAGAGAGAATGAATATGAGTTACAGAACACTTGGGAATTGCTAAATTGAAAGAATGTTGAAAATAATACTTTAATAATATAATTGCCATTCCAGCATTTTTTTTCTACATATGGAAAAAATAAGGTATTAGGGTTTGTAAAACAAAAACGTTATTACCAACCAGTCGTCTACTGATCGGAAAATCAGTATTAAAATCAGTAATAGCACTCCAGGCTCAAGGTGAGTATTTAACATTTAGACATTTTGATGCCTGTAGGCCGGGTCAAAGGTCAATATTGAAATCCTATTTGTTTGTTTTAAGTAACAAGTTTTGTTCCTACTTACATTGCCACCAAGAGCAAACTGGATTCATTATCAAGGCTTTAGTATCTGCTTAGAGTTGCGTGATAATCCCATTTGGTTATCTGCTTCAATTCCCCTTTTCAGTGTATTCATCTAACATATGACGTCATAATCATTACGTCGTAAATTATTCTATTTGGCCCGTCTTTAGCTCGTAATAGTTCTACGAATTGTATGCCTCTACTATTTAATAAACATGCTGGTGAATATTTTTAAACTAATTTGACTGGACGCTGTTGCTGTGAAAGGCCGCAACAGCACCCAGGCACATTAGTTCCAAAATAGTCAATGCGTATTAAATGCTAAAGACGTCATTTGGCATAGTTTTCTGGAAATGTATAGCCAGGGCGTTCCGTGATCGATCGACCGATCACAACGCCGGCGTGGTTGGAGCTTAGCTAGCTGGGCGGGGCATAACAAAAACTAGCTTCCTCCATTGAAGCATGTTTGTCAGAGAAACCGCGGTAAAGTGAATACAATGCAAATTACAACACAAATTCCATTAATATGAATGTAACTGGATTACTGAGAAAATAGCGCGAATTTGGAGCCCAGCAAAAGGTGAAGTCACATAATTGGTGGACGATCTCAAACGCTAGCTGATTCAAATAAAATGGGAATGCGCTTTCTCCTCAAAGTATATTGCCGCCTACTGATACATGATATATTACAGCATAACAACGCCATATCAGTTCCTTTCAGACATGGGTCTCTATTTATAGCAATTAGAGTTACACAGACATTCGTGTAACTTAACTTTTAGGAATTCGACAATAATTACTCAGATTACTGATCGTAGTTTATTGGCATCTATTGAGCATACTGTTAATAGTGGTGCTCAGCAGCGTGCATGTAGCGGTATATGCCCATCTTGTAAACGGTGTTGTTGTCGAATATTATGCAACCCATATGGGTTGTTGCCAGAGCTATCGGCGGCATTAGCTTCAAAACACGTGTCATATCAGAAACACATTTTAATTAGGCTTATCTGAATGAAAGAATTAATCTTATCCTTCACGTGGATTCTGGTGTTGAAATTGTGTTGACGAATTAGTGAGCCAGACGATACTTAAACAATGTAATAGGTAACTTGAAGCTCGGCGCAATTTACGCACATCTTGCTATCCGTTAGCTAACACGTTCACACAGACAGACAACTTGTTTAAAGGATTGTGAGTGGTCTAATAGTGAATGCTGGTCCTATAACTATAGGACTATACATCATTCCTGTTTTGAGCAAACACACATATTAATAAATAACCTTGAGATATATATAACGCATTTATAGAAGTGTTTAGTGAAACCGTGAATATGCCATTTGATCATTAACTGTATCCAAGGATTTAAAGATTAGTAAGATATATTAAGTCACCATAAGGGTGATACGACTGACCTTACATATGCGAAATTGTATATTGGTAGATCCACTACTCTTCCATTTATGTTGACCGTGGATATGCTGAAACCATGTGTATGCACAACACAGCTGCAGCCGTTATGATGCATTGCTGTCGCCTAATGTGATTAGCGGTACTAAATGGAACCTATGGATTCGTATATAAAAGATGCCTTTGATAAAATGACTACGTTTATACAATGCGACATGCGTTTCTTTGATGCTGTATAGCTGTAAAAGCTGAACAGTTTCAACGGCAGCTCGAGACAAACTCGATGGCTGCCACCACAAACACTTTTGCACCAGCACTGGACACCGATGGCCACACAACATACTTTCCATTGATGCGCTATACAACTGTTAGTGATAATATTTCCACGAAATCCTCTAGAACATTTATAGTGAAGAAGCTAGTACTTGGTATTTAAAACTGTTAATTTCAGCTGAAAACTCAATAGCACCAAAATCTGTATTTGAAATTAAGATCTGCTGAAATTGTTTTACAAACAGTCAACTACATTGAGGCAGTCTCTTTCAAATTCCCCTTTCATCATTAGGTGAATACCCTTAATCTTCAGCCATTTCTGAAAACATGTGCTTTACCTTTTTTCATGGATTTCACTGAACCACTGATCGATGCCAATTTGTTTTGATATTTCATTTTGGTATGTTTCATTTATAATGCGTACACATTTATTCCGCATTTATTTAATCGATGTCACTAATCACGTCAATATTTTCACAGCATCATAAATTAAGGTTGACACGATCAAATATGAGTAAGTAAGTATGTTGTCCCAGATATATAATGGGCAAAGAAATGTAAGCCCAATAAGGTTCTACACCCCTCTGATAGTTTCGACATTTTGACTATTATCTATTTTCATTTCATTTAAGGTAAGATGTGGAGCCTCTATTTGTTGTACCAAGTGTTATCACTGCACGACTTTTGCCAGTACATCTAGTTGTGCAATGAGCTTTCAATTTAGTCAGCATTGGCGCAACATGCGGATTACTTCAATCAATTTATCTTATAGCATGCAACATCTTTGTTATAACTCGGTCGTCCACTTCTGGTGAAACCAAGATTTTGTTGTTTGATAGTGCATTAAATACTTCATCAATTTACATGTTGCAATGTTCGTGGTTTATTTAATTTAAAAAAAACAATGTTGAAATCGCATTGGCTTATGATCAACATCGTTTTCGACTGATTGTGTGCCAAGTTTTAAATGGACTGACACTGTCAATCCGGAACACGAATCCATTAGCAAAGTGCTTGCACTTAGCCTTGAGAGATAGATTATGTGCTTCCTCATTACCCCCTTCAATTATTAATATGCCACTGAGATAAAGCATTAGAGCACTGAACGTTCAGATTCCCTAACCCGTATCAGTCTGACGGCAAAGTTTGTTTTATTCGAATTAAATTAAAAGAAGAACTGGTGTTCATTTTTCAACAAATTTGGTGGGCAGTATTGCTGTCATAGATAGGAATGTCGACCACCAAACTCGGTGAAAAATGTACACTGGTTTCTTTGCCACTGCCACATTAAAAGATAGAATATTATCATCAGATACGTCGGTGTTAATGTCATCCCTGCGATATAACTGGGAAAGAATGCTGCAGAAGCCTCTTTGTGACTATGTCAACCCATATTAAATCATCGTTGTCCTTTTATTGGTTAATGACGAAATTTAGTCAATAATATTAATCTGGTAGTTGAATGTCCCTGTGGCGCCCAAGAGAAGAATATGTTTTATCATTTCCATTCTAAACCAGCCAACAACTTCATTTGCAATGGTCTTGAGGAACGTCCATTTATAGGCCAAGAGAAGGCAATTTAAAAAAATTATTTCCGGAATGACTGGCACAGTGAACGATCCAGTCATTCCAGGGGTAAATTTCCAAAATAGTCTTTTCTTGGCCTGCAAACAGACATTCAATAAGCATATAATTATACAAATTACAAAAGCAGCTTATGCCGATTTGAAGTATTGATTAGCAACTAACTATCTCGTGAAGATGTACTTGTATATCATCAGCTAGAATTTACGTTGTGCCAACTATGGTAACACATTCTCATGTATGGTAACACATTTTCTGCTATGGCAACACATTCTCAGCTATGGTAACACATTCTTAGCTATAGTAATACATTCTCAGCTATGGTTATACATTCTCAGCTATGGTAATGCATTTTCAGCTATGGTAATACATTCTCAGCTATGGTAACACATTCTCAGCTATGGTAACACATTCTCAGTTATGGTAATGCATTCTCATCTATGGCAATACATAGATTATGCTTTTACTACTCTGTCTCACAAGAATACAAGTACACATATTGATGCAATGCATCAAAGAAAAGAGCCTGGTTCCACTTTATTTATAAGTTCAGAAGCAAATCCGATATAACATAAACACATGTGTAGCATATATGATTGATTCAACATGGGTGGTTCTATTATATTTAGTCAACGAGGATAACAAACCTATCTTTTATCTATACTATTCTCCATGTATATTTGTGAAACTGTGAGCTGAGTTGGGTTGATATACAATAAAACATGACTATGAATGGTTTTAGGCAAGCTGTGTTCGTCAAGTTGATTGTCCGTACGGAAATTAGCAACACTTGTACACGTAGAATAGCCATTTATGATAATTCAGTTCCAGTAACTTTCCAGACGCTATAGTACTATGGTTACCGATTTTTAAAATGTAAAGCCTCAGATGTCTTTGATTTAAATCAGATGTATTTATTTAAACCAGATCTGTTGTAATTATTTTATTTTTTTTTACATTGTGAAATGCGAATTTCCGCAACAGGTGCACATGTAATTATGAAATGGTGTATTGAATGATTGCTTCACTAAATAGGCTTTCCAACTTCTACTTAAATTTAATTAACTAAGTAGTGGGACTAATAACTGTATTACAATTTTAAGCATTTTCTAATTTCAATTAAGTAGGCTTGCACGATTTTTGCTTTTAAACATTGTGATCGATTTTGTACTCTTAGGTCCGAATTCCCAAAAGCATAAACTGGTGTAATGTGACAAGTCAAGATAACTGGGGCTAGAAATTGTCAAAGATGATGCAACGGCCACCGTCAGTAGGGTTTGGTATACAATTACGCGGCTACTAACAATAGGGATGGATGTTCGATTATGGAAATAAATAATCGATTATGATGTCTGGAAAATAATCATTTAATCAGACAATCGATTATTTGTTCTTGGAACTGTGGTGGTAGCAATGCGCTGTACAGACAGAGAGAGAGAGAGAGAGAGAGAGAGAGAGAGAGAGAGAGAGAGAGAGAGAGAGAGAGAGAGAGAGAGAGAGAGAGAGAGAGTATAGCTTTCTTAAATTTAATAATAATAATAATAATAATAACAAGAGGCCCATGGGGCCTGTGTCGGTCACCTGGAGCACCATCAATTTTTGTCAAAGTTGTTGGTGGGTGGTTTAGTAGTCGTTTAAATGAGTTTGTGGACATTTTTGCAAGTGCAATATGGCCGTCAAACACGCTACATTTTGATTGGTCCACGCTGACCAGGGGTTTTTTTGGGGGATGGATCAACTTCTCTTGAAAAAATTTTAATAGCCCTTAGTCCTTAATCATACCGCCCACATTTCGGCCTGATCCATTCAGCGGTTCTGGAGGAGTTGTTTTCGGGAAAACTAGGTTATCCAAGATGGTCGCCCAACCATTCGGTCAATCAAATCCTCTTGAACAAACTTGGCTTACCTCTTGACCTAGATGAAGATTCCCCAAACGGTTTTGGAGATTTTTAAAGACATTTCCTAAAATGGGCCGAAATCCAAAATGGCCGCCGGGAAAAGTGGCCGATCGGGTTAATTCGAGCAAACTTGGATACCTATGCCCTAAGGATGCTTCCTGCCAAAACATAATTGAAATCGGCCTAGTAGTTCTCGAGAAGACATTTTAAATTTCCCATTGCTTTAGCATGGGAGCTTTTGATGAGCAAATTATCCAAGATGGCCGTCAAACTGTTTATCCGACAATTTCAAAAATTGCAAATTTGAGCCCAGAATACCCAAAAACATATATAGAACCAATTTTGGCCTCAAAGTCCATCCAATAAAAACAATCCAATATGGCCGCCAAACAGGCTACATATTGATTGTCCCACGGTGGCCATGTTTTTTGACGGAGCAACTTCCCTTGAACACATTTTAATGGCCCTTACTCCCTGATCATATCTCCCAAATTTCGGCCTGATCTTTTCAGGGGTTCTGGAGAAGTCGTTTTCGGGAAAACTAGGTCATCAAAGATGTCCGCCGAACCATTCTGTCAATAAAGTCGTCTTAAGCAAACTTGGCTTACGTCTTTACCTAGATGAGGTTTCATAAGTTAAGAATCGATTCCCCAAGCGATTTCAGAGATTTTTAAAAACATTTCCTAAAATCGGCCAAAATCCAAGATGGCCGCAGCCAAATTAGCCGATCGGCTGCATTTGAACAAACTTGGATCCCTATACCATAAGGATGCTTCCTGCTAAATATAATTGAAATCGGACTAGCAGTTCTCCAGAAGAAGACATTAAAGATTTCCCATTGCTTTAGTATAAGCGCCTTTTGGAGGGAAATAAAACAAGATGGCCGCCAAACTGTTTGTCCGACAGTTTCGAAAATGGCAAATTTGACGGATCAACTTCCCTTGAACAAACTTTAATGGGCCTTAGTCCCTGATCATATCCCCCAAATTTTAGCTTGATCCCTTCAGCAGTTCTGGAGAAGTCGTTTTTTTGGGAAAACTTGGACAGTCAAGATGGCCACCGAACCATTAGGTCAATCAAGTCTTCTTGAACAAACTTGGATTACCGCTTTCCTAGATGATGTTTCGTGAGTTTTGAATCGATTCCTCACATGGTTTCGGAGAAGATTTTTAAAGACGTTTCCTAAAATCGGCCACAATCCATGATAGCCGCCGGCCAAATTCGCTGATTGGCTCCATTTGAACATACTTGGATCCCTATGCCCTAAGGATGCTTCCTGCCAAATATAATTCAAATCGTCCTAGTGGTTCTTGAGAAGAAGGCGTTTAAAGGAAAAGTTGACAGATCGATGACGGATGGACACACGACGGATGGTCGCCACAGAATAAGCTCACTTGGCCTTTCAGGCCAGGTGAGCTAATAATAATTAATAGATAAATAAATATATAAATAAATAAATAAATTGCTAAAAACCGATTTTCTAAAAACATAACAGAATACGCAATTTCGTAAATTGGTTCCTAGTTAGGTGTAGATGACCACAACTAAGTAGGCCTATGAAAAGACCGCAAGACGCCCAATAGAACAAACTATATCAACCAGTCCTCTGATTGGCTGAATGTGGTGAACAACCCTGCCCAGTATAATCAAGTCAATTTGGAATCTACTGCCCATCATTTCCATTGGATATTGGTTTTAAGATTCTGGCGCATATGCCCAGATTTTCAAGCCAGTAAAAAGGCAGCAATTTAATTTCAACATTAGATTAACGTTTAATTATATGGAGCTCGTCCTATCTACGATATTTTCCCTAGTTTCCAGCGTCGAAAAGGCTGAATATTTTGAAAATCATTTGACTGCGGGTTGTTGCACCCTTAGACACCAACAGCCGTAAGTCAAATTAGTTCCACAACAAGCGGCAGAAATCTTTGATAAATTTTATCGAAAATTTGTGAATTTACTACGAAAATCAGTAAGTCAATTTCTGGAACTCTTTCGCGAAATGGCCATATTATAGATTTCGCCCGTAGTGCCTATATCTATGGCGTTTCCCTATTTTCTCAGCAGTGGAAAGTTTGAATATTTTACGAATCATTTAACTAAGCCAAACTAGTTACAAAACATTCGGCAGAATTTGTGAAAATTTACATAGAAATTTTGTGAATTTACTATGAATAAACAGTAAATACTTTTTTAATTTTTTGGCAGAATGGCCACCAACACCAACCAGCCTATAGCCTCCAGATGCTCAATTAAATCGACTTTTCAATAATTGTATTTTACACTCGATTAAATAATAGGCAGGAAAAATAATCGACTATCGATGAAATATCGATTAAGAAGAGGACTAGGTACTAATTGATTAAATAAAGGCATATGCCATTGAAAAACACACATTCACATCTACGTTGCTGTTGGGATGGCTACAATTATAACATTTGAGCTGTAATTCAAAAGTTTACTTGACGATAAATTTAGTAATGATGGCGACAACAGAATACAGCATCGTTCAACGCGCGAACAGTAGTTTACTATAGTTGACTAGTGACTATCTGTCGGTCAAACACAACTACAATTACCGAATCCAACAAGAGCTCTGCAAACGGCGCAAATCAATGAATGAGAGCTTTCAGAAATCATTTATTTCTTCCTCAGCCCCAGACCAGTTATCCTTATGAAGTGTCAAAGCGATCCGTTAAACGGTTAGGGAGGTATCTTCCGGAAATCAATTTCCATGGTGGCCGGCGCTGACTGGCGGCCATATGGACTTCAGATTATCGTACATTTCGATAAATTTCTTCACCAGACATATGCCAACGACAATATGAAGTGATCCGATAAATGGTAACGGGGATATCATCCAGAAACCAATTTTCAAGATGGCAGCCCGTGATCCGATGAACGGCAACGAAGTTATCATCTGGAAACCAATTTTCAAGATTGCCACTGGTGGATGGTGGCCACCTTGGATATCGAATCATTGTCAAATTCGATAGGTTTCTTCCCCAGAGGTAGTCGAACCACTCTATGAAGTTTCATAGCGATCTGCTAAACAATAACAGAGTTATTATATTGATTGATACCAATTTTCAAGATGGTCACCTGTAGCTGGCGGTCATCTTGGATTTCGGATAATCGTCAATTTCGTGTTTGTCGATTTTTGTCAATCAGCCAGCATTTGATTGGCTGGTTCTTCATGACAGATACTATATTTCTGGCTCAAAGTTTAGAATATATTTGCGGAATATGTTTTATGTTTAAATTGCAGAAATCAATTCAATTTATATTGCATACATCTATACTTACAGCCTCGCTATAATTCCATGAACTAGAGTGAGTAGACATTCTGAGGGTTAATAGTCTCCATCCAGACAATCGACTTGATAAACGATGCTCAACAAACATTTAGTACCTGGCTACTCCGTCATGTAAGGGCACATTTGACCTCCGCCCCATGATACGTGGTGCAGGATTGAAGTACATTTTTTTTTAAATATTGAAGACGCCTCTTTCTTAGAGAGAAACAACTAGAGATACATAATTTGCAAAATATATACCGTGGTGTCTTTTATAGGATTCCAAAATGAAAATGAACAATTGGTGAGTTAAAGGATATACCTAAATATTTAAATCAAGACCTTCCATAACTTATAAAACAATTATACATTTAGATAAATGTGAAGATAATGTTTCTTGATTAAATTTTATGATAATATATTGTAACCATTCGAACTACCAGTTTTAAATGATGCTAAATAGCATACATATTATGTCAACTCTTACCCGCCATTATGACGTGTATAATGATGTAGAATTGGATGAGTGATAACAAGGGATATTAATCTAAAGAATATTTTGTCTTATGGGAGCAACATCTGCCAGTGAACATAATTCCAAAATATTTGTATACAAAAAATAATAGATGGATCAATGACCATAATGTTCACCTGGATGCTGAACTGAAAAGATATCTTAATTAGAAATAAATTGTTAAAAATAATCAAGAAAGAAAAACTCAATCAGAATGACCGAGCAAATATCTAGGATACTCATAGCTTATGTGTACATTGCCACTTTGAAATTGACATAACTTAAGATTTACCGAGCTGTGCAGTAAGACTTTTTGAAATTTATCAGTGGCATGACTGACAGCAATCAACACATTTTTTAATGTCTATGCTCGAACTGTAAATGGCAAAGGCTGACTTGGCCATTAAAAGATTAAACTATATTGTATTATTATGGTGAGACCATATTAGTTAATGCAACAGTTATTAGTATCATGAAATACGCATGTACCGTACCCTGCATTTCGCATAAGAACAATGTGTAACACAACTCACTGTAAACTTATCTATGAAAACAATTTTTCTGTTTTCAGAGAAAATAATTTACCTTAATTAGGATATCCTTGACTTTGACCTTTTGTTTCAAATTTGACCATTGACCTATATTATACGGAACCTAGGTCAGATTGACCAGGAGCATTCTTTAGTGATTTCCTGAGAACTTTTGGAAATGCAGGATGACCGCCGAAAATGTTACCAATAGCAAAATAAGATACATTGAAGCAAATCTGGTTAAAATCAGTTCATTGATAAGGAGTAACTAGCATACTAAGACCACATCTAGCTTTTCAGATTAGGTGGGCTAAATTGCTGCTGTAGCCACCCACAAAGTTACGACTTAATAGCTCTAAATATGAAGAAAAGTGCACTAAAGAAATATCTTTCCCCATTGTACCCCATACTGTTGAAAGTCTTAAAGCGTGATAACTCTGGAGTTTGCGATCGAATTAGCTTCATTTTCATAATGCATATATTAGATGTTAAAATGACCATTTTGGCATAAAGTTTGTTTCAATCCATCCAGAAATAACAAAGCATGCCACTTGTTTATGCTGGACGAACAGATGGCTCGGTGCCAGATGACGTGTGCTCGCTATAGCTTAGTCAGCTGACATGGCTGAGCTCACAATGCATGTCAGTAAATTGATGGATACTCAAAAATATTTTTCACTGATGTCTTAGATGTAGTTTTTCGTATTTGTTAAAAAAACCGAGTTAAATAGTTAATTAGAATTATTGTTTTCAAATCAGTTAACAAACGACATCATGTGCATTATGCATATCAAATTACAAAATAGTTAGTGATACATGTAAATGGTTAAAGAGCTGGTGGAATGAAAGCTGGTGGTCAGAAATCCCGTTTTAAAGAAATGGTAGAAGAAAGCCTGGTGTGCATTTTAAAAACAATTTGACTGAAAGTTGTTGCTGTCGTACACGTAGGCCCTGTAGGCATTATAAGCTCACCTGGCCTGAAAGCTTATGCCGTGGTGACCGTCCGTCATCCGTCAACTTTTGATTTAAATCGCTACTCCTTATTAACGCTTGGGCGATTTCAACCAAATTTGCCTGAAAGTACCCTATGGTCGTAGGCTCCAGAGCTTCCATTCAGAATTTAGATTCCTCAATTGTGTGGGTCAAAATCTTAGATTTTATTAAAAATGTACCGGAAATTGTCAAATAACTTCTTTTCCTTACCATTCTGAGCGATTTCAAGCAGATTTGGTTGAAAGGACCCAATGGTCATAGGCCCCAGAACTTCGACTCAGAATTTTGATTCATCAATTTTTTTGGTGAAAATCTGAGACTTTATGAAAAATGTACTGGAAATTGTCAAATTGCTTCTCCTTACCATCTTGACCAGTTGTAACCAAATTAGGCTGACAGTATCTTATGGCCATATGCTCTAGAACATCCATTCAGACTTTTGATTCATCAATTTTTCGCCTGAAAATCTGGGATTTTATGAATAATTTACCGGAAATTGTCAAATTGCAACACCTCTTTATCTGCTTGACATATTAAAAAAAAAATTCTTTAATGGGTTCTATAGGGGTAAGCTCTAGAAAATCTATTCAGAATTTTGATTGATCAACTTTTTATGAAAGATTTACCAGAAATTGTCAAAACACTGCTTCTCCTTAGTTGCTTGACATATTTCAAACAAATGTGGCCAGAGTGCTAGACTAAAATTTCTATTCAGAATTTTGATTGGTAAATCTTTTGGCTGTCCATCTTGGATTTTCCGAAAATTATCCATCATATCTATTTAAATGCAAATGGTTCAAATGCTAATGGTCCAGGTGAGCGCAACAGGCCCTTGTGCCCATAGTTAACCCTTGTAATGATACAGTCCCAGAAAACTGAATTTCAAGACAATGATACAGGCAAACTAGTGAATATTTTGAAACTAATTTGACTGGAAGCTGCTGATGCAGCAACAGTTCCCAATCAAATTAGTTTCAAAATATTCAACACAGTATTAATTTATCAACCTTGGTGTATGCATGCATTGTTAGGTTTACTCATATGTAAATGTAGCAAAAGTAGGTTACACATGGTTCTACAATTCAATATGATCAACTCATTTAATTCCCAACAAGTATTGAACTCATTGGAGTAATAGTAGTAACATAACACATGTTGCTGGTGCACTTTTTCTATTAATTACTTTACGTTAAAAATGATTCTAAGAAAAAATAATACAATTTACGCAATGAGATGAGAAATTAAGTTTCAGATGAAAACTGGAAAGTTTTCCGGGAAAAAATGCCTGGATAACTTTCCGGAAAATGTTCCACGCTCATTACCTCACATGAAAGTCATAAAATTATGACTCGGACAAACATATAGAGGGTAACCGGGCACATGACCAGACTACCCAAGTTTTAATAGCTGCACACCTTCTCTCTAAGATGTATGCACATACCAAGTTTCATGATCATACACTTAAGTCTTGAAACTATGGTCCAAACAAATCTGTAGAGAATAAACAGACATACGGATGAAGGGATGGATGGGCTGACCCAGTTTTCAATGTGCCACACTGGTAAACTACTAGCACAACTGTGTACATGGAAAGTTCCTCCATGCGCTATAGATGAACTAATGCGTCATCATAATGATATGTTATCATTCACTGTAGTGAGCTGCAGGGAGACAGTGTCATTTCGATCCCACTATGACATATGGAGTTTTACCATGGATATTGTTGACAACTTCGATCATGGTGAGGCCAATGCTTTGACCTGCGCAATTAGTATTTTGGATAGTGAAGGTTCTTGAATGAGATCCACAAACTGATCAGAGACATGTGTACAATCAGTATAGCATAATGTCTAATTACCAATTCATGGCATGAGCATGGACGGCTACCCATATACGGGTACAATATTAAATCATGACCGAGTTGTTCAGAGCACATCAATATTAACTCTAGTTGTCATCTTACATAATCCAGCCATGGTATAATACATGATTAGACCATTTGGCTCAACTCAGTTCGCAATAAATAGGTATCCATGTTCATTCTGACTTACTTTACTCCAAGAGAGTCAAGACTTTTTTAGTTTAATAATTTACTTTATATTCATGCTCAAATTTGTTCAATAAAATTGAAATTTTCTCATCGAAAATGTCAATTCGCAGACCAACAGATGATTGTTTGCCAAGTTTACCACAGGAATGAGTGGCTCAGTTATCGAGCCTATCATTCCAGTAGTAAATTTTCAAAAATATTCTCCTTGCCAGTCCTTGGTCTGAAAATGAACATTTCTCAACATCCCAGGAAAAGACGTTCTGGCTGGCTTCAGTGTTAAACGGATTAATAATGGTCATGATTAGTCAAATTAACCCTTTAATGGTCAATATTTGTCAAGAAATTCTAAGATTTTGCTCACTGAACGTAAATTTTTCCAGGCCAATAAGATTACTTTTTCAAATCTCCACAAGATTAATTGACTGGCTTATCAATTTAGCCAGCTATTCCAGTGGTAAAATTTCAAAAACAGACTTCTCTTGGCCAGTAAATGGACATTCTTAATATGCCTGCAGAATGAAATTCCATACATAGTCTACAACTAATTTATCAATTTCCAGACCAATTTTATTAATCTTCCGGTCAATTTTCATTAAAACAAATGTGCATAAAACACATATTTAATAACCAAACTGGCTGAAAAATAATATAGATAATAGTGATACTCGAGCGTATCAATATTATCTATATTATTTTGCAAATGGGGATCACGCACGATACAATTTTAATTGTCCATGCGTTCAACTGTTTAGCAGAAAATGTAGTAGGAATTATATTAGCAGTCGATAGTAATAGTCGCAACAAAAAATGCCAAATTCACTACACATTAGATATTCAGTTTACTAGGATTTTGTATTTATTTCTATTGAATAAATATAGCCTGTAGTTTGCCATGAGATAAACATTTCCAGATGCATGGTACTTAACACATGGCAGGATACCAATAGTGAATGATAGAAATACTGAAATTGATCTATAGCAGATTCTGTTCACAGTTCTGGTATTGTCGATTGAAACAAATTCAATTCATCGATATGTTACGTTTCAGTATCACTTCAAAATAAGCACTTAGCAGATTTTCAATACCCAATTCATGTAATGTGTTAGGTATTTAGGTTCCAAGTCATCCAGGCGAATGAACATTTACACCGGAACCCGCTGTCAGATGACATCTGCTGATGATGTTGCACATTGTCACTGTCATTATAGTATCGCCATCAGTTCTAAATATATTTTACAATATTGCCATTGTTCAAGATGTGTTGCAAATCCAGTATGGACAGCAGAGAGCTCTGCAACCTTGACGATTCCAGACGTTTAATCATGCGACTGTTTTTTCAGTCGGTATGAAATTTCATATGTAAATCGCAGTAGATTTGTGAAAGAAACCTGTCGAAATGGACGATGGGTCAGAAATCTTGTATGGGTGCCAATTACAAGTAATGGCATTGCGCTATAATTGTTATGAACCGAATTTAGCTCGTTCTCAAGATTTTGATTATATTCTCCTTAACATATCACCATGCTATGCACCGTTTACAAAGCTCTGGCTAGCACCCTGAATGCACAAATTACAGCATACTCTATGCTGAAATGTACACTTATCTGGTATTATCAACAGGATTGTATTTGCATATGTAAATGCTTCGCTGGATGCAGCATCTAGCTAAATGCCTAGTTATGAAACCATGTATGGTTGGAAAGTTGCCTGAAATATAAACAAAATATTACGTATATGGTCCAAATAAAAAGAATCACAACCTTAACAATAGCAAGAAAATTCAAATTGTTGCTTTATGAGCATCCATTTTTAGGCAGACCAAGATTCTATTTCTTTGAAAATTTACCACTGGAATGACAGGACGAATCATTCCAGTGGTACAATTTCAAAAATAGTCTTCTTGGCCAGCAAATGCAGATTTCCCAAACTCACTTTAAAGCGTAAATGCTGGGTTTTGGTAAGTTTGAACATTAACACTTTCACCAATAAATTCAATGGATCTCAATTTCAAGCAAAACAAACACGAACTCTTTTGAATATTTTAAAATTAATATAACTAGAAGCCACTGCTGCCGTAGACTTATTTTTGAAAATTGTACCACTTGTATGGGTGGCTGATCATTTCAGTGGTCAATTTTCAAAAAAGTATTCTCTTGACCTGCAGATTATGGATATTCATTAAAATGCAAATATTTTTTGGAGCAAATTTAGCTATTAAAGGGTTAACTTAAAAATGTACTGAAATTCTGGTGGTAAAATTAAAAGAATAGTCCTCTTGGCCAACAAATGCACATTTCTCAAACTCACTGTAAAGAGTAAATGCTGGTTTTTGGTCAGCTTGACCATTGACACTTTCAACGATAAATTCAAGGTATCTGAATCTCAAGCCAGACAAACAGGAAATCTGTTGAATATTTTATAAATAGGCATCAACTGCTTCCAGTCATATTAATTTCAAATTATTGAACAAAATATGTTACAGTCATAGAATGTACCTGGTGAAGCTGGCCAAACCCGGCCTCTATAGTGCTCTTGAGGAATGCCCATATATACAGGTCAAGAGAAGGGAACCCAATTTTTGAAAATTGTACCACTGAAATGACTGGCTCAATATAAAGCAAATATGTGTAGACCAAATTCAGCTGTTAAACGGTTAACTAAAAATTACACTGAACTTCACACTGAACTTCACTGGGCAGATTGGAGCAACTGACTGACTTTAACAGTCACGTGAAAATTCAAAGTGTTGCTTTATGAATGTCCATTTTAACCGGACCAAGAGAACAATTTGTTTTAGGTTTACCACTCAAATGACTTGCGTCGTCATCGAGCCAGTCATTCCAGTGGTAAAATTATTAAAATTGTCTTCTTGGCCAACAAATGTACATTTCTCGAAATTCAAAGTGCTCAAGCGTAAATGCTGGTTTTCGATCAGTATAACCATTAAGCCTTTACCAAACAGGAAATATACTGAATATTTTAAAATTAATATGACTGGAAGCTATTACTGCCTTAGGAAGCAACTGATTCCAGTTATATTTATTTCAAAATATGTTACACATGGCACAGAATGTACTTAGACTTGTCGTTGAAAGAGTATGGCGAAGCCAGCCAAGACCGGCCTCTAGTACTCTTGAGGAATCTCCCTCTCTAGGCTAAGAGAACAGAAGACTATTTTTTTAAATTGTACCACTGGAATGACTGGCTTGCCATTTCAGTGGTAAATTTTCAAAAGTCTTCTGTTGGCCTACAAATTATGGCTATTCAATATAAAGCAAATATTTTTTGATCAACTTTACCTACTAAAGGGTTAACTAAAAATTATACTGAGCTTCACTGGACAGATTGGAGCAATCAACTGACCCTAAAAATCATCAGAATATTCAAATTGTTGCTTTATGAATGTCCATTTTTAGTCGGACCAATAACACAATTTTGTTAAAGTTTACCACTCAAATGATGTGCGCCATCATTGAGCCAGTTGTTCCAGTGGTAAAATTTGAAACATACTCTTCTTGGCCAACAAATGCCCATTTCTCAAATTCCAAAGCAACTCCAACTGCTGGGTTTTTTTTATCAGTATGACCATTAACCCTTCACCAAACAGGAAACCTACTGAATATTTTGAAATTACTATTGACTGGAAGCCATTGCTCCCTTAGGAAGGAATTGCCTCCAGTCATATTAATTTAAAAATATTGAACAAAATCAGTTACACATCGCACAGAATGTACTTGGACTTGTCGTTGACAGGGTTTCGTGAAACCAGCCAAACCTGCCTCTAGTGCTCTTGAGGAACATATCTATTTGCAGGCTAAGTGAAGATAAGACTATTTTTGTTAATTGTACCATTGGAATGACTGGCTTGTCATTTCAGTGGTAAATTTTCAAAAAAGTATTCCCCTGACCTGCAGATTATGGATATACATTATAAAGCAAATATTTTTAAACCACATTTAGCTATTAAAGATTTAACTAAAATTTTACTGAACTTCACTGGACAGATTGCAGCAACCGACTGACTTTAACACTCATCAGAAAATTCAAATTGCCGCTTTATGAATGACTTTTTTTAGCCGGACCAAGAGAACACCATTTTTTAAAAGTTTACCACTCACATGATTTGCGCCGTCATCGAGCCAGTCATTCCAGTGATAAAATTCTCAAAAATAGTCTTCTTGGCCAACAAATGCACATTTCTTAAACTGACTAAAATGTAAATGCTGTTTTTTGGACAGTTTGATCATTAACACGTTCACCGATAAATTCAATGTATCTCAATCTCAAGCCAAACACACAGGAAATCTTTTGAATTGTGTATAATTAATATGACGAAGCCACTGTTGTCTTAGGCAGCAACTGCTTCCAGTCATATTAATTTCAACTTATTGAACAAAATATATTACATAGAATGTACTGGGACTTGTCGATGAAAGAGAAGGGTATGGCAAAGCCGACCAAAACAGGCCTGTGTAGTGCTCTTGAGGAAGGTCCATATATACAGGCCAAGAGAAGAGAAGGCTATTTTTGGTCATTTCACTGGTAACTTTTCAAAAAAATCTCTTGGCCTGCAAATTATGGCTATTCAATATAAAGCAAATATTGTTGGATCAAATTTACCTACTAGAGGGTTGACTAAAAATTATATTGAACTTCACTGGACAGATTGGAGCAATCAACTGACCTTAACAATCATCAGAAAATTCAAATTGTTGCTTTTTGAATGTCCATTTTTAGTCGGACCAAGAACAATTTTTTTAAAGTTTATCACTCAAACGACATGCGCTGTTAAAAAAAGTATTTTCTTGGCCTGCAAATCATGTATATTCAGTTTAAATCACATATTTTTTAACCAAATTTTGCTATTAAAGGGTTAACTAAAATTCATACTGAACATCACTGGACAGATTTGAGCAACTGACCGACTTTAACAATAACCTAAATTCAAATTGTGGTTTTGTTAGTCTGACCAAGAGAACATTATTTTTTAAAAAGCTTACCACTCAAACGATTTGCGCCATCATCGAGCCAGTCATTCCAGAAGTGAAATTTGTTTAAATAGTCTTCCTGGCCAACAAAATTTACAAATACACATTTCCCAAACTCACTGTAAACTCTGGTTTTTGGTTGGTTTGACGGTTGACCATTAATTCTTTCAACAAAAAATTCAATGTATTTCTTTCTCAGGACAAACCAAACAGGTCATCTTTTGAATATTTTAAAATTAATATGACTGGAAGCCATTGCTGCCTTAGGCAGCAACTGCTTCCAGTCATATTAATTTCAAAATATTGAACAAAATACTAAATAGGTTACACGTACATTGCAAATAATGTACTTGGACTTCTCGTTGAAAGGGTTACACCTTTCATGATGAAGCCGGTCAAAATCAGCCTCTGTAGTTGTCTTGAGGAATATCAATGTGCCGACCGACCGAGTTAGACAAATCTATAGACATATGCTACACACTTACTGCTTTATCATATAGTTTGGCCTTGCATAACTGCAAAGGAGTTGACTAGTGTTGGTATCACTCACTGGGCTAGTCGACTATACTGTGTGCATGGCTTTAGATTTATATCGTGGACAGAACAGCGGCATAATACCCATGGACGGATGTAGCAACAAATGCCTCGGCCGATGTTTCTAGTAAGTTCACAGCAACACTAGTATATATTTATGTGCAAAGCTCCGAGTCGTGAAAATCTGTGTTTATCATGGGCGCAGCCATTTTGGATATAAGCAGAAAAAACGGGACTATTTTCTCCATAATAACCGTCTATATCGTAGGCTGCTCAATTAACATCGGTGCCTTTTAGGTTAAATACTATACTTTGTAATATACATAGTTGATTTCTTCGCATTTTAACCGTCCCGGTATTTAAGAAAACAAATCCCTAACTTATCTGAAAAATTACTACGCTAACATTGAGCAAAAACACGAATGACCTTACGACCTCGCTATTCTGATTACTCCCTCTTCACTCGAACAGAGATACTCGCGCCATTCCGAATAGCCGATTACCCCTCGGAAACTCCAACTATTTGTGATATTGTCTTCTTTTTTTTTTAAACGGATTTTTTATCGCTTGATTATTTTTAATTAATACTTACAGTACATAAAAACAGAAACCTAACATCTATTTACACAAAAATGTATTAAATCAGGCCCGTAATGCATCATAAAAGATGGACGCGTCCGTAAACATTTTTCAGCTCATAGGCATTTTTCAACCCATTCCAATAGTTCCTGGTTCGTGAGCATCATAACAATAACGCGACTTGACGTTATTGTAAAAATGGCGTAGTTTCATCACGAATTTGGAGAAGCATGCCATTGCAACTGTAAGACGTGCAAGCCTTTGGCTGGTTTACAATTTATTAACATTCTGTTGAATATTTTGAAACCAATTTGACTTGAAGTAATTTTCCTATCAAATTCGTTTAAACACATTCACCGGTGTATCTGTATAGTTACCTTGAAATGTAGATTCGCAGTGTTCAGGTTTTCAAATTTCAAAGCGATTTCAACACGCTTATAAAGTGAGTGGGTGGTAGTTAGAAGTGGGCGGGGCATAACTTCAAAATGCATCCCTCAATGTGGATATCTGTCCCACCTCATAAATCCGTATATCATGAATATCAAATTGATGGCGCTTCCTGGAAACTAAATTGCTGAATATGAAGATTCCATTAGGCAACCCTCAGTTTACGAACGTGTATGTACACTGTTCTGTGTCTGTGTGTACATATATGTGATAGCTTTCGGCATCCAGTTTATGAATCGCTGTGTGAATATGGCCTATTCAATCCACAACCAAATTAATGTGATCCAGCCTCGAATGTAACGGGGTGGCCCATGTAGTAATCCATTGCTAGCTCTGTCCAGCCAATGTTAACCAAAGGTGCACACCCTATGTGTGTGTTGGGATCAATTGATATATTTTGAACGCCACATTCTCCGAATCAAAATTTCAAGGTAACGATACAGGTAACATTTTGAAAATTCTGAAAGTAGTTTGATTTGGTGCTGCTATAGCAGCAAACCCGCACAGTCAAATTAGTTTCAAAATATTCATAGGAATATTTAGTCAATAGTAAATCCATCAAGGACATTAACAATTCGTACACTTGATGGGCTATGGCAGTGTATCATCTAACAATTATGTTTGTTAAGCCAGCCTAAACGTGACGTAATTTATTAAGACGTGATATACTTGAATGGCAATTTAACTAGATCCATTGCACGTCTTGTAATTGTGTTTCGTTGAATATCACGAATACACGCTAAACCGCCTAATACAGTCATCGGCATGCATAAATTATCACATTAAATGTGTCTAGTGTTGGCAAGTAAAGCTGCTGCTTGAACTCAACTATTATAAATCAGATCTCGCAGAAGACAAGACCAGGCAAATGAACATCTTAATTGATTTTCCACTGTAATTCAGTACAGTTCTCTGTGGTTGAATTGTGTATGCCATCCTGCTAGTGCCGCGTGTGGTGGGCTTAGAGATGGCGAGAGTCTGGCTAATGATTTATCTAAGCAGCTGTGACAATATATGACGCAGTTCTAATTACTTTATAAGACTACTCGTGAATAAAGTATATTCACTAAGAATGGGAAATGGTGTAATGTTACAAATCCCAGGATGAACTCGTCTTAGCTTTATTTCTTCGAAAATCGAAATGGATTTACATCGAAATACCATTATCAGCGTTCAGATGAATTAAAAGGAAAAGATAGCAGTTGGCATCGACCCAAAGTGCACTATATCAACAGTTTACAAATCCGATAACGCACGGTACTGGAACATTACTGGTCACAAGAGGGCTGCAATGTTCTGGTATTGGCCGTGTACTGGCCCAGTAACATGTATGATAATTGAAATCGCCTGTGCATAAAAGATGTTCTGCCTGCCACTAGGCAGTATAACACTAAAAGACATTGCTATGAGATTCACCCATGTGGATGCCAAGCATGGAATTCGCAATACTGTTTACCCACCAGCCATCCTGAATTGTATGTAGTGTGTGAACATTATGTTGGCAGCAACCGCTCACAGTCAAATTTGTTTCACAGTTTTCACCAGCTTGCCTGATTAGTGTCCAAGGAATTCAGATTCCAATCCAAATGTTCAGAAAGGTGCTTTTTATGCCTTGGTCCAGTGACCCCAAAGGCTGTGAGCCAGATATACTCCAGGTTGGTTCGGGAGTGTTAGTAACTCAAACATGATTCTAGTTGCTCGAATGTTGAAAGGTTAGTACTATTAATCAAAATCACACCCTGCCCGTAATTCCAATCAGGAAATTTGGCAAATCACCGCAGATGCCCCGATATGATGTTAAGTGGCTTCCATCATTCACCTGAATGCGATTTCGAAGCCACCTCTGTGGCGTAATATCGTGATAGCTTGACACGCATCTTTGAGGGCGTGACATGCTGTGGTCATAAATGCTGCTATTATGGGCTGGCTAAGTTCTGAATCCTTTCTATCTTGTGGAATACCATGGATAAGGAACAACAAGTAACATATTTAGCTGTTCTTTTTATTCATAAAAATTATACCAATTACAAACAGCAGGGCGGCTCTAGAGTTGTGACATTGGTAGCGTTTTCAGAAATGTCATACTGTTAACACAGACTGATTAAGCGACCAATCAACAAATGGACTGATAGACTGGCCGACAGACAGACCGACCCGACCGTACAACTATTAAAACAATTGCCTACAAAATGGTTTAATATGCTACTGAATGCAAGTGAATAACATAAACACATGAGCTTGGTGTGATGCTGATGAGATA
This sequence comes from Chaetoderma sp. LZ-2023a, assembly GCA_034401795.1. Classification (NCBI taxonomy): domain Eukaryota; kingdom Metazoa; phylum Mollusca; class Caudofoveata; order Chaetodermatida; family Chaetodermatidae; genus Chaetoderma; species Chaetoderma sp. LZ-2023a. The sequence goes on along the minus strand of CM067373.1, from coordinate 74,966,573 downwards.
ATGGACCTTCCAAGTTTTAGCTATGCACCGCCCAACATTATCTACTCTCCACCCCACCTCGCTTGTATTGGGACCGATCAATCTCTGAACTGCCTGACTATTAATTTCAAGAAAACTATGCAGGCAAGCTGTTGCATATTTTGAAACTAATTCGGCTGGGTGCTGTTGCTGCCTATGGCGGCAACAGCGCCCGGTTAGATTAGTTTCACCATATTCAACAGCATGTTTAGTAAGTAGTAATGACAATGCGACAGCATGCTTGTGACGTTATCCTGCGCGTGGTGTAGTGGATTATGACATCATATGGTGGATGAATAAACTGGAAAGGTGAATAAACTTAACGTGTACATACCAGTGACTGAGTATAGTAATATGAATCAGAACCCAAAGTCCCAAATAATGTTTGTTTACAAAATATGGCTGAAACATCTTAAGTTTTCTAAGAAACCACGTCGCAAATGCTTCAGATGTAGAACTGTTACGCGTAACTGCATACTAAGTTACAAGTATGAACAGAAAACCTATTTGGGGGACAAGAGCTAATTAGTTGTGGGCACTACTACTACTACTACTACTACTACTACTACTACTACTACTACTACTACTACTACTACTACTGCTACTGCTGCTGCTGCTGCTGCTACTCATAATTTTGTTTACTATTTTGAAACTAATATAACTGGGCACGGGTGCTGCCTAGGTCAAACAGGTTTCAAAATATTAACAAAATACTTCAAATCAATTCTCTCCAAACATTCAACCAGGTTACAAAGTTATTACCAGCCGGCCGCCTATTTATCAGAAAATCGGAATTAAAATCTGTAATAGCATACGTAACTGAGGATTTAACATTTAGACATTTTGATGTCTGTGAATCGGCTCAAAGATCTATATTTAAATCAAATTTGTTTTTTTATTGGACTTCACCTGTCACTAAGAGCATCCTGGAATGGGATTCCATTAGCAAGGCGTTGGTATCTGCTTAGCACCGTGTGATGTGCTCATGCGTAATCCAGTGATCTGCCTCAATTATTAATATCCCCTACTACCCGCCACCGCCCCTTTAACTTCTTGAAGCCGAATGTCTAAATGCAAAATATCATCTCTAATGACAAAAAGATCTTCCGGTGATTATTTCAAACGCTAATTCGAAGGTGCTGTTGGTTTCTATCATGTGGCAGCAACATTTATCTGTTTGTTTAACTTAAACATTTGTCAACAACTTGCCAGAAATAAACTTTGAATGTTTTGAAAATAACTAGGGAAAAAAGGGCAAGATACCGCCATTTCTCTTGCAAAATCGTGCAACGAGGACCTGTACACCAATGTAATGCATGCTTGCTCTTCAAAACAGAGAACAAATTACTGTTAATCCGTGAACCCTCGTGTCCCAATTGTTCAACCTCAAGGCAGCCATGCAAATGAATTATTGATTATTTTGAAACCAATTGGACCGCACATCGCAACAACTTCCAGTCAACTTAGGTTCTAAATATTCAACATAATACGTATTTCATTGTACACGATTTATAGCGGTTGGTCTTTCTAGTTAAATGGTTTCATATAAATAAAATGTTAGTTTTCTAACATATTACTATTTTAGGCCAATGTTTAAATACAGAAGAGAGTTAAAAGATGGTTAAACTATGCTTGTATAGGCATCATAATAGAGCAATCCAGTTCTTCAGTCAATCGTATGACGCCATAACCAACTGTCACATATAGGTTGACGTCAATATCAATTGCGTCATAAATGACGCGATATAGTCCGTCATAGATGCAGAATAGTATGCCAAGTTGTACGAATTGTATGTCTTTACTATTTAATAAACTGGTAGCAACAGCACCCAGTCAAGATCTCAACAAGGGCGAAGGATAGGTGGAGCGTATCTAGAGATGGGCGGGTCATGACTAGATTCCTCCATTGAAACATGACTGACCGAGAAACGGCACTAAAGTGAATATGGTACGCACGACAAAATTAAGAATTTACACGTGCAAAGACTGAGCTCATATTTTATTCCATCCACCAATATTTACATTCCTGTTCGATTAATACGAATGTAACTGGATTACCGAGAGAGCTCGAATTTGGGCACCCCACCCCAGCCTCAAAGATGAAGTTACATCATCGGCAGACGATCGCAAATGCCAGCTGAATCAAATGAATTGGGAATGTGCATTCAACTCAAATGGATAGTAATCCCATAAAAAATGTCGCGCTGCAGCCTACTGATATATTATAGCACAGCGATGCCATACCATTTCCTTTCAGATATTGCAGGTTCTCTATGTATATCACATACAGATACACGGTCGTGTAACTTCACTTTTAGGAATTCGACAATAACTGAGGAATCCAATTTATCCATCAATCATATGGCCTCATAATCAAGTATGTGACCTGTAGGCTGCTGTTATAATACATTACCTCATGATAGGGCTTATATCGAATACCGGTATCATAGCTATACCGTTAGTTATACCGATATGAGTTTGCTGATACCGAAATATCGAGATATAAGATAAAACCGGCATAACATTTTGCTAGGCAGATAATCTGCTTCCCATTAGTAATATTTCAATAGTATATAGCTGTCTAGGGATATAAGGTACTGCTCTTCGAACGGGAAAATAATATTTTACCTGTATTTAACGATCACGCCTTTCTTACTTATCCAAAGCTGTCAAATTGTCGTTTTGAGGCTAGTGTTAGAGTAATTGATAAATTAACGATTACGGCTACGAAAGTTGCCTACCTATAAGAGTGTACTTCTCTCCAAAAAATTGAATAAAACTTATTTTAATTTACCATCATAGGGCAACGGATGGCTAAAAATGTCTAAAACCTCTCTTTTCTTGCGCTAATATTTTATAATTTCGGCCCGCTGTTTGCTGGAAAGATTATAATATGAAATGAATATTTTGAGTGATATTTGATATCAATTACAACAGCCTGGTTAGTCAGCGATTTCCCGGAATTGTGTGCCTTCGTGACCGCCCAACAGCCCGAGTAAAGAGGAACCCGACAATATGAGAAACACTTCACAATTCCCCCGAGAGCGTTATTCACTTCTTATGTTGGCGGGTATCATTAGCTATCGATCGATACAAGCTACTCTAACGAGAGCGAGCTTAGTACTATGTATTCGCAGCACATGGTAGTCTATTTAGTATGTGTTATAATGGCTAAGTTGTAACCCTGCGCGGAGATTTCCACGCTTCCTGGCGGTTTCGTCCCATTGTAAATTCATCCTATAAAGCACAGTCGATAGCGGAAACTGCATTTATTATTCTAACATATACATCAAAGCAGATAGCCAGGAATATTAAGTAAAACGTATGTTTACATTAATATCCAACGTGTTTGACTCATACCATTGATATGTGCCAGTCAAATATCAACAGCTTTAGCCATTCACAGTTTTACTGGGCGAGTTTATACGTGACGAGATGGCCACTGGTTACCGGTATCTCGCGATCTCCACGCGGAAATAGTTGTAATTTCGTGGGAAATTCAAATCATTTGTAGGGACGATTTGGGGGCGTTTCAGCCGTTTTGGGATATGATTTAACTGAAGACAGTTACAATTTAGCGTTTAATATCAGGATTCATGTAATTTCTTGGTTTTATTGTGGAAATTTGCGGCGACTATTTAAGCAGCGCTGATATACGTTGAATATGGAATCATACTACCAGAGACATATAATCCATGTCTCTGACACTACTAAGCCTGACTCCATTTTTCCCATCGGAATAATACCAGTATTAAAGGTATAGCGGTATGAAGATTGATACCGATACTGATATTCATTGTTCTAATACCGTGAAGCCCCCACGTCATGAAGGACTCGATGTAGTCTGTCTTAAATGCTTAATACTCCGTAATGTTGTGCGAAGTATGTCTTTAGTATTTAATAAGCATGTTGTTGACTACTTTGAAACTAACTGAGCTCTGTTTCTTCCATCCTCATGAAGGTCAGAGCAAGATTGATCTCAAGATGGGCCAAGCGTGCGTGGAGCTTAACAAGAGATGGGAGGGGGATAGAGAAAACTGGAATCCCTCATTTAAACAGACAGAAACGGAAGGTAAATAAGATATAAACGCCAAATGTTACAAAAGTTGCAATCCACGAGAGGAAATGATATTAGATCGAGCAAGATTTACATTCAAGATTCATTAATACGAATGGATTAGTGTGAAAATAACATGAATTTGGAACCTGGCAAAATGTGAAGTTACATCATTGGCAGACGATATCAGATGCTAGCTGAATCATGAAACTGGAATGTGCATTCTTCTCAGAGCGATAGTAATCCCATCTTAAACGCTGCACTGTAGCCTACTATTATATCATAGCATAACGATGTCATATCAGTTCCTTTCAGACATGGTTCTCCATTGTGGCAATTAGATTTAACAGACATTCGTGTAACTTAACGTTTAGGAACTCGACAATAATTCCTCAGATTACCGATCGTGTTTCATTGGCATCCATTGAGAATATTTTTAATAGAGGTGCACAACAGTATATGCCCATCTTGTAAATAATGCTGTAACGAATAATATGCAACTAATGTGGGTTGTTGCCACAGTGATATGCGGCATTAGCTTCTACATGCGCATCACATCAGAAACAGATTTTAATCAGACTTATCTGAATTAAAATGTTAATCTTAGCCTTATCGTAGATGCTGTTGTGGAAATTGTGTTGACGAATTAGTGAACCAGACGATACTTAAGCAACGCATTATGCAACATGATGCTTGGCACAATTTACACACATCTTGTTTTCCCTGAGCTAACACTTCCACGCTGACAGACAGCTTGTTGAGGGATTGCGAGTAGTCCAATATTGAGCTAGGTGGTGTAGAGCACTAAGCACAACACGTTCTTAAATGCGATGAGACATCCGTAATCTCACAAAGTAATGCTAAGAAATTAGCTATCCTTTTCTAGCTATGGCACACCCATTTCTAGATAGGCTCTGCGCACATTATTTTACACATGCCGGAATTGATTTGGAACTTTGAACCATGACGTCCCAGAATCTAAAAGTCAAGCTAGATATATAGGGATGTCGTTGGATATTTTGAAACAAATTTGACTGTGGGTCATTGTTAGTGATAGCTCCAACACCTCGCAGTCAAATTTGTTTTAAAATAAAATGTTTTAAAATAGTCAACCTAATTTGTATTTAATTGACAATTTATAAAGCCAGAAACTTGTACCCATTCGTGACATACATGATCAGTTTCGCAATGGCCATACTTCATCTTGAATGTGGCAACAGTCGGATGTTTGATTATGATATTCAAGTGACAGAGTGTTCTAATAAGGGTCATAGTACGGTCTAATGGCGCTCTGGGAGAGATGAAAATATGGTTCCCCTCATGTATCTGTAATTGAGATGGGTGGGGAGGGGTCTAGCTGTTTTCTCTCCTAACATTCGAAATCTAGACGTGCTTAGGGGAAATTTCCAGAGGGAAATACCGTGATATGGATCTTCAAATGTGTGTCAAATTATTTTATTTATATTTTCAGAAATGCTCTAAAATATCAAGAAAGTTGTTATAATAATGTGATGGGTGACAGAGGGGTGAGGATTTCGTGTCAGCATGTCGCATAAGGAGCCGGTGTTGAATAGCTGTAGTACCCATGATATCAGCGGCCCATACACAGTAAATCTCTGAAACTGAATGGTGCCAATAGTAATGCCTGTAATTGAATACTGGTAGTGGTACCTGCATTTCTGAAAGTATAGCCAAGTTCCCATAGAACGTATATATGATAGAGTATCTTTATTCATTGAAACTAAACATAGCACATAGAATCTCAGTATGCAATCAATCACAATGGCAAATGTGCCAATCACAAAAAAAAGACATCTGAATGCACATGTACTGATCAGCACATGAATTTACTACATCCAGAATTGAATCTCCAAGCTTTAATGTGTATAATTGTACTGTCAGATGTGTTTATATAACTACGCCAGTAATGCATTTGTAATATATTGTCTATACTAAACTCACAAATGCGATGATTGCACACATCAAATCATCAATATGCTGTATATTTTCTTCGTTTTGCATGAGGTAAATTATCATGTCGAGGAAATGAGCCACAGTAAATCAAATAGATAGCAGGCTTAAATTCGATACGCACCTTTGATTCATTGTAGTATTAGAGATACTCTATACAAGCTGTAGTTTGTCAATACTGCGTTCACATAAAGCAACTGTTAGTGGTAAGGTTTACAATATCATGAGAGCAAATGCATATCGATGTTGGGATATGCGTCCTCGCGGTATCATGAATGTATTCGCTCTAGGAGAGATACACGAACACGTCTAGAACATTTTCAGTAAAGAAGCCAGTGCTTGGTATTTAAAACCTTTAATTTCAGCTGAAAACTCGACAGCACCAAAATCTGTATTTGAAACAATGATCTGCTGAAATTGTGTTACAATACAGTCAAGTAAAGTGAGGCAGCCACTTTCAAATTCCTTTTCAGCAGTCGGTAGATACCCTTCATCTTCAGCCATTTCTCAAAACATTTGTTTTACGTTTATTCCCTGGATTTCACTGATACACTGATCGATGCCAATTTGTTTTGATAATTCCTTTTGCTCTATTTCATTTACAATGCATACACATTTATTCCACATTTATGTAATCGATATCACTAAACCTGTCAATATTTTCACAGCATCATAGACTGACATGGTTTTATTCCGCAAGCTACGGTTGACTCGATTAATATGGGTAAGTATGTTGTCCCACATATATATCTTTTGGCAAAGAAATGTAAGAGCAATACGGGTCCCCACACCTCCGACAGTTTCGACATTTTGATCATGATCTATTTTCATTTGTTTTAAGGCAAGATTTAGGTTCTCTGTTTGTTGTACCAAGTAGTATCACTGCATGACTTTTAGCAGGCGGCCTAGTTGCGCAATGGGCTTTCAATATAGTCAGCACCGGCGCAACATACTGGTTACTGCAATTAATGTATCTTATAGCATGCAACAGGCTTTGTCCTGGCTCGGTCGTCCACATTTCTGGTGAAACCAAGAGTTTATCGTTTGTTACTGCATTAAATAGTTTATCTATTTACATGTTGCGATGCTCGTGGTTTATTTTATTTTAAAACATTTTGAAATCACATTAACTTCTGATCAACATCTTTTTCGACTGATTGTGTTCAGTCTTAGAAGTGTGTTTGCAGTGCCAAGTTTTAAATGGATTGACAATGGCAATCCGCAACACGACTCCATTTGCAAAGTGCTGGTACTTAGCTATGAATGATACGCGTATGCGTTTCTTCGTTATCGCCTTCAATTATTAATATGCCACTGAGATAAACCGTTAGAGACCTGAAAGTTCAGATTCCCTAGCCCTTATCAGTCTGATGGCAACATTTTTTATTTTCAAATTAAATTTAAAGATGAACTGGTGTTCATTGTTTAACACATTTTGTGGAAGATAATGCAGTCATAGACATCAACATCGAGCACCAAAATTGGCGAAAAATGTACCCCAGTTGTTTGCCATTGTAACAGTAAAAGATAGAACATTAACATCAGAGTCATAAGTCTTACTGTCGTTCCCATGATATGATAACTGGGAAATAATACTGCATTAGGCTCGTGATGACTATCTCAAAACATATTACATCGGCATTGCATTTTGGCCGGTCAATGGCGAAATTTCGTCAAGAATATTTAAATCTGCTAATTGAATGTCCCAAGAGAAGACTATTTCTTACCGTTTCCTGGCGAAACCGACACGAAAAACCTTCATCTGCAATGGTCTTGAGGAATATCCGTTTATAGGCCAAGAAAAGCAATTTATAAAATTGCATCACGAAATGACAGGCCCAGTGAACGACCGTCAGTGGTGAATTTCCAAAATAGTCTTCTCTTGGCCTGCAGACGGACATTCAATAAACAGATAATTATACATTTTTTTCAAAGTTAACCATTAATGGTTTAATTTAAAACTGGAATGACTGGCTCTCTTGCATTTGTCTGCGGCAGGACATTCTTAAAAGAAACACTGCTGAGGTGGGATTTGGCCGGCTTCGCCATTAACGGGTTAATACTGGCGCCAATTACCTTACATCTATTACAATAACACCTTTTATCACCAGTGTGATACGGCCTAAGCAAGAAAGAAATGTCTTCCTAATGGCAGAAGACTCATAAAACGGATTAATTCCGATGTTAGATATGCTGTATTATATTGTAAACATACGTGAGTAAAGGGCAGCAACAAATTGGTGTCCAATTACAAATTACTAAGCAGCTTATGTCTGTTTGAAGTATTTATTGACAACTACCCATCTCGTGAAGATTTACTTATATTTTGCCAACTATAGTAACACATGCTCAACTATGGTAACATATTCTCAGCTATGGTAACATATTCTCAGCTATGGTAACACATTCTCAGCTATGGTAATACATGCCCAGCTATGGCAATGCATTCTCAGACATGGTAACACATTCTCAGCTATGGTAACATATTCTCAGCTATAGTAAAATATTCTCAGCTATGGTAATCCATTCTCAGCTGTGGGAATACATTCTCAGATATGGTAACACATTCTCAGCTATAGTAATACATTCTCAGATATGGTGACACATTCTCAGCCATGGTAACACATGATCAGATATGTTAATCCATTCTCAGCTATGGTAATACATTCTCAGCTACAGTAATACATTCTCAGCTTTGGTAATACATTCTCTGATATGGTAACACATTCTCAGCTATGGTAATACATTGCATATGCTTTTACTACTTGAGGAATCTGATCTGCCTCACAAGAATTTGACGTCATAACAATTACGCAACTTGTTAGTTGACGGCAATGCCAAACTGGTCTAGTTTCGACACGAATTTAGAGAAGCATGTCATGAAAGCGTAAGAATCACATGCCTTTGGTTAGATTACAATGTATTAACATTCGTTTCAAAGTACTCGGTAGTTTATCTGTATAGTTACCTTGAATATTGATTCTCGTGATTCAGGGGTTCCAGTTTCAAAGCGACGTCGACATGCTTGTAAATATGTAGATGGTAGTTAGAAATGGGCGGGATCATAACTTGGAAATGAATCCCTCAATTTCGATATCTGTCACACCACATCAATCATTGTATCATGAATATCACAGTGATGACGCTTCCTGGAAATTAAATTGCTGAATAGGATGCTTCCATTAGGAACCCCTCATTGTACGAACATGTATGTACACGGTTCTCTGTATGCGTGTGAGTGAACACGTTTCTTTCTGTATGTACATATATGCGATAGCTTTCGGCATCCATTGGATGAATCGCTGTGTGAGCATAGCTTTTTCAATGTACAACTAAATTAATGTGATCCAGCCTCTGGTGTAACAGGGTGGCTCAGGTGGTAGCCTTGTATTAATCCATTTCTAGCACAGCCCAGCCCAGCCCATTTTTAACAAAGGTCCGCTCATCATGTGTGCGTTTTGGGATCGATTGATATACTTTGAACCCCGAATTCTCCGAATCCAAATTTCAAGGTAACTATACCGGTAACATGTTGAATATTCTGAAAGTAGTTTGATTTGGTGTTTTGCTGCATATGGCAGCAACAGCGTACAGTCAAATGCGTTTCAAAATATTCATCAGAATATTTAGTCAATAGTAAATCCGTCAAAGACATTAACAATTCGATAGGCTATTCTAGCTTCTGGGCAGTGTATCCTCTGCCAATTATGATTGTGAAGTCAGCCTAAACGTGGTGTACTTTATTATGGCGTGCTATAGTTGAATGAAAATGTAAATACATCCAGTGCACTTATAATTACTTTGTAAGACGACTCATGAAGAAAGTACATTCGCTAAGAATGGGAACAAGTTTAATGTTACAAATCCCGGGAGGAATTCGTCTTAGCTTTATTCCTTTGAAAATCGAAATGGATTTACATCGAAAAGCTATTATCAGCTCTCAGATGAATTACAGGGAAAAGATAGCATTTGGCATCGACCCAAAGTGCACTATATCAACAGATTATAAATCTGATAGCGCATGCTACTGGAACAGTCTTGAACACTAGACGGTTGTACTGGTCTAGTATTGGCCGTGTAGGCCCCAGAAACTGCATGATAATGGAAATCGTCTGTGCATATAAGAGGTTCTACATCCCACTAGACAGTATACGTCTAAAAGACATTGCTATGAGATGAACATGTATGGATGCCAACCATGTGAGTATCAATACCGAGAAATACACCAGACATCTTGATCGGATGAATCCCGTTTATCCATTAGTCATAAATCATCATACTCAATTGCGTGACGTGGTGTCTGACGTCATAATCAAGTATGATATGCATGGCGCACTGCCGTTCGCCATGAATGCTTAATGGATGACGGACTATGCGTTGTTGGACGAATTGTATATCTTCAGTATTCAGGCAACATTATGTTGAATATTTTAAAACCAATTTGCCTGACTGCTGTTGCTGAACCAATTTGTCTGACTGCTGCTGCTGCCATAGTCAGCAACAGCGCGCAGTCAAATTAGTTTCGAAATGTTCAACAGCTTACCTGTATAGTTTTCTGGAAAGTGATGGTCAGGGAGTCTAAGGATCGGTCGATGCCAACACGAAAGTGTGGGTGGAGCTTAGCTAGAGATGGACGCGGCATAGCCAAAGCTGGATTCCCCCATTGCACATATTTTACTAAAATACGATGTAATACACATTCTGTTGGCAGTAACCGCTTCCAGTCAAATTTGTTTCACAGTTTTGCGAGACAGATATAACACAGATTGGTTCGGAAGTACTAGTAACTCAAACTTGATTCTAGTTTCTCGAATACTGAAAGGCTGTACGATTAATCAGTGTCACACCATTCCCATACTTCCTATCAGGAGATTGAGCAACATCTCCGTAGATGTCCCTTTGATGATTACTGTATTCTGTCGCGTTTGCCCTCTGTGTCTTGTCCTCAGCCGAAATACTTAGTTTCCTCAGGTCGATTCTTGACTTGAGTGTACCGAGTCCTGCTTTCTTGAGGTCACCTCGTAGTACGCTTAGCAGATTTATCAGTGGCGTAGCGTGGGTGTGGCATGGGGGGGGGGGGGGGCGGGGGTGGTGACCGCTCCACCTGACCCTGGTCATTATGCTCCAGTCGGAAATTTGAGACCAGCTGTAAATTTGTATCATAGTTCTACAGACTTTCCTACTACCAGCTGACCGAGAAAATTCCGACTGGGGAATGCGTGATTAATAACTTTGACCGACTATCTGCATCCGCATTGCCATTCCAACCCACCCACCCTCTCCACGTAGGCCCGTATGGGTGGGCGAAAGAAGAAACTTTTTATTTCCTAATTGTAATAGTATATATAAGCAATAAATTAATCCACAAGCGTGTGCGTAATATGAGGTCATAGGTCTCCCATCGGAGCCGCACAGAGGAAATAGATCCTATGTGTTCATTTCATTGCTTGGTCTGTCAATCACTCAAGTGAAATTTACACAATCTCTTGAACTATTCCGCTGAGTCGCTGACGTCTAGACAATGTAATGCACAATTGCTTAATTATGCGTCATTTGTACATACCAAAGCCAGGCAACGTTAGCCACCTCACTGTAAGCCCGTGTACTCTTCTGTTTGTATTCGGAAGTGCATTTTATGCTGGTATTTGACTGGTGAGTTTTCTTTAAATGTAGTTTAATTACTAGAAGTCCGAAATTACTGCTGTTTAGATATAAATTGTATGTAATGTATAAGATTGTCTAAATATTTTGAGAGCAATTTGCTGATGCAATCGACAACCGTGCACGACCCCCATGGTTTTGTGTTTTATTTTAATACAATACAATGACCAAACAAGGGCAGTCGGACACTACAAACCCTCACCCTTCGGTCTTTCCTGTTTTCTAGATGTTATGCCGAATATAAAAGAAATCGAAATCTGACTGAAATCCTGGATCAGGATATGGATCCGAATCATGGTCATTTCAAATCAAATAACCTGTTTCTGAAAACAAAATCTTGTGTTAAAATTTGAGGCAAAGTGGTGCAATAGTTTCCAAGAAATCCACAAGTCGGTAAATTGATCCGAACTCCGAATTCGGATCCATAGCCAAACTGGGAATCCTAGTTTACCATACGCTTGTCGCTTGTTTCTTGTCCCGTATTTTGAAGAAAATCAGACAAGTAGTTTCATGAAAACTGGTAATACAGGCTTGGGGATTTACGAATCAGAGTACCTTTGTCATCCATTCAGCCATCTATTTCCCTTTTCTGTTAATTTCTCTCTATTCCTTTATTTTTGTTCCGTCTACTAGGTCTATACCTAACGATGTTCCATATTAAAGTGGCTAACCCTAATCGTTTTGTTTTTTTACTTTTTATTTTACTATCAGGCCTATGGCATGAAACACATTATGTCATCAAAACCAAAGCGGATAAAGGTGGAATGCCTCTTATGCAATAGTGTGTTTGATAGTGATTTCCGTTTGAAGCACAACCAGAAGCAACATTCTGATGCTGTAAACTTGCGAAAACAAATTCCCTGCAAAGTAGAAGGTGCTCCTAAAAGTCCATGGGAAGCAGTTTGAAAAGTCCCTGTTCCAGAAACGTCAAATTTAAAAGAATCTGTGGTTGGTGTGTTTGTATCAGAACCTGAACCAGACCTCCAAACACCCGGAACATCTAGCACTGTGACTCCTACTGATGAATTACCAACAGATGAGGGGCCATGCCATTCATCGATAACATTTCTTCTAGCTGTAAAAGATGGCCAGACTATGCCCATGTGTCCACATTCACCAGTCTGTTCGGACGAGCATGGCCAAGACAGCGATGTCCAAAATGTGTATGTACCATTACTAAACCGTACCCATGACTATCCATCAGATCCCGCCAATTTCAAGGAAGGGGAGTTCACTCCTGCCCTAATACGTGAGTTATTGGAAGTGGGTGCTTGTCAACCAGGTATCTCGGTCAATGATGAGTTTAAATTCCCAAAAGATCATAAGGATCGCTCATTTCACGCAACGTGGTATTACAAGACATTGCCCAACTCATTGAAAGTGCACAGGGAATGGTTAGTATATTCGCCAACAAAGAACAAGGCGTATTGCTTCTGCTGCATGCTCTTTTCTGAGCGTAGTGATGCCACATATGACCCTGCCTGGGGTGACCCACCATGGTTTTTCGAACTGGAAGAATGGAACACAGCGCATATGTGACCATGAAAACAGTGGAACCCACATGAAGGCGGTTAGTACCATGGCTATTGCGATGTATCGACTTAATATAAAGCAAACAATCAATCAGCAACAGCTTACTGCACATATGCAAGTAGTGGAAAAGAACAGAATGATTTTGAGGCGACTTATTGATGTCGTTCTCTTCTTAGCTAAGCAAAATCTGCCTCTTCGAGGTCACAATGAATATAGAGGACTTGGACACCCCTCTAAAAATGAAGGTAACTTTTTGGAATTATGCAAATTAGTGGTGAAGTATGATGCGGTCCTTGCAGAGCACACCAATTCAAAGAGAACAACGCACATGTATCTGAGTCCAGAGATTCAAAATGACATTATTCATGCATTATCTCAGAGTACACGAGATATAGTTTTAAGCAAAATTACTACGGCAAAGTTTTATTCTGTAATTATAGATGAGAGCAGAGACTGTTCCAGAAGCGAAATGTGCTCAATTATATGCGCTTCGTGAACGAAATTGGAACCATTGAAGAGTTATTTCTTGATTTTGTAGAATTGACCTCTACCTCATCAGAAAATATGCTTAATGTCATTCTGCAAAAGTTAACCACATGGGATTTGCCTATAGCTCGGGGCCGTGGCCAATGCTATGACGGAGCTTCCAATATGGCAGGAAAAAAGAGCAGTTTACAAGAACGCATCAAGGAACTGAGTCCACTTGCGTTTTTTGTACATTGCTGTGCTCACAATCTAAATCTTTGCCTAATAGACTCGTGTGTCAAATGCACTGGAACAGTTACATTCTTAGAGCGGATATATTCTTTCTTCACTCCAAGCATAGTTCGACTTCAGGCATATTCAGATGCATGTAAAGATCTTAGTGTAACAGAAATAACGTTTAAGAGATTGCAAATGACACGCTGGACTTCTCGTAATCAGGCTGTCACTATGGTGCTACAGGTATATCATGCATTGTTGCAAGAATTAGAAAACATTCAAGAAATAGACAGGCGGGTGAGATTATTACAGAAGCAAATGGAATCTGGACTGCTATGAATCGCTTAGAATTTATTTTACATCTTCTAATATGGCAACAAGTTTTGAAGGAAATCACAATTTTGTCAAAATACATGCAATGTAGTCAGATAGATTTAGTAAGTGCATCTCAGTTGGTAAAGTCAACACTTAAAACGGTAGCGAATTTATGGTGTGATGCCTTCTTTGACACACAAGTGGAATGTGCTAAAGAGAAGGCGAAAGAATGGGAAATTCTAAATCAATATTTTCAACAGAAACGGGTTAGAAGGAGAAAGAGAACGTCTGGTGAATTATCAGTAGACGAGCCTATAGTAGATGCAAAGGATAATTTCAAGATAAATATCTTTTCACTGTACTTGACACGCTGTGTACACAACTCTCAGAACGCTTCGACAGCTTCCATGACGTAGTGGTAAATTTTAGTTGCCTTTTACCATCATATTTTAAATCAGAGAATGCACTGACACATTTGCAACGATTATGTGAAATATATAAAGATGACATTTGTAATTCGAATTCATGCGTTCACGAATATAATAGTATGCGAACACTATATGCAAATTGGAGCAATGACTTAACTGACAACGAAACACCCAAAACAGTAGAAGATTTGCTGCAATTTCTAATTGCCAGACATTTGATACAAGCATTTCCCAATGTGGTCATACTTATCCGACTTTTTCTTACTATCCCTATGTCAAGTGCTGGTGCTGAACGATCATTTAGCCGGATGAAACTAATCAAATCTTACCTTCGATCATCTATGTCTGAGCAACGTCTGTCAACCTGGCTATTTTAAGTATTGAATGAGAGAATGCGCAGAAATTTTTGAACTATGATAACGTTATTGACACATTTGCTAAGATGAAAAAGCGGCGCATGATTATTGTCTGAAGTTACAAAATTGTATATAACAGTACGGCCCATATTACCATAGCAACACAGTATACAAGTAACTATGCTGTTGGACAAACAGTTATGTGCGAGATAAGTAGGTTACCAACTTACCTATCTGTCTCTAACACAACTGCTTGTCCCACACTCTTATGAGGTAACATCGGGAAAATGTGTAGCCTATCATGATCTATTTTGTTTAACTTAAGTTTAATTTGATGATGCTAAAATTTAAATTACCCTGAGTAAAGTTGTGGACAATCACTTTTGCGAACCGGTACAGATAACTGTAATATTTATCTCAATCTCATGTATCATGACCCAAAGTTCCATTTGCTTATCATATAATCCATAGCAATTCATCGGTTGCTAACAGATTCTAAATAAATCGAATGTGTTTAGCAGTGTAATTAGTATATCTATGAGCAGATTTGGACATCATAATCGAGCTAGACTTGTTCACAGGATCCCATGGCGGTATGACCCATCCTACCCATCATTGAGGCTTGGGAACACCTCACCGTGACCATCCTCAAAAGTCGGAAATTTACAACCAGCTCGCCTGAAGCAGCCCCACCTGAAAAAAGATGACGCTACGCCACTGAGATGTATGCAATGACGTCCTCTCCTGGCTTTGTATTTGCTGGCTCAGAGTAGGGCGAATACCAAGGCCCTCTGTACTGGTGTCTCTTCTGGCATCCTTAGCACATAGCCAAACAAGGACCATCTTAGCTGGGCGACTTTTACAGACAGCGTTGACGTATTACACATCTTGTATAGTGCATCATATGCTGTCCTGCCATCGGTGTCCAGTGATGGTGCATAGGTATTTGCGGTGGCAGGCATCGAGAGTGTATAGAGCTACCTTTGGAGCTGCCCGGCTGCTACAGTTATACAGCATCAAGGTTACGCAGGTTGCATTGTATAAATGTAGCCTCTTTATCAAGGGCATCTTTGATGTACGAATCCATAGCGTTCAGAAGGACTCAAAAGCTATGTTCTCAATGACGCAGCGTGCAGAAATGTCAGTAGTACTGCAAAGCAGCGAGCCCAGTATTTTAGTTTTCCTCCATGGTTCGCGGCCACGAAGTGGGTCGTCATGTTCTATAGTTGCATGCTTTGTCGATAGGTATATTTGGGTGACCACTGTTTTGGATCCATTCATAAAGAGATTCTCAACTTTTAGTTTGCTTGCAACTATTAGGAGATGCAAGGGATTTCTTTTTCTCGTCTATGATGTCCACACCGTCGGCGTATTCCATCTCTAGCGGCATGCCCAGCATTGACACAGGGGGGGGGGGGGGGGCTTGGTCGTGTGGACCTTTCCCGCACATATTTCAATGCAGCGGCAAGGTAGCAGGTGAAAAGCACCGGAGATAGACCATCTCCATGTGGGGAGCCGATTGATGTCTTAAACTCTACAGACTTCACTGACTTGACTCGTACTCTCAGCTTGGTGTCTGCAAGCAGTTGTCTCACTAGTTCTAGCTCATCCTCATTGCAACTGGCCTGGTGTAGTACATCTAGCATCTTTGAGCGTTTAATTGTGTCGAAGGTTCGTGACATGCCAATGCTCATTTTGTGGATGTCCAAGTGTTTGGACATGACTACCGGCACAAGGTTGAGTCCATACAATGTCTGCGCAGCTGCATCCACGTCTGAAGCCACTTTGACATGGTCCGGTGAAGTAATTGGCGAGATACCAATCGACTAGAGAATGCACGTCAGTTTCTCAGGGCTTTAAGTGCCTTCTCAACTTATGCTGTTTTAATTGGTGTTAGTAAAGGCCTGGGGTTTCCTGAGAACGGGTGCAAGGGCTCATCATCGTTGTCAGTGAACTGTTCCATTCTGGGATTGCCTCAGATTTTCCATTGTCATTCCCGATAAAGTGTCCTTCAGAGGTGTGTACAGTGAGTGGTGGTGTGTAGTCAATAACTCTCATGGATCGGGCGGCCAGAAACAGTTTGTGACAGTCATCCGTAGCAGTGATGTCATCTGCTAGATGCCCCTATATATCCTGTCAAATGGCTTCTTTTACATGAATACGATTTCGAAATCACATCTGTAGCGTAAACTCGTGATAGATTGGCAAGCAGATTTGAAGACGCGGTGGGTTGTGGTCATACATGCTGCTATTATGGGTTGGCTAAGTTTTTATTCCTTTTTATGTTCAGAAATGCCATGGATAAGGCAGGGCAAAGTAACGTATTTAGATGCTCTTGTTATTCATAAAGAACTTAATTATATCGATTACAAACAATAGGGCGGCTCTATAGTTGTGACATCGGTAGCGTTTTCAGAAATGCTATACCTTTGAGACAGACTGATTAACCGACCAAGGAACCAATGGACTGACTGACTTGCCAACACAACTATTAGAACTGTTGCCCACAAAATGGTTAAATATAGCGCCCGTTATACAGCTACTGCTGCTGCTGCTACTACTACTACTAGTAATACTAATCAAAATGTTATTGACTATCTTGAAACTAGTTTAACAGGGAGCTGGTGCTGCCTAAGTCAAATTGCTTTCACAATAGTTAACAGATTGCATATACTGTGACTGTAAAAGTGAGATACTGGTATTGCAGGAGTTCAAATGGCTAAAATGCGATAATTGTTGGTAAATTGGGGCTCTTATTTTATGCAGGCCCAGAGGGCTGTAGCTCTGCTAGCCATTGCCTTAATCCATCTCTGAGTATGAGGCTAGGAATTGGGAACCGATGTGCTAAATGATTCTTACTTCATTCACAGTGTATTTTAATAATTTTGATAATCGATATGGTATAAATACAACATATATCCACATTGTATTGCGTTTCTTAGATTGAGGAGGCATTATGGCACAGGGCATGACTATTATATTTCAATATAAAATTTTAAGTTAATTGATATATTCAGTATGCTGGGCTTTATAGTGAATGCTACTCATAGGACCTCATATTAATCCTTTAACCCGAATTTGTCCAACAAAATTTTAATTTTCTCATAGAAAATGTCCATTTGTAAACCAAGAGAAGACTGTTTTTGATAATTTACCACTGGAGTGCTCTGGCTCGATTATCGAGCCAGTCATTCCAGTGGTAAATTTTCAAAAATATTTTTCTCTTGGTCTGCAAATGGAAGTTTCTCAAGCCCACTGCTGAAGTTGTTTTTGAAACTATTTAATCGAGAGCTGAGACATTCGCTTGGCCATACGTGCCTTACCATGGCACTCTAGTGATGAAGGATTAAGTCAACGTTGGCCTCGGACAACCATTACGGCACCAGCTGCAGCTCTTCCACGTATCGTCTTCTCAACTACAATAGTGATAGACAGTAGTCGACCATTAATAACTGTGACACATTCGGCAGCTTCCTGAATCATTTCAACTCGGCTAAGCTATACTTTGTTTATACCAAAACAGTTTTTGGATCAATCAACTCAGCCTGGCATTACAATCCGCGAATGGCCTATCATTCAGAATACGTTTGGCCAATGCGAAGACTGGATAGTAATTACAATTGTTTACTTTATTATTACTTCATATATAAATCATATTATGCGGCGCCGAAACCCCTCGCACAATATCATGGGCCACGATCTGTTTATTGGTGCCAATCGGCCCGTGACACGAAGCTAGGAGGGGGTGGTGTAGCACGAAACGCGTAGGGCGGGGCCAGAATGGCCCATCCCAGCGCTTTCCCCTTCACCTCTCAAATAAGACCATAGCGGGATGTATGCATATTGTTTGTCTCGTAACACGCTTAGAAAACGATCGCCTACCGTACATGCGCGATAATCTAGATAGACAAAGCACGCTGTACTGTAGGCATGGCGCCCGCATTGCTTGTGTATATGTTTCCCGTATTTCCTAAATTGTTAATACGGTTCCCTTTCGCTCCATCCATGGACGCATCATACAACAAATTCCCTCACGAATCCACATCCGTCTTCCAAATTAAAATCAGATGAGAGTTGGTGGGGATATTGTAAGCCTATAAAATAGGCGCATATACTACATACTCACACTAAGAGTAGACCCTGTAGTACATATGGTGTCATAACATATCACTGCATGGGTTTGCCTGGTTACTAAAAGCTAGCTGTGGATTGCCTGAAGTGTTGGAGCCGTATCATTGGACACGCTAAAGTAGAAAAGACGTTTTATCGGCAGTTAAAAATCAGGCGAGATAGAGAGTAGTCATTCAGTTCGGACATGCATTTGAAGCTCCAAGCACTGAGTCGAGCAGCTACAACGCATTTACACTAGCGCAATCCCTGCAACTCCTAGTGCCGATTTGATTTCACTCATAAAACACCAACTGAACCACTTTTTTGCGGCACAAACTTGGGCTAAAACCCTAACTCAAAGGTAATCAGCCTGAGCCAAACTCAAGGGCTTGCCGAAAGCATTGTTGTGGTTGCTTTAGTGAGCACGGGCTGGGAGTCGCTCTTCAGCTCGATCCCCTGTCCTGTCGCTAAAGTAACATCTATAATGCGCAGTCTGTTTGTTGGATTTGATCAATGGCCGAATCCTACGGAAGGCTAGAGCTCACCTTGGGCAAGAGACGAAACCTGTTATAAACGATAGGCTAAGGTGATAGGCCTATGTGGCATTAAACATCTGCCTTTCCAAACATTAGGTTCGGCTCCAATTGATGGACCGCTAACTACAGTGCCATCCACCTAGCTTAATTAGCTAGAGATTCAGTCCGACCATTGTCTGCAGAAACTGGCCAGCCATACCTCGTAATACAGCGCGCACACACGATTAAATACACTCAAGCACCTCATATTACACATCATTACCCAACTATTTTTGGATGAACATATATGTATGGAGGCCCACGTGTGGCATTTCCTCTCGTTTCTGGCGAAAGCTTCTTTAAGTAGGATGTTAAGTTTATATCTTTTATATTGGTTCATATTACATCTTAGGCAGCCGAGGTGTCCCCTCCGTTATTATATCTGTAAAAACTGTTTGTAAAAAAGCATTCTTTGGCGAAATACCAATCGACGAGAGACAGAGCGCTCATTAAATCAGCAAGTCAAACGTCGGCTTAACCCGACACAAACAGGTTTTCGACGAGCACCAATAACTGCGCCAAATTCATCTATGATTCACTATAAACCTGTGGATACGAATGTATACCCATCACCCTGGATTAACCACCAGTACAGATTAAACCATTGTGTGGAACCACGATGCATACATGAATGCAAGCTCGGCCCCACTGGAACGATATCGTTCTGCCGATCCACAAGACCGGCTTTTGTATTCTTCGTAGCGTCTGACTCCCCTCTCCAATGAACAAGAATATACGAGGTCTAACCAGCACATACATCGGCCCGATTCATAGCTCGCTCACAGATCGGACTACAATAATGAGTAACTACGCAGACGCAATGATACTACAAGTCGTATGGGCTACCTTGAAAGTTGGATTCTGGGAAATGTCTCAAATCTATTCCAACATGTGGAAATGTGAGTGGCTCTTAGCTACAAATGGGTGTGGCCGCATTAGAAATATATGATCACTGCATTCTGCTGTTGTAGTAGTAGAAATATCCTACGGCTGCAATCAGACCTTCTTCATTTTTTAGCACTGTGTCCTCAGGAAAAATATTTAGCTTCCTCGGGTGACTGTCTTGTTGTCAGGAAAAAAAGTTAGTTTTTCCTCAGGTCCATACTTGACTGAGTGTACCGAGTCCTGCTTTCCTAAGCATGCTTAACATATTTATGCAGTGCCGCCCTCTTCTGGCGCTGAATGTGCTGACATTCGTCATTCGTCATGACATTCGTCATGTATGGCGAATTCCGATGCTCTCTGTGCTGGTGCACATGTGTCTTCTGGCATCCTTAGCCCATAGCAAAACAGAGCATCTTTTCTTGTTGACATTTACGGGCACAACGATTTATTACACATCTTACAGAGCATTGTTGGAAATTATGCTGTCTGGCCATTTATGTGCAGGTGAGTAGGTATTTGCAGGGGCAGGCATCAAGTTTGTCTAGAGCTGCCTTTGAAGCTTCCAAACTGCTACTGTTATACAACATCAGGGATACGCAGGACGCATTGCATAGACGTACTGGACAATGACAAGGGCATCTTTGCTCTGCGAATTCATAGGTTCCAGCTGGACTGGAAATCTATGTTACCCATGACTCAGTGTGCAGCCATGTCAGCAATACTACAAACCTGTGGCGCAAGGATTTTAAATTTCCTCCATGGCTCACCGCCACGAAACATTGTCATTTTCTATAGTTTTCAGCTTTGTAGATATGTATATGTGGATGAAACCGGTTTTGGATGTATTCATAAAGAGAGTATAAATGTTTAGTTTGCCTGCAGCTATTGGGAAAAGTTCGTCAAATGGTTTCTTTTCCTCCTCTATGAAGTCCACGTCGCCGGCCCATTCCATCTTTGGTCGCATACACGGATGTACACTGTGGGTGAAGGTGTTGATCTTGTGGAATTTGCCTGCACAGATTTCAATGCAGCAGCAAGGTAGCAACTGAAAAGAACAGGTGATAGGCAATCTCCCTATGGGGAGCTGATCGATGTCTTACACTCTACAGGCGTAATAGTTTTCACTCATACTTTCAATTTGGGGTCAAGTAGTAGTCTCACTAGTCGTAGCTCATCTTCGTTGCAACTGACTTGACTTAGTACATCTATGATATGTACTTAATTGTGACGATGGCTCGGGGCATGTCAATGCACATTTTGTGGAAATCCCAGTGCTTGGACATGATTACTGACACACGCATGCGTTGAGCCCATACACTGTCTGGACATCTCGGTCCTCATATGCAGACACTTTGGCATGATACGCTGTAATCATCGATCTTGACTGAGATGCTGCATAGAGTAAAATTTGATAGGATTTTCCTCATGCTGTTCAGAAGCACGATGGGTCGCAGATTGGTTGGGGACCAGGTTGTCTCCTTGGGCATGGGTAGCGCGATCAGGGTGACTTTGCCTACCACATCGATGAGGTGTTGCATAAATGCTAAATTGATTAGGCGTGTGTTTGATTTTTGAGAATGTCACTTGCGTACATGAATAATTCATTATCCATGCCATCAGGTCCATTTACACGCCAATTGTTCAGGGCTCCGATTGCCTTCACAACTTCTGCTGATTTAATTTGTGTTAAAAATGGTCTGGAGTCTCCCGAGAACGGATGTAAGGCTTCATCAGCGTGGTCTGTGAACTGTTCTTCGAACTATTCTTGAATTGACTCGTATTTCCCCTGGTCAGTCCAGATACGGTGTCATTCAGAGTTGTGTACCGTGAGTGGTGGTCTGTAGTCAACAACTCCGGCTGCCCGAACCATTTTGTGACGTCATTCACGACAGTGAGAAATGGATCCCTCTAATACATAGTGACATGGAAATATAGAAGGATATTCAGCTTGCAACGAATGGGAATACAAATAGATAGACTCGTGTGTATTAACTCAAAACTAATTAGCGAGTTGTCTCTCGCCAATTAGTGTTGAGTCTATGAGCCATGCCTCGTTAGCAAGTTATATCTAGTCTGGCATAGGTGTGTACACGTGCAGAGAAGTAGTAAGGGAGTAGAGGAAATGCGGGCAAAGATATAAAGTGCCTACCTACAGCCAGTAAGTGACACATAATGGATGTAGCCGATCTGTCAATTGCGTCACAGGTAGCCTGTGATCGGAATCAAAATGCGTAATGAGTGTCGTATGTCGGTCCGTCATGAATATTGAAAAGTCAGTCAAGTTTAGGAATTGTATGTATGTAACAGGATTATTATTTAATAAACAGTAAGTTGAATAATTAGAAACTAGTGTGATATGGTGTGCGTATAAGTACCTTGGAAATGAGATTCTGCGAATCTAAGGTTCAGAGTATATAAATTATTCCACCGTGCACAACAAGTGGGCGGATCTTAGCTAGAAATGAATCCCTCTATTTTATAGATTGGTAGCCCGTCAAGATTTTGACAATGTGCCAGAGAAACCCTCACCTATTACTACTCCTACATAATAATACACATACGGGCACATGCCCACATACGCGGGAATATGCATGAGCAAGCCCATATTTTGTCTGGCCAGATGCAGCGTCAAAATGCGCTAAGTAAGCAAAATGGGCTATGCCATGCACATGGGCAACAACTGGTCTACTCCAGTCAGACGCATTGATTATGCATTTAGAGTTACTGATCATGTTTAATGTACAGTAATGCACCGCATTGTTATAGTAAACTGGAACGATTGTTCTGATGTTTTCAGAGGAAATGACGTTTGACTTGAGCCAAAGAAAACTCGACAAGTGCATTAGTACGTTAGGTTGGTTAATAGTTGCCTAAGCGACTCAAGATACGTGTACGCCAGCAGCTGAGCATTCCCGGAGTGTTACCAAATATAAAAAATGTACACGATATGGTCAATCTATTGCCGATTTCTTTAAGATTGACATTTCTCGTAACTGAATATCGTATGCAAAGAATGAAGATTGATCGTAATTACGATCACTCAATGATGACCTACAGTTCAGCTTTGCGGACGGATGCGTGTCCAAAATGTCAGCCATACTGTATAACATGGGTGTCAATAAAGCCAATGTGCATAATGTTGAAATTCTGTAAATGAAATAATATATAATTATGTATTTTTCTCGACTATGCGTCAATAAATGTACACGAAGTCAAAGAATACTGTATATAAACATGTTATTAGATAGAAGCTGTGTGTCTTTTTGTTTCACCAACTCAAAAGCTAGACACGTTTGCAAATGTTTGTTTGTTGATGGAAACACATTCTCTGTGCGAGCATGTACGAAGCAATCATGATCACGACATGGCAACTATGGCCATAGCAGAGTATGTTACATTGACACATTTGGAATACTAATGTGTGATTGCGAAAGACAAATGATGGCTTAATACAAGTGATACATTCTTACTTAAGCTGACAACAGCTCCAAATGTGTATACGAAATATCTAGTCAGCTCAGTCATTTCTAAATGATTGGAGATTGCATTTCAAGCATATAGAGGATGCAAATTTGGTAATAAGACTGAGATAGATTACAAATATTCCCGGGATTTGTCGCCTGTGGTCAAGATTTTTTGAAGATGTTGGTGTATTTCCGATGCGGCTGAATGAAGCTATGTGCCCGGATGTTCAGCCACGGTTTATTTTACTGTACGTTGAACATGTGCTTCTTTCATGCGTAGCCAAAATGAAATCAAGGTGTTGTCTCCGTTTTCCAACATAAATCTCCTGCACTTATGTGGAAATGTATGCATCTGTCACGGTACGCCCTTCGATGTATCTTTTACCCTAGCACACGCTCGTGACTGTTTACACCTAAACATAATCTACAGTAATTTCCTTATGAGTAAAGACCATATATAAGAAGTGTAGTCATGGTGTCCAATCAGAAGTCGTATTGCATAATCAAAAAAGTGTTCTTCCTAAATTGTTATCCTACCAGTAAGGATTGAGTAGAATATATAAATATTGGTATGGTGCCTCATTTACTCTCTTTGCAGAAAAAACAACAACAGTACCTCCTAATTGCATCTTTATAAACAGGAACTCTTGTTCTGAATGATGTTATATTATCATTTAGGGATGTGTGTTTTAATGCTTTTAAACGGTGTTTCGAAACAACAGCACAGCCGAGAAATTCCAGAAGTATCAAAACAGTTGTAATGTTGAATTTAACTCATTTGCTTTCGAGTGTTTATAAAAATATAAAAAATGTCCTCCCCTCATTACCGTAAGACTGAGTGAACTGTACTAGTACATTACAACAGGAAGTGCATGTGATGGGAAATATATCTTCTGTATTAATTAAGATGTATTATTTGATGGGTTTGCTTTGTATATGCCTGTGAAAATGGTATTATTATTTTTTTAATAATGATTACTGCTGACAGGCAGGTTAACATTTCATGTTGTTGCTGACAACCTGATCAGACAGACGCATGCGGTGAAGTATTTTGCACAATATCGTCATTCCTGTCAGGCGGACCCATTGAGACCATTAGTATATGTGAATATAGGTAGTAGCTCAACTATTTGCATTAGAATTCAGTCAACAAGCTGAGCTGATTACTATATTTGTTAGTGACTGTTTATTGTAAGGTCAGCTTCAGGTTCCACAAACGTCTAGTAGCTAAATACCTGCAACATAGTCCAAAAAAGGCCATTTAGCAAAAGAGCCAAAAGCGCCACCAGCAATCGTCAAACTTTGTGACTAACTCCGGCTCATCTTCGGCCAATTATATTGCCTTAAGATAAGATAAGATAAGATAAGAATCTTTATTTATCGAGGGTAAATCTTCAGAGCAATGCCCTGATCTCCCAGAGGCCCTCGCCAAATAACTATATGAACTAATTAGAATGTTTATTAAGTCCCTCATTCGGTTCTGTTGCGCCAGTACTGAAATCGCTTAGGTTTCTCGGTGGACCCAATCCTAACGAAGACACACCACCTCCCACCCCACCCCCACCCCCCTGTATATCACGATACCGCTATGACAGTAACTTTCGGCCAAAGTAGGAATTCACTGCGAAATAACTCATTAATTATCGGCCTAGCCGTGAACCTTGGGAAACTTGCTTCTTATACATCGGCTCGCAGCAAAAGACACGCCAAACGGACCAGCTCTGCGATGCCTTAGGAAGGTCAAGTTGGACCTCCTCGCTTTCTAAGAAAGTCGCGAACCGTTTGTTAGGAGTTTCTTCAGCCAAGCCATCAATAATTTACTGTACTTTTAAATGCGTTTGTATCGTCTTGTTCTAGTCTTTTCTCATGTGTGGTTACGTCAGACACTGGGTTAGGAGTCGCTCAACGGCTCATGTACCGTTCAGCCTGGTAACCATGTATGTGCAGTCCTTTTGGTGGACATATTCACCGGTCGTGTCCTATGGGCAGCCAGCACAATTCCTGGGCAAACAGACGAACCCTGTTCTAAACGAGAGTGTATGGTGATAGGCCGCCAGTGGCAATAATATTTGTGTTCAACAAAACACATTAGATCGCATCCTCTCGAAGGACCGCTAACTATGCCAGAATCCACCTAGCTTAATTAGTTTGGAGATTCGGCCTGGCAAGTATCTGTGGAGTTTGACCAGCCGTTTCGCTTAAACCAGCGTACACTACATGTATATATGTCACACAAGCACTTTCCAATACACATTTTGTTTTACCCAAATACGGTTGGACGGACATATGTAGAGGGAAGCCCGCGTGAAGCATATCCTCTCGCTTCGGTGAAAGTCTACTTATTAAAAAAGAGTTATTATTATATTATCTACCGTATAAATAGCTTATATTAAATGTAGACGCCTTTGGTAACCTTCTGTCTCTAATGTTCCGTTAAGTATTTTAGGATAAGTAAGAGTATGCTAGATATGCAACGGCTCTGATTTATATAATTTCCACTGAACCAGCCAGTCAAGCGTCGGCTTAGACCGATATAAGCCAGCCGTCGGTAAAGTATCAGATTGCACTAAACTACGTCAAGTCTACAGCAACTTACATCAGTGGCATCGTGTATTTACGGCACACGGGGCTCACGAATAGCACAGGTGAGACGGTGGTGTTGAACTATAATGTGCACAGGAATGTCTGCAAGATCTCAACAGAACGTGCAATCTAAAAATAGAGGCGTGGCTTCTACGAGAATACACTTCTAATGCATTGACCGCCCATTGTATTACGTCATCGCAACGACTAGACTGTTACACAGACTCCACTTCGACGACCAGACATATCTGGACCCAGCTCATCTCCGTAGAGGACTGTATAAGGAACTATGGCTCGTGTTGATTTTGGTATTATCTTAACCTCTGTTAATAGCTTAATACAGATATTAACATAGACTTGATCCACCCAGTGGTTCGTGTGCTCTCAATATCCACGCAACGGCAGCAATTTATTGACCTCATTTTGTGTGCGGCAGACGTGCGACAGATTTGAATTTTCGACGAATTCAGAGGGACCATTTTTCTGTTAACTACTTGTCATACAGACCACTATAGGCTTTAAACCATCTCGTTTTACGTGAATTAATATTGTCTGGTATGAGGAGAGTAATGCTCGTGTCCTTTTAAGTTTCAATACTCTCTACCGCCATATTCTGGTGGAAATCCCTACGCCAATGGCGACTCAAGCCATACAAGAAACCTTTCTCGAGCTCGAATCGAAGGAGATCTCGCGCGATACGAATGCAGAACGTAATCATTCCGCCGAACCAAGAGACCGGATTTTGTATCCATCGGAGCGTCCGAATACCATCTCCAACGAACGGGATACGCTGAGAATCAATATCATTGTGCTCTATCCATCCGATACAAGGAAGCATGTGTCCAAATTTGGTCCCATGCGGTTGAACTGATCCCGAGATATAACGTTAACCGAGATTGGATGCAACACACAAACACACAGGCAGGTAGGCACGCATGCATGCATGCATGCATGCAGGCAGGCAGGCAGGCAGGCATGCAGGCAGGCAGGCAGGCAGGCAGGCAGGCAGGCATGCATGCAGGCAGGCAGGCAGGCAGGCAGGCAGGCAGGCAGGCAGGCAGGCAGGCAGGCAGGCAGGCAGGCAGGCAGGCAGGCAGGCAGGCAGGAAGATAACCAGGAAGGAAGGCATTTAGACAGACATGCAGGCAGACATACAAACAGTCAGACAGGCATACTTGCACTCCATATGGGTCACAACTAACAATTGTACTGTCGGAAGGCAATGCTGGATACTATCTATATTCGCTGTGCTGCAGTGATATTATTAGAATACATCGCAATCTGCTAGTCAGAACAGAGAAAATGCGTGTTTGAAATAAACTTGCTTCGTTTGGACACATTATGAATTCGTCCTTATAAATTGTCTTATTTCTTGTTGTCTAGTATACCTATAGCAGTGTGCATATATAGATAATGTTATCTGCACTGCTGAATATGTCCCTGTTAATGTTTAATAATTTATAATGTGAAACTAGTTGATCTGAGAGTAGTTGCCGCGCATGGTATGTTAAACTAAATGTGTTTCATTACGATGCGATACATAAATTAAGCCTCTAAATTTATGCAATTAAAATATATATATATTTTCACTCATCCTGGCGTGAAATTGGTGTACAAGAACTCTAAGCACGTTTCTGATAGCAATCTATTCAGTGTAATCCAATAAGGCATACCTATGCTAATTGACGAATCCAGTTATTCATTCAATCATATGACGGCCTAATCAATTACGTGGCATGTAGTATGTCGTCATTATCAATTACGTCATGAATGACTCGAATTAGTCCGTCTTAAACGCTTCATACTCCGTCAGGTTTTACGAATTGCATGTCCTTGGTATGCAATAGCAGCCAGGGTAAACAGATTCAAGAGCTTACTTGTATAGTTTTTCTGGAAATTGATAGTCATAGAGTTCAGGGAACTATTGATCTCAACATGGGCGCAGTGTTAGTGGAGATTAGCGAAAGATGGACGGGCATAGCTAAAACTGGATTCATCAATTACTTGTGTTGCATTATTACATAGTGCAGGTTTCTACATTTCTGTCTCTGATTCTTCCCCTCTAGCAGAGTGGGAGTGTTCATTTATTATCTTCTAGTGGAGTGGTACACATGTCCGAGCCATGCCACACAGTGCAATACAATCTTGGCTATGGCTTTCTGAGTTCTATGGCATTGTATACTTAACAATGCTCAGGTGCCATATTTGCCTGGCATGAGGTATTGATATGCTAATTATATATATATATATATATATATATATATATATATATATATATATATATATATATATATTTTAGAAAGCTTATGTTACCGAGGAACCCACCAAACGTGTGGACACCCAATTTTTGTTTCTTATTGTATTCGTAAGTAGTTTCGGAAAACCAGCACCTGGTCAAGTATGCATTTGTGGTCAATTGCATACAGCCATTGGGCACAATTCACAATGAGTCATAGCCGAACACTAGAGAGTGCAAAATTTGGACAGGGCCCATGTGTCCCAGGATTCGCTCTTAACTGATCACGTCTCGGGTAAAAATTACTATAATGCTTCTTTAGCAAACTGAGCTGTATATTTGAGTGAGGTGCGTGAAAGCAATTTCATTTCTATGTTAGATCACCTGTTTGACCTTGGCTCATGTTGAAAACGATGTTTTTGTTGGAAGTAAAACGATGTTGGCCGTCTGCGTTGGGATTTACATATATGGCCCATATAGATAGATGTTTGCACTTGCTAAGTGCTATGTCAAGCCGGTGCTTTCTGTAAGAGACGCATACGCTTGGTGGTGTAATTCACAATCATGCTGAGAAACTACGACTATTTAAGAACTGAGAACTCATATGCGTGAGGACTAGATATATGAGAATAATAATCAGTGTGTTTCCGGCTAATCATAATAACTTGACTCAAAGGTGACACCATGTAAGACAGTCTGTATTGAATTTCGATAACTTGTCGCACCTAATAAAGCTGAAGCTATGTCCGAAGGCTTTCGAAACTCAACAAATATAGTCTAACAAGTTATCACCTTTGAATAATCGTATTGAGTAGGCATATATATATACTTATTCTTCCTAGACTTCTCCATGATAAGATACGGCTGTGTGCTTGCTAAATGATGGCAGCCAATGCCGGCGTTGAAGGTCTGAATTTGCATCAAGAAGTGATTCTCTATTTCCAAGAGCAAGAGAAGAAAGGATTTAATTCCATTTATTCTAATTTAACTGTGGATGTTGCACGAGATTTGTCATCTAATCTAACAGAAGCATTTGCGGGTTTTACGGAATTTAATGGCACAGAATGGGAGGTTAGTGTGCCAAGTTGTCACAATGCAGGTAAGTTAAATAACATAGGATCAGGGTATCTGCTTGATTGACTTCTCGTGGCACAGAACCATTGTCGGTGTACGGTGACTATTGAAGTTGCCTACATTAAGGACATATTCCCACACGTGGAATTGCCCGACATAGACCAATCTAGATTATTTAAAGCTGCATAGCTATGCATTGATTGTCCTTTGTGTGATGTGTTTGATACGAAATCACAACTCGCTTAAGGTCCTCAAAATACCTCGTGAGCAGGGAGCCACAGTAGTTTAAATTTAGTCATTGTCTAACTATTTAAAAGAAAGTAAGTAGAACAGGCTTACAATTCGTGCATATGGCGGACCTTGAAAGGGCCATGACTGACCTAGCTATCGCATGCATTACGCATTTTGATTGTGACATCAGTCTATATATGGCGTAATTCACTATGAAGACATATACTTAAGTGGCAGATTGTTCTCTTCCATGACCTCTTTGTTGAGCGTGAAACTGTGATCACAGTGCACATTTTGATTGTGTTATTACTCATTCATGTCAAGCACGCATTTTGCTGGGATGATCACAAGTCAGTGATTATATAGCACAGGTTTCTTTCTGCGATGTATCGTAAACCATCGCATCTTACGTCACACGGGATCGCACATAAGTGTCGCACTAGGCACTTGTGATTAATTTCCGTATTTCCTTTTTTTTGTATACCAATAAAGATGGTATTCCGGTGAGTGTATACAAGGCAAGTAGTCTACCAGCCAAGCCATCTATCGTAATCCGTTTCCATGGCGGTGGGTTTGTTGTTGGCAGCCGAAAAACGGTCAAAATTGCGTGCAAGACAATTGCAAGGTAAGTGGACATAAATTTCCTCATGGAAACATATTTTGTCTAATACAAACTGTCTTGCCAAGCTGGTATGCGAGAGCGTCTGTTTTGTGCCATTTTGCATTTTTCTACACACCAGGCATCAATAATTTAGCCACAACTATCGGCAGGTGTGTGCCTACGAGCATGCTATTTTGTTGGGCTCAATGATAATCTAACTTAGTATGTGTCAGTGTCTGCTATGGCGAGTGGTTGTGAGGTACTCTGGACTTAGGTTCTGCCAATCACATTAGGCCAGCGTGGATGAGGCCACGAGTTATAAGAGGAACCCGATAAACACCAAATAAATGAGCAGTAAAAATATATGCATAACATTTATTTTGAATTCACAACCCTTCTCAGCAGATGCTTTTCATAGAGTGATTGCTGCAATCTAATAGGAATTTCCCGGGAATAATAGAGTGACGAAGGTGATGTAATCATATCGCCTTCCACTTAACTCCGCATGGATCAATACGAGAATACACAAGAGGTATATTGTAGTGTGAAAGTATGTCTTTCTAAGCATCCAGCTTACCATTCATTAGATTTAATGTGATCACTGATTTCAGAAAGTCGGTAAGTGAATGTCACTCTACAGTACATACTTTTCTGTAACGTTTACAGGGACGCAAACTGTATCGTTTTAAATGTGGAATACCGCCTTGCACCAGAGCATAAAATACCGGCGTGTAATGAGGATGCTGTCGAGGTCGTGACTTGGGTGCTGGCGAATAAACAAATTGTTGGTAGGGTGTGTTAACTTAATCTATGCTTGCCGTGACTATTTTTAATAACTTAGACCTGCTTTTGGAAATAGTGGTTTTGGGCGAACAGTGCATTTTCTCCTGGTCTTGACATGGGTAACTAAATGACATATCAAATGATTTTTTTAAATTATTCAGTGGAGAAAAAAATCAGTATTTTAAAATAATATACGCTAAATTGATTTGAGAATGGGATTTTCATCACTATTACTCTGATCCTATGTATTGCACGTCCATGTTTGTATTGTTATCTTGCAGCATTGACTATCACCAGCAACACCGGCAATTACAAAGCTGATAACAACACTAATATAGGGTGTTCAAAATTTAAACTTTGAAAATTTAATAGTTCATTATATTGTTGTAGGAGGAGCGGTTGGGAGTGCTGTAGGAGTATGTGGTAGCAGTGCAGGTGGGCAGATTGCAGCTGATGTGTGTCATGAAGTATCAGGAATAAACTACCAGGTAAAGTATATGTGTATTTTGTGGCGTGATTGTGTGAGAACGTCTGTCTAGTACTGATTGATCTAGATCAGGTGATCATGCAGACAATTCACGTTTCCAGAGTATCCATCCATCAGCTAACCTCGTATGACGGCATAATCAGCACAGCGCGTGTATGATGACGTCACAATCATTACGTCACAAAAGGTTCCATATATATCGTCACCAAATCTCAAATATTCTGACACGTTGTATGGATTGTATGTCTTTGTAATTCTTTGCGATATAATAAGCATGCTGTTGAATATTTTGAAACTAATTTGACTGGGCGCTGTGGCTGCCTTAGGCAGCAACTGCACCCAGACAAATTAGTTTCAATATATTCAACAGCTTACCTGTGGGTTTTTTTTGGAAATTGATAGTCAGGGTGTTCAGAGATCGACCGATCCAAACACGAGCGAGTTGTGGGGATGTTAGCTAGAGATGGGCGGGGCATAGCTAAATCCGGACAAGTCCATTACACAACTTGCATTATTATGTTATAGCTCTCATTTCCCTGTTATAATGAGCGCCAATGGTCTGCGCTTGGTCATGTTCTGCGAGTGCCACAGAACACCAATGCACAGAAAGCTTGGGCATTTGCTGTACTGAGAGCCAACATCCACAAAGCTCGTAGAGGTCGCCATTGCACACACCTTCGAAGTGAGCTGCATACCGATGCAAAAGCGGAACTGGGTACTCTGCCGTCCAGGAAGAGCATGCCGGACTAAGGACACTGGCTGATGGATGACTCGTTACAGTTCCAGGATGTTGTAAAACTGCTGCAGGCGCAGAAACTTAGTATACCATCATCATGGCTCAAAACGACCGCAGAGCTCGCTTTAGCGGTCTCCAACTTTAACGCTTTAATGGCCCAGAAAATGTGTCAATGTACGGAGCAGGAGAATCATTCTTTTAAACAATTACCAGTTGAATTACAGGCTCTGTTACCGAGCCAGTCATTCCTGTGGTAAAACACTTAGCAGAATACTCTTCTGTGGACCTGTAAATGGGCAGTGCATGGGACCAATGCGTATGTCGTTGTGTGTGTTTTAGCCCACACATGTTAAGTTCACACACGTGTGGTTAACACTTTGATCTCGAACACCCCAACTTCCCAAGATCTCCACACCACAACCGCCTTACAGGTAAAGTAACATAGGCAGCAGCAGCTACCAGTCAAATTAGTTTCAAAATACTCAACAACGTATGTATTAAATCGACAAGTATTTTGGTGTTTTAGCCTTTCATATTCAGAGGGTTAATGGCATTCATTAGGGAAGCGAGGTATGTAAGTACCTGTTGCTGTTACAATTTCACAGATACTGTGTCAACAACAATAGCGCAATGGACGAATCCGATATGGCACTCTAGTGTCTAACATCGTGAAGAAATACTTCACTAGTTAAGTGACGTCACAATCAGAATGGCGTATAGCCCCTTCACGAAAATCGAAAAATGTGTCTCTGTTGTACGAATTGTATGTATTCGCTATATTTAAAATGTAATAAACATTCTGTTGCTACCTTAGTCAAATTCGTTTCAAAATATTCAACAGCTTACATGTACGGTTAACTTTGAATCCTGATTTCCCAGACACTAAATATAAAGTTTCAAATCGTTCCAAAATCTGATCGAAGCTTAGTTAGAAATAGGCGGGCATAGCTTGAAATTGATCTTGCCATTACCGTAACGCAGGACTGAATTATCACAGCAAGAAAATCTATAATTCACGTATGTTCTACATGGCTTTATTGTTAATGTCCAACTTATATATTATATTAATGAGATGTGTATTGTTTTTGTAGATTCTTATTTATCCCAAACTCGATCCTCCCCTCGACCGGCCATCATATGAGGAGTTTAGAAACGGGCCTGTCCTGCCAGTAGCACTGATAGAATGGTGAGTCTTAGTGGTAATAATGCAATGGATCAATCCAATCTGCCACCCAAATTATATGCCATCATAATGAACTACGGCACACGTAGGCTGACGACAAATCAAAATGGGTAATGAATGGCGCAGATAAGCCAGTATGTGTGTACGAGTACTGTTCTGCAGGTGTAGTTGTAGAAACATCCTACAGCTGCAAACAGTCCTTCTTCGCATTTGCCCACTGTGGCTTGTCCCCAACCAAAAGCTTTAGCTTGCTCAGGACCATTCTTGATTTCTCTGTACCGAGTCCTGCTTTCTTGAGGACACTTCGTAGCACGCTTTAGCAGATTTATGCAATGCCGTCCTGTCATGACTTTGTGTTTTCTGCCTCCCAGTTGTGCGAATTCCAAGGCTCTATGTGTCGCTGTGCCCCTTGGAATCCTTAGTGCATGGCCAAACATGGGCCATCTTTGTTGAGAGACTTTTGCGGACACCGGCTATGTATTACATATTTGGTATAGTGCATCATACGAAAGTATGCTGTCTGGCCATCGGTGTCCAGTGATGATATATATATATATAGTTTTGCGGTGGCAGGCATTAAGTTTGTCTAGAGCTGCCTTTGGAGCTGCCAAGCTACTGCAGTTATACACCATTAAGGATACGCAGGTTGCATTGTATAAACGTAGTCATTTTGTCAAGGTCGTCTTTGATCTAAGAATCCATAGCTTCCAGGAGGAGCTAATCCCGTCATGAACTTTTAATATGCATATGTGTATTGGTCAGGGTTTATAGTTTGATTCCACTTGCCTGCTCAGCCCGCTTTCCAACTTGTACATGTCCGCCAGATGAACGAATTATATGGCCGCTATTTGATAAACATTCTGTTGAATATTTTGAAACTAATCTAACGGGGCGATGCTGTTGTCATAGGAAACAACATCACCCAGTCAGATTAGCTTCAGTATACAGGTATTGTTACCTTGAAAT
Source organism: Chaetoderma sp. LZ-2023a (assembly GCA_034401795.1). Lineage (NCBI taxonomy): Eukaryota > Metazoa > Mollusca > Caudofoveata > Chaetodermatida > Chaetodermatidae > Chaetoderma > Chaetoderma sp. LZ-2023a. The sequence continues at coordinate 74,931,618 of CM067373.1, read as the reverse complement.
TGGAATTCTAGGAATTAATGGCTCAAAGCATATAAATCGATTTCAACACACGCACAGTATGTGCGGAGCCTAGCTGGACACGGGAGAGGCATAGCTAAAAGTCGATTCATCCATTAAACGTTCTCTCACACTCCACACCTCTCTCGCTCTCGCTCGCTCTCGCTCGCTCTCTCTCGCTCTCTCTCGCGCTCTTGCTCTCTCTCGCGCTCTCGCTCTCGCGCTCTCGTTCTCTCGCTCTCTCTCTCTCTCTCTCTCTTCTTAATCTGTTCTCTCGCACACACGCAGTCTCTCACATCTGCCGTAATATATTGGCCAATGTAATTTAGTTAACCGCCATTATGTGGCCATGCGGTGATTTTCATACGATAGGTATCTAACAAGTAGTAAAGACCACCTAGGTTTAATAATCATCTTTTACGGGTCCACACAGTCATCACATAAAACGCCCTTTAGAGTGCTATAATTTAATGAAGTCATTAGCGAGCCACCGCCTTTCCTACCACACATGGCATATTCTTAGTGTTTGACTGGAAATATCCTGATATTGGGATGTCATCTTACGCATATATAATGTGCTACATATATTGCCCCAGTGATAGATCAGGGCAAGACCACAAATCAAAGCTCTTCTGACTGATAATTCTCGGCTAGCAGAGGTGGAACTTACTGCAGTTGGTACATTGATAAGTAGCATTCAGTTTGTTATAATGATACAACAGGTATGTACCGAGATGTTGTTTCTACAGCGTGTAACGTGATGTTGACAATTGGCTCCATGTTAACAAGATAAAACACCAATAAGAGAACGATGAGGAAAGCACATTGACACGTATGAAACTGCTTCTATGCATATCAATATTTGAATCAAAATAAAATGTGTGCAGGTGTTCATTCTATGGATAGCAGCGTTCTGCTCATAAAATCCAGTTTTCTGGAAATCAAAGTGGACTACATATTCTGCATATGTGCAAACGGCACGTGGGCATATATGGTCAACAGATTAGCGGTTCGGCTGAAAGATTTGTAGGTCTATGAATATCGGTTAATTTCGACTTTCTCTGGAATGCAATTTAAAATCAATATTATGGTTTGAAGTGCATTGTGTCTGAATGTGTTCAATACGTGTGACAACGTCGGAGATATTTGAATAACATAAGGTTCATTCTAAGTAAAGAATACCAATATTTTGCCAAGAAAATAGCAGAATATTATGTGTCTACATTGTCCAAAGTATGATGTCCATGAAGGAGGGAATTCGTCACTTCACCCATAATAAAATGAAAAAACATCTTTTGACAAATGCACTGCATTTTCAGGAATGTTCAGAATCAAAACAACCTATAATAGGCTTCCGAATAGATAAAGCAACGTACATATTTTAATTATACAATATCCTTCTTTATTGCAGGTTTAAGGAGCTAGTATTCGACAAAGACTATAGTAGTGCAAGAGGCATACCAATGTACCGGGAGGCGTTTAACACGTTACCGCCTGCATAATTCATAGTCGCTGAATGTGATCCTGTGAGAGATGACTCTTACGGTCAGGACAGAAAAAGTGTATTGACTTAATAATACATATAGATCGACTATGTTTTTGGAAATATTGTTGCAAAATTGAGCTCTTCAAACTGTTTTTCAACGGTTTCAGAATGAGTCAAGTATATCTGCCCCATACGATTAACCATGTCAGAGCACCCGGTTATCTGCCCGAATATAGACTGCGAGACATGCGAATGTTACAGAAACAATGATCTCAAAGTGGGAACACTCGTTTACTTTCAGAAATGTAGCTTCAACCAATTTGTTTTTAAATTATTCTAAGATGATAGATGTCTCAGAAAGAAAGTATGCATGCATGGTTCAATGATGAATTGTCAAAGCAAGTTCTCTGAAATCTTTGGAAGCATTGTTTCAGAAACAAACGTTATTGAAATGAAAGTTCGAAAGTATTTTTGAGTGAAACCACGCCTAGTGGTATGGATCCGTGTCCATATTGTCTATGTTATGACCATTGTAAAATAAGTGTTGCTAGTTGTGCATAATCCGTTTGCACCTTTGCGTGGATAGCTATATTACTTAGGAATATCTATAATGATTTTTGGACGCAACATGTATAACCCATTACTACGGCTGTAGGTAGTCTATTCCAAATGCCTACTACACTGAGGGCAAACACGTATATCCGTAAATCTACTCTGCAGCATTTCGTTACCAATCTCCAATGTGTCATCTTTTAATGCTAGTATGTTAAATACTAGCGTGCCCAAGCTGAACATAACTATTAAACATTTATTTCGAACATGGGTTTCAATTGCTTGCGGTATTCAAACACAGAACACGCGTGTGCTTAACAATCGTTCACGATTGTTCCTGAAAGCAAGAAAGTATGATATATTGAATGGGTTTCATATATTTGCGGTCATCACATGCAGATATCCTGAAAACATTTAATAATGGAGTAATTCGATCTGACGATCAGGTATATGACGTCATAATAGATTACGTCTTATGTAGGCTGGTGTCACAATCATAATTGACAGCTTATGTTGAATATGTTGAGATTAATTTGACTGGGCGCCATTGCTGTCTTATTCCAGTCAAATTAGTTTCAAAATACTCAACAGATTGCAACTAGAGTTTTCTGGAAAGTTGGGATTCAGTGATCGATCGATCCCAACCCGGGAACAGCGTGGGTCGAGCCTAGCTAGAGATGGCGGGGCATCGCTGTAACTGGATTCATCCATTGAAGCATAGAACAAATGTTTCGTTGTAGCATAATTACATGCCCGTCGTATAAGCGAACACACATGACCAAACACTTTGCTGTATTACAACAAAGCATATGTTAGCATGCATTTGTTTCAATCATGCAATTGAGAATATGTGTGAAGCAATCGTCATCGTAAATATATGAACTTCTTGCACATTCCAGATTATGAGAAGAAGTTGAAGGCCGCTGGAGTTGAGACACAGATCGTGTTGCTCAAAGGACTGGTACATGGCTTCATTAACTACCCTGGTAAGCAGCTGTCTAATTAATCACCCCATATATATGCAGCTTTCTAAATATAGGCCACAGTCGCCAATCCTCTCGGAGAACTGATCACGGATGCATTGATATCTTTAACTTTGAATTGGGCCCCTGTCACAGGGTATTTGGTATAGAGAAATAACGACTTCAGAACTAGTTTGATATGCTGTTGATATCAAAGTTAATTTTGACTTCAACGATTCCACTTTCTGATAATTGGTTCCATAATGCCATCAATACAGTGGGGGGCAGATTTTCCAACATTGAAAATGGCAGAATTAGGATGAATTATTATTATTATTATTATTATTATTAGGGGGCCAAACTGGTGCTGGTGCCCTATTGTTTTCGTTCTGGGTTTTTTTTGGTTTTTTTATTCCGTGCTTTTTTTTGTTCGCGAATAGCAAGAATGGCAAGAGGACCTTATTAGAGCAAACTTTTTCCGTGTTAATGGATATGATTTTCTAGATAGGTTGGCGGCCATTTTGGATTTCCGGAAAATTTTCCCGCATTTAAAAAATCGTCTCCAGAACCACTGAAGGGAATGAGCTGAAATTTGGTGAAAATCATCTCATAAAAGTTTGTTCAAGAGAAGTCGATAGCTAAAAAAACACGGATTTGCGTATGGACCAATCACAATCAAGCCGTCTGGCGGAAATATTGAATTTTTTAATTGATGGAATTTTAAGCCCAAATTGGTCATACATAAGTTTTGGGGTTCGAGAAATTCAAATCTGGCATTTTCGAATGTATTCGATCGACGGGTTGGCCGCCATCTTGGATTCGTTTCCCGCCAAATTCTCCATAGTAAAACAATTGGAAAGTTAAAATGCCTTCTCGGAAACTACTGGGTGGATTTCAATAATATTTTGCAGGAAGAATCGTTAGGTAATAGAAATTTGATTTTGTTCAAACAACGCCTATTAGGCCGGCGGCCATTTTGGATTTTGTAGTATTTCTGGAAACGTTTTTAAAAATCTTGTCCGAAACCACTTGGCGGATTGATTCAAAATTCATGAAATATCATTTAGGGCATCGTCTAAATTAAGTTTTTTTCAAGGGAATTTGATTGGCCGAAAACTTGGGTAGCCATCTTAAATGACCTAGTTTTCGTGAAAATGACTTCTTCTCCAGGACCGCTAACGGATAGGGCCGAAATGTGGGTGATGTGATTAGGGACTGAGGGGCATTACAGTTTGTTCAAAAGAAATCGATATGTCAAAAAACCTGGCCGCCATCGACCAATCAAAATTCAGCATAATTGGCGGCCACTTTGAATTTTTTTATTTGTTGAACTTGTAAGCCAAAATTGGTTTTACATAGGTTTTTGATTCTAAATTTGCCATTTTCAATACTGTCGGACGAACGGTTTGACGGCCATCTTGGATTGTTTTCCTGCCAAATTGCCCCAAAATAAAGCAATTGAAAATTTGAAATTCCTTCTCCTCGGAAACCCCCCCACCCCACCACCCCCACCCCACCCTTGCGGCTATATGTATTACTATTATTATTATTATTATTATTATTATTCCAATAGGAATATTCAAGGAAAGCACACAGTTGGCATTTGATAAAATGGCAGAATTTATCACGCAATATTCCTAATCACATTCGATTGGACACTGTCATATATTTACGCAGATCTCTGTCTTACGACAATAGCTGCCAAATTTCACACGAAACAGCCTGTTGACGTCAGCATCATAAATAGTTGTTGCTAGATAAGAATATGGCAGTGACCTACTGGTGAAAACCGGGCCATATGGCCACGCTAGATAGCCATGCTATACAAGGTGACAATACCAAAATGCACATAGCATTTACTACTTTATTCAAGCAATCCGCAAGCGTAATTACAAATCTAACGATATTTAGATTATGTGTCCGAGTTTTTTTATTTTATGTAAACTGGTATATAAGTATTATGTCTGATAATGTGCCCATAGCAGCAAAAGGGTCCACTCAAATAGTTTCAAAACATTTAACAGAATGTTTATTAAATAGAAAATCAATCAAATACATATAATATGTACACTAAACAGATATTTCATTGTTCATAATGGAACTAGATGCGTTACTCTATATTGAAACGCCAGCATACATGTGACGTAATTGATTATGACGTCACGTACTTGACTGACTGATCTGATCTCTCTATTCAAGACTGAAGATTGATCCGATCTGCCACTTATGCACATGCCGTCAAAATAAATTACGGCACATTTTACAAGCTGCCATCATAATCAAACTGTTGAATAGTTTCAAACCAATTTGACTGGGATCATAGGCAGCAGGCCTAACACCCCCTCAAATTATGATCAATATATTCAACAGCTTACCCGTCTAATTACTTTTCTGGGAATTCTATTTCGATGATTTTCGATCAATTAAATTATTCCCGCAATTGTCAGCAATATTGTAACGCTTGAGCAATTTGCTAGACAGGTGTTGCTGAGTAAGGCAAACCGTTCTCAGAATAACCAGTGGACGTTCAATATTTTAAGCCATCAATGTATGAAAAGTAGTTTAGCCTATATCATATACGTCATCGATGTCCACATATATTTCCAGCACGCGAGATCTGTCTTGCCGTGATTCGAAATGAGTTGATATGTTTACCAACAGTTTGACAAAGGAATGAATAGAAACATAGCAATTGCTAACATATTTCAAACTGTATCCTGAGAAAGCATATGCCAAATACTTAGCTTATTGTACATACGTTTGTTATGTGATAATGGTGAAAGCTTGGCAATGCGTATTCTGAGGACACCTTGCTAGTTTGTTGCTGCCTTAGTCAGCAACGAATGTCAACCATATTGCTCGAAATATCTTAAATACTCTCTTATATTGATGACTACTTTGATTATGTGATTGAAAGTTATTGCAGCAATGATGTTCAGTCAAAGTGTTGCCAAAACAGTAGATAGTATTGTCTGCTAGATAAGGTTGTAATAAAAATAGTCCTTTCCAGTTTTAGCTATTGTAGTTCGGATCAACCGGTCAGGTGCCGGCCGTACCAGCTAATCTGGGAACGCGCCGCCCGTCGTGGATTCGTTCCATGAACACGCCCCCTGGCTAAAGATATAAGCGTATATGAGCATAGGAAAGTTCTTTAAAACGCATGCGCTTACCACTGCATTGACAGAGCGCATATATCCCGTCCAAGATAGGACAGCACCTTTAGTGGACGAGTGAATTCGACGGGCTTTTCAAATCTGTAAACCATTCCAGAATCGGTTAAGAAATGGCTGAGTTATCCACGAAAAATCCCTTTGATTATCTTCAAAATATTGCAATGACGTCATAACCACGTGCGCGCAGAAGTTATAGAATGTTCTAGAACATTCGTCTGCGTCATTATTAGCTGCACGCTGATTGGCTATTGCTCGGCCGATGATTGGTTGAGGTCTGCGCGTATGACGTCACGAGTAGCATAAAAGGAGATGGAATCCAGAGTTTGAGAGCATCCTCGGCCAGGGGCCGAACAGGTTGAATCTGTAAAGCAGCTACGATCAGCCGAGACAGTTATTAAACAGATCACATCGGTCTTCGTCAGCATCTTTCCCGTAGCCTTGCGGCAGCCACCCAACCCACCGCATCTTAAAGAATGTTGTAACAAATGTTCGGGAGCATTTTTTGAAACTTTCGACAATATTGTTCACGACTGAATCAAGAACTGACTCGGAACACAATTTAGCGGTGAGGCCTTTCCCGGCCTGAATATGTGATTCTACAGATGTAGAGGCAGCGATGTGCTTTGGTGGATAGCTCGCAAGATCTGCCGGCCACGCAAAATAGTGGTTATTCAACCGGCCACACATCCACACCCCCTCCCTCCCTCCCCCCTCCCCCCCCCCTCACTGATGTCATGTAGGTTTATTAAAACTTTTTGACCGTGCAAGTAAACTGTTATCTGTACGTCTTAAGAGCTAACTCACGTACCCCACACCGTTAAGCTTAGTATGCATCTTCATCCGTATTCGACAACCCCCGCTGATAAAAGGGTTGTTCTTAACTCTCATCCGTATGGTCGGTGTACGGGAACTTTTTCCTAGCAGCAATGTTATTGTAGAACCTACTGACTGTTCGTTAGACATTATTATATCATGATTACCATCCTGAGTTCGCTCCACTCCCGTTTGGACTGCATGCGGGAATCCTGCTCACGGAAACCGACATGCGGGGTCTTTCCAGCTTCCAGAGAACGCGTCGACTCACGTCACACCAAGGGTGACGTATCAATTTCAGTAACACGATAGCCCGTCCTTAAGAATGGCTACCGACTATTCAAGTAACTATACTTAACATCTGTAATTATTCTGTTAATTACGACTTTAGTAATTATATTTTATCATTGTATTACTTGTACTGGTTAGTTTTATATAGGGCGAGCAGCCATCCGTTCATATGTTTTAGTTATTTGTAGAAAACGTAGGACTGCCGTGCACGTAGGAAATACTATACAGCAACATTCATATATGCATCACTTTCTCCCGCCACCAACAATTTTTCACCGAGGTCGCTGCCCGTGCTATAACTCTGTTTATCCCGGCATGCTACACACTAAAAGCTTCTCTATTTAGCTCAATAGAATAGGTTTAATATGATTAGAGACAATTTCTTCGTCAAGAGACACAGTGTACGCCTCTTTTCCGGTAGTTGCGATAAGTTATCCCCGCACTCTGGCAAGGTTGTGTAAAATTGGCCTACATACCTATTGCGCCTCATAGTTATAAGTTATTGTCTCTCTTCATGCTCCACTAAGCCTTATGGCTTCTTAATTGTTTGGTTGTCCCATGGACTGATCCGACCCGGGGAAACTATTTGGGTTTCCGAGCGGTGATGGCCAGCGTGTGGTTTCACATACACACCTCCCGTGTATCTTCTGATACCTAGTAGTTAGTTATCCTTGTCAATGTAGGAAGCACTGCAAAAACATTATAATTATAAACTTCTTTCTCATCTTCTAGGAAGTCTCCCCCGCACCGCAGTGCATAACTGGCAACTTGCGTGTAAACCTAACATCAGGTTAAAAGGTTAGCTCCATAGGACCTGGTGAGGGGTGAGATGCGCATCCACACCGAATTCTGTAGGAATATCTGGGCAGGATGTTAGGATCTGCCACGCCCTCTCGGGATGGACATTCGCGGTAGGTATTCATCTCTCCCACCTCCACCGTGATGATAGATCAGTCACCTAAACTTGCTTTTGTGAAAAGTAACCATTGTCCTGTGAAGTTTTATGTGTTTATGGAGCAAGATGTCGGGATTCTCACCAAGCTCGGAGGTCTTGCAAGATAACGTGTATGGCCTCTGTCTTGAGTATTGATGTCTTATGACATCCTCTCTCAATGACGGCCGTATCTAAAACGCTAGGTAGGGCACACGCCATTTGCGGCCGAAACTAGTTCTTGACTTTAAAAACTAAATGTTAGTTTAAGCATAGAAGAAGGCCTGCATAAATAAAAACGGCACCTATTCATTCAGCATATTTAAAACTACATAAGACGGTGATGTGGAAATCCCTCGGGAATCGCTCGTTCCGTCTTCACGTAAAACAGCATGCAACATTATAGTCATAATTTCACTAGGTATCGTCTTTCCTGTATAGCATTTTGGTTGAATATTAGGTTGGGCCCTTTCTGGCCAATACTCTACTCCCGCTTTAAGCGGTGGCAGTATTTTCCTGTGACGGAGGCCACGTGATGCACTTGCCTCTCGCAAGGATTCAGTGATGACGGCCAGCGTGAGGCTACTACTTCTCACCCAAAAATAGCATCAGAAGTAATGCCAACGTGAGGAACATAGCTTTTCGCCCCTATAACGATACCTTTCTTTCTTTTCACCTTAGCGGTACAATAACTTATATTAAGTTAATTAGTGATCTCGTATGCGGGAGTCTCCTTCGCGGGGATACATCTGCGGGCCTACGAGTCTGTGTGGTACCTCCGGGAGGCCAGCGTATAAAAGTTCATCAGGTTGTCTCTATATCTTGTATTTTCGTATGCTCATTTTTATCTAGCAAATTTGACAGTCTGTTTTAGGTAAATCAATTGTATAGACTTATTTAAGTTAGGTCACCAATCAACTATTGTAAGTCCATAGATCACGAAATTGCTATGGACAGGCATACCGGTGACACAAACTCATGGGCTGATACTGTTATGTTCATTATTCGCGACGATGGTCGCTCGGCCCCAGCAGAACGAGTGAGTTCCACCGGCCTTAAGAGCCAGTCTTTGTTAACCATAGGGCAGTGTCGCATGGGATCCGTAACCCCGAGACCAGGAGCTAGCCAGCGCCATTACTCATCGTAACCTGCGATGCGGCGAGCCGACACCATACACTGGAATGGTCCAATGCTACCCCGCGAGCTACAAGTGGTGCCCGATGTGGGACGCGAAGAACAAGAACATCTATAACACGCAGCGAACTCATGCCCTCGCCGTATTGCGAGCTTAGTATACTTTCTCCATTCGGCGATGTCTCCCTCGATCAAGAGGTAGTGTCATACGATGGACACCAGGCTCGTATGCTCAGCGACTATGCCAGAAATTCTAGCCAAGCGGAATTAACAACACTGCAATATCACCCGTTTTCGCTATCAGTGAGGGGACCTTCCAAGATGCCTCACAGGTGGGAACAGAATTCCATAGTATATCGGATATCCGCAATAGGCCAACTCCATCTGGGCTGGATCGTGGACGATCTTGACAAAGACCAGATTATGGGCAACCATACTATCCTTCATATAACTATCGTTCACCTGTGTCATCAACGGAAACTATATGGCAGGGTAATAATCCTTATACTAGACAACCTCCCGCGCTGCCCGATCAAGTATATCATCTTATTCCAGGGGGACGCCACCGCACCATCGGGAGGAATCGGCACCACCATTTCATCGTTGCGTCAGTCATGCCACACATCATGACCACCAGCCGACTGCACCACCACCGTATGAGGAATGTCAGTCTTCACCACACGAAGAACGTCGGCGTAACCTTCACAATATTTCGCCTCCCGTCCATAGACTAATGCCGGTTTATGGATCTATAATGGGGCAGACCTCACTGGATTGGAGTTCATGCACTCTCACTCATCAACATCGGCATCGACGGGAAACACCAGTACCACAACCACCACCGGCACGATGATCAGCATTTTCGTCAGTCATCCATGTACCACCACCACCAGGATGTCAACCACTCAGTTCTTCCCGTGGTCTTGGCCGAGTCATTCTCCCTCCAGAATTCAGTGGGGAGAGTGACTGGGCCAATTAAAAATCCAGTTCGAAATTATAAGTCAGATTAACCATTGGAACAACCAACAAATGGGAGAATATCTCCCCGCAAAGCTTTCCAGGAAAGCCCTCCACATTCTCGCAGATCTCGGGACTGACTACACACACATATACACTCAACTGGAACGAGCGTTGTCAGAACGGTTTGGCGACACCACTCTCAGGGAAACTAGCCGATTACAGCTTTAAAATGTCCGACGAGGCACAGGAGAGACCCTACCGGAGCTGGCTAGTCGCATCCAGAGACTAGTCACCCATGCATGCCCAAGCACCAACAGAGAAGGCGTCACGCATCTTCACATTGACACGTTCATTGATGCGTTGAGCGGTGAGCCCACTCTAAAGAAAAAACTCTTTTTTGCTGACCACGGAAGCCTGGCACACATAACAGCCACCGCATTCCGTATTGAAAACATCCCGGAGTGGGAGAAAACGAACCGTCACCAACTTCATCCTATCAACGAGATAGAGGGTGCTATCATAGCTACATCAACCGATGCTCACACCTCACCTACAGCATCCACCACCGCAAACCCATCCGCACAACAATCAGCACCACAACCTTCCAATCAGAATCAAGCAACTAGAGGAAGGGGGCGTGGCCACAAACATAACAACCGCGGCAACGGATACATGAGATAGATGAACAAATGTCCGCACAGACAAATTTGGTAACCACCCTTAGCACTAATTTAGCCACCACACACCTTAGGACAACAAACACCACTATGACCGCACCGCCACTAAACACCTGTTTCGGATGTGGTCAGCCAGGATATTTGAGGGAATGGTGCCCTAACCGACCTCCGTCTACTACACCTACCCATGACCATAGAACCCTGCAACCTGAGAAGCCGACAGACTCCTAAGGGCACCGATTGGAGAGTCACCTCAGTGCCCGTATTTACTACCAGGCTCAACTGCGTCCCCCGTACAACAACGTCCGGTGGCCAACTATCACCAACAAGCCCCAGCTTTTACATGTACACCAATACACACGGCTGCATATATGTCGATGCCTACGATGCCCACCCCCACATCCGCAGCACTGCCACCCCACCCCTCCCCACCTATGTGCGCACATAAGAAACCTTCCTTCCTCTGTAAACCGGCAGTGGTAGGTTGTAGCACCTCCGCTGAAACAACAACGTTTTGCAAGCACCACGTCCTGCCACCAAGACACTGAATTCGAGGTGTCCCTTGGTGGTATGCAAAACACCATCCTGCACAACATCATCTCCCACATCCACCGACTGCAGCGGCTCGGGAGAAACTGTTCACTCTGCATCATGGATTTGCAAATGATGAGGCTACCGGCGATACGCACGCCTTCCACGATGCCACTGTTTCTTTTGTGCTTCAACGAAACACCCAATGATGCATTGTAAGAAGCTCTTATCCGTGATCGGGAGAATCCCATCTGCACTGATGTCTACATGAACACTGCATACACAGAAACAGCAACAACTCCATCACCATTGCTACCACCAGCTCCGTCTTCGCCAAAGCACTTGCAGCAGTGAGGACGACGGACTGGCCCTTTCCTCACTCAGCATTAAGAGAAGCCATTCGGAAACAAGCCGACTATATACAGGATGATTCCACTCCACCCACATTGTCACAGAGGACATCATTGGAAACTCTTCTGCAGGTGCACCGCAAAGTAATATATAAGTGTGCCTGTCTCTTTAGCAGTATTTCCATCAGGACAACCGTTGACATTGGAGCTTCTATCACAGTATTTAACGTGCGCTTAAATGAGAGCATCCCCCCTCATAAGAAGCCTCCCCTTAAGCCTACAAACATCTATCTACAGACGGCTACGGGAGCTGATGTGCCCATAGCCGGTGTAGTTAATCTTGTTATTCAAAAAAAAGAGGAGATGCAATTCATACAGTGTGTTGCCATCGCCTCTATACAAAATGACTCCTTCCCTGGCTCTGATTTTCTCAGTGCGAGCGAAGCCATCATCCACTGCAAACAACAGGAACTCGACATACACGGCCGACGGATACCTTTGGACCGGAATCATCATTATACGATACGTGTGCTGTAATACTATCAAGTGCAGCCACAGTTGAGCCGGGACAGGGGCAAATCTTATGGGCCACGGCACCACAGTTAGGAAGCAACACCCACATCGCCATGCTGGAACCCGACCCTGATTCCATGATCGCCTCACAATGCGCAAGTCCCCATATGATCGTGGACACCACCAACAAAGAACACATACCGTTTCGTATGTTCAATGGTACCGCAGACCACAACTCTTGAACCGGGGGTACGCTGCGGCCATTTGGTGGATGATATCTCTTTGGAAACACATACACTTACCACCTCACACACGAAAATGACTGATGATTTACCAGAACACCTACATGATTTGTATCTACGTGCCACAGTAGGATTAAAGCAATTTCAGAAGCGACACATACAAACACTACTTCACAAATATTGTGATAGTTTTTCCTCCGGAGACATGGATCTCGGAGAAACTCATCTTGTGCTACACTCCATCGACACAGGCAATAATCGCCCCATACGACAACTAGTATGATGTCTTCCCATTCACAAAGAAGCGGAAGCCCACCAACAAGTAAGCGACATTTTGCAGACTGGTGTTTAATAAATCATCAGCATCTCCATGGGCCAGCCCCATCGTACTAGCAGGCAGGAAGTTTGTATATGGACTACCGCCGCCTTAATGATCTTAGCATTAAGGACGCATATCCACTCCCGCGAATAGATCAGGTCTTGGATTCTCTGGCTGGAGCCAAATGGTTTTGTACCCTTGACATGGCAAGTATCCAAGGATGAAGCTGACATGGAAAAGACCGCGTTCGTTTGTAGGGATGGTCTTTTTCAAGTCCGCAAAATACCCTATGGCTTGTGCAATGCTCCTGGAACTTTTGAACGTCTCATTGAGCAGGTATTAATCACACTGCAATGGGAGACCGTCTGTGTTACGTTGGCGATGTAATAGTCTTTGGCCCAACGTTTAAGCAAACACTAACAAATTTGGACACCATGCTATCAAGATTCCGCACAGCCAACTTGAAGCTCAATTCAAAGAAATGTCATCTCATTAGACAGAGCGTTGATTTCTTGGGACATGGCATATCCGATGATGGAGTGGCTACTCAGCCATCAAAAACAAAGGCCGTAGCAGATCGGCCAACGCCCTCTTCGATCACACCACAGCTAAATATTATTAACAGCAGTTTGAAGAATGTCATCTTAACAACAACGTTCTCTACATCAACAACCATCTGGTAATACCAGAAAGTTATCGTAATATTATACTTCAACAACTATATGATAACACTGGGAATCTGACCGTGGAAAGGACCTTTACCCGCAGCTAACAGAGATTCCACTGGATCGGGATTCGCGATAGTGTAAAGGCATGGGTTGCGAAATGTATCCCATGCCAAAGATGCACTGTTGGCCAGAAACATATCGTACCATGTCAAAGAAAAATTGTTGGTGCACCGTGGGAGCGAGTGGCTATTGATGTGCCCGGACCAGTGAATATGACAGATGATGGAAATAAGTACATCCTCGTATTACAAGAATGTTTCACGAAGTGGGTAGAAGCATTTGCTTTGCCAGACCAAGAGTCATCCACCGTAGTGGAGGTCCTGGCAAGCAATGCGTTCTGCCGTTTTGGTATGCCCTATGAGCTACACTCCAATCAAGGAAGTAATTTTGAGAGCCGGCTCATATCAGAGCACTGAAAATTGTTTCATATCCTCAAAACAAGGACGACTCTGTATCACCCCCGCAGTGACAGGATGGTGGAGAGGTTCACTCGACCACTCACAGAGATGCTTACTAAAGAAACATGCCTTGATTGTAGAGATTGGGATCTACGACTCCCATATGTACTCATGGCTTACCACACTTCAGTACATTCCAGCACAGGTTACACCCATGCTCGGTTAATATTAGGCCATGAATTAGCCTTACCCCTGGACCTGGCTATGCCTCGGATACCGGGAGAGAAAAAGTCCCCCTCTCTATATTGAACTCTTGCGGCAGTGGATAGAACAGGCCCATGAGTTAGTGAGAGAAACTTTGTCTACCGCACACCGGCGGCAAAAGACATGGCACGACCGGAGAGTGCATGGAAATCCATATGAAGCAGGAAGGATGGTTTGGGTACACGATTCACGATGATCTGCAAACGTGCCAAGTAAACTGAGTTACCAGTGGAAAGGCCCCTATGTGGTAGTAGGTAAGACGTCGGACGGGACATACCGTATCTGTGCTTCGGATGGCCGGACCTCAGTCATCCACTTCGATCGGCTTAAACCATGTGCCAGTGACGGCCTAGCACCTGAGCTCTGGATGGGCATTTCTTGTGACACTGGTACCTAGACAGAAATTTCTATGGAAAGTAGTATTCCCACGATTAGTGCAGAGCACCATGGTGCCCGTTCGACACATCTTCTACCAAGTCAGAACACCGGTGAACAAGCAGCTAATGCTGAGGACGATGATGAGATATGTACTCGCCCTCTCCCTTCTCAGCACGGGTCTACTCGATATGGAAAGCCGTATTTGAAGAACTTTATGTTTGTTTTGTCCAAGATACTGGATGGAAAACCTGTTCCACAGGTCATTCCCACCCACTTCAGGCTATACCCCCCATTATAGAGTTACCACAAGCGGAAGCTGAGGCTGACCCAAGCCATGCTTCCTATGGGGTGGAACATGTGATGAATAGCATGGAAGTGAAGAGGCCAGATGAAGCCTTGTCATGTCTAGAACCGCAAAACCGTACAACGAGGTGTACCCGACCATGCCCACAAAGTGCCGGACCAATCTCCAACCAAGTGGTACCCCTATCCGTCACCGCGACTAAGAGGGATAGGCTCAGCAAAGGTTCATGGTGAACAGGCGGCAGTGGGCCCATGAGGGTCCGGAGGCACGTTCAATCATGGATATAGTGCAGAGGAGATACTAAAGGCCTCCGTGTCTATGAAGGATGAATTAACATCCTACTGTGGTACCGTCTAGTCGGCGTCATGTTCGAGCTGCTGAGACTCTGGTTCATCCCGTCTCAGTAAGTGGACATGCGTGGTGCATAGATGGTAGTCCACACCAAGGACATCTCTAGCAGACTAGAAGTGTGCTGTGTTTGCTAGAGATGGCCTGCAGGCAAGGCCGGGGGAAATGGTCAAAGTTCGTATTCTGTTGGCAGATAGGTACGGATCAGACCATCGGTTGCCCCCTGGGCATGAGCTCAGATGGTGATCTCTATCGACTGGGTCGCCAGCAGGTCGTCTTGATCATGCCAGTTCATCAACCCGTTTCCTGTTATGAGTGGTCAAGATGGCTCAATGTACAGTCAGGCCATGGCAAGCGTTCGTATTGCAAGTCATGTCTCCTGTGATCAGAGGTCATGAAAAGTGATTCTTTGGGAAGCAGGAGGGCAGGAGGGTGTGTGTGTGAGACGGTGTAACCTGTCACTTGCTGGATGGGTGGAGTGGTCTGGGACCCAAGTACCCGTGGGATGGATGACCTCTTGTACTCTCTGAGCTGGGCCTCATCGCTAAAATGACGTCAATGAATGGTCTACGCGAGGGTCCTAGCTAAAGGAGACGTCTGGTAGGCATCACCTCCGTGGTACGGTGTAGGCAGGGCTACGGCCATTTGCCAAAATGACCTTAATTGGCGCCCAGTACTGTGTCCGCTCGGCTCGGGAGTGAACAGTGTGCACGCTGACCCTGTCCCGGATTATGGACCCATAACTTGGACAGGTCTTTATCTCAGGCATATATGGAGTGGTACCTAGCCTAGGCTGCATCCTGTGTGGGGAACTTGGCGTCCGTCCAACGTGGCAGGGACAGTGAACCACACCGGGAAGGCCAAAGGGTACAAGTGACCACCGCCCCAGATCCAACTGGCGTCCCTCATCTATACACCAAGTTCGGACATCACCGGCCCAGTCCATTTCACACTCCACTCGTCATCTGTTGACTGCCAATCTTCAGATATGAGAGACTGCTGTTACAGAGGAGGTGGCATCCCGCACCGCACCGACCAACAATGGCCCGATGGTGGGCAGGGAAGCAGCCTGTTCAGCAGACCCTCTGCTCGAATTTTCTCAGTGTCTAAAAACTACGACAAGGCACCAACCGTCATGTAACGGGAGATGACAACATCCCCCTGTCCAAGGGCCACCCTCTCCATTTGGCCTACCATACTCCCCGTGAGCCGGCAGGACACCACACCACAGACAGAACGTCAGTTACATACAGACCACACTTTCCATCAGGGCTGTATACGTCAATTCATCATTGCGCGTACATCACACACCTACTCGGTTATACTCAGCATAACAGAGACATTCAACACCGGCAACAACATCGTTTAGCAGCACCTTATCAGTATTAATTAATCCCCGTTAGAAACATAAATTCCCACAACAGTTCCATCCGCACAAGATACGGGAGAAATAATATCTCCCGCAACCCCCATTACCTGCAATAACAACAGACTCGGCGACACCAGCGTGGAAAACTGGAATGCGCCCATCTCGCTTAACATTAGCATCTTGCAGCAGCCAGGACTTCCCGACAACAACATTATCATCAACAAACAACAGCCAACAATTCTCCCGTACACACCTTATCTAGTTACGGGTGAACTGATCATGTAGGTAGAAGGAATGCACCACAGCCATCTACAGTACGCGTCACGGGAGAAACGTTTATCCGATGCCCCTCTCCTCTCCCGTGACGTCCTAAGGGAAGAGCCAAGAATGCATACATCACTTACACGTAATAACAGTCGATATTATTAAGAGAGCAAGATGCTCGCATTGTCGCCAGTCACAGTAGGATTTTGCTATCGAAAGGTTGAATTCGATAATGGATTGATCAAAGTTACGACAGCATCCGACAGGTTATCTGCATTCTAAAGTAACTGTTCCGCTCACGGGCTCGACCATTAAAGAGCGAAATACCAGCAAGGTTCGATAAAGTTGACATCTCGACGCGCCACACCCCCCTCACCCCCTTGGAAATGGCGGCAATAAAAATGTCACCGTCACCACAGCGCAAGTATCATCCGCGGATAACAAGCCATGCTTATCAAATTCAAATCACTAACATGTCAGAAACACAGACACTCAGGTTGACTGTATTCACAATCTCTAAACGACGGCATTGTGAATCGTAAAACTGTGTGCACTCATTTCCGAGCTGTATTGTAATTTAACCATGATTATTGGTATTAATAGGTCTGGTCTAGGCAGGGACGGAGCTAGTTCTACCCATTGAGGAGAATTCTTGTCAGCCCTCCCGCTCTGAAAACACAGCCATCTTGTCGGGATCAGTAACTTTGATACGCCGCCTGAATAGATCTGTTTAAACTACACATCAATTTACCTACAGCTTTAATGTTATCTTTTTGATTAAGAACACAACTGCTTTACCGTGTATATAGATCATTAGCGCACGGGCCGATAAAGCAGCATACAAAATCTAACAGAATAAATACAAAGAGAATTTCATAAAAATTCGCTTACCTGCGTTCCAGTCCATAATCGACACGGGCTGAGAACTACATATTACAGACAAATACAAAGTCGCATGTTTTAAGAACCCGTGCAATAATGGACATTATATTATAAAGATTCATGATAGAACATATATTTCCATCTCTCGCATCTCCAAAGACTACACCTCAGCAACGGTATTTCAGCCATCGCCATAGACAGCACATGTTTCCGATCATGTTTCCGTGTTTTCAAGAGCCACGTGACTTTTACTGCTATTTCCAGTAAATTGGATCAAACGCTTTAAACAAAAGAGCCGCCCAAATAAGTGACTACCGCAGCGTTGGTTAAAACGTGTATAGAGCATATATATCACATCCACGATAGGACAGCACTTGTAGTGTACCGAGTAGGCACAATGGAATCCTTTATACTTGCTTGTTCCCGTCGAATCTGGTACCCATTGAGACGGGAATTCGAGGGGCTTTCCGAATCTGAAAACCATTTCGAAAATCGGTCAAGAAATGGCTGAGTTATCCACGGAAAACCTCTGATTATCATCAAACTATTGCCGCGACGTCATAACCACCTGTACGCAGAAGTTCTAGAATGTTCTAGAACATTTGTCTGCGTCATTATTAACTGCGCGCCGATTGGCTATAACCCGGTCGATGATTGGTTGACGTCTGCGCCTATGACGTCACGAGTAGTATAAAAGGAGATGGAATCCAGATTTCGAGAGCATCCTCGGCCAGGGGCCGAACAGGTTGGATCTGTAAAGCAGCTACGATCAGCGGAGACAGTTATTAAACAGATCACATCGGTCTTGGTCAGCATCTTTCCCCGTAGCATTGCGGCAGCCACCCAACCCACCGCATCTTAAAGAATTTTGTAACTCCCGAACATTTGTTCGGGAGCAGTTCGGGAGCAGCATTTTTGGAAACTTTCACCAATGTTGTTCATGACTGACTCAAGAACTGACTCGGAACACAAACTTGTGGTGAGGCCTATCCCAGCCTGAATAAGTGATTATACAGATCTATGTAGAGGCAGCGATGTTCTTTGGTGGATAACTCGCTGGATCCGCCAGCCACGCAAAAAAGTGGTTATTCAACCGCCTCCACCACCCCCACAACCCCGCACGGATGTTGTGTAGGTTTAGTTACACTTTTTGACCACAGCAAGTAAACTTTGCTGGTACGTCTTAAGCGTTAACTGACATACCCCACACCGTTAAGCTTAGTATGCATCTTCATCCACATTCGACAACCCCCGCTGATAAATGGGTTGTTCTTAACTCTCATCTGTACCGTCGATGTACGGGAACTTCTTCCTAGCAGTAATGTTATTGTAGAACTTACTGACTGTTCGTTTGACATTCTTATATCATGATTACCATCCTGAGTTCACTCCACTCCCATTCTGGACTGCATGCAGGAATCCTGTTCGCGGGAACCGACATGCGGGAACGTTCCAGCTTCCAGAGAATGCGTTAACTCACGTCAAATCTGTGCACAAATATTCTTATTTTACTGTAAGGCGTTTTTACTAACCGCAGCGTAGTAGGTCGAACAATCTGTACTATATGAATTATTCTGAGCATTTCACATTGTATTACTTGCACTGGTTAATTTTCTATATGTCGAGCATCCATCCGTTCATATGTTTTATTTATTTGTAGAAAACGTAGGACTGCAGTGCGGGTAGGAAACACCATACAGCAACATTTATATATGCATCACTTTCTCCCGCCACCAACAATTTTTCACTGAGGTCGCTGCCCGTGCTGTAACTCTGTTTATCCCGGGATGCTACCGACTAAAAG
The DNA here is from genome assembly GCA_034401795.1 of Chaetoderma sp. LZ-2023a. NCBI lineage: Eukaryota > Metazoa > Mollusca > Caudofoveata > Chaetodermatida > Chaetodermatidae > Chaetoderma > Chaetoderma sp. LZ-2023a. The sequence continues at coordinate 74,911,948 of CM067373.1, read as the reverse complement.
CCTGTCTATTTAGCTCAATAGGATAGGTTTAATATGATTAGAGACAATTTCGTCGTCAAGAGACACATAGTGTACGCCTCCTTGCTGGTAGTTGCGATAATTTAGCCCTGCACTCTGGCAAGGTTGTGTAAAAGTGGCCAACATACCTATTGGGCCTCATATTTATAGGTTATTGCCTCTTCATGTTCCACTAAACCTTATGGCTTCTTAATTATTTGGATGTCCCTATCCGCACCATGGACTGATCCGACCCTGGGAAACTATTGGGGTTTCTGAGCGATGATGGCCAGGGTGTGGTGTCACACACACCTCCCGTGTATCTTCTGATACCTAGTAGTTAGTTATCCTTGCCATTGTAGGAAAACATTATAATTATTAATTTCTCTCTCATCTTCTAGGAAGTCTCCCCGCACCGCAGTGCATAACTGGGCCACTTCCGTTTAAACCTAACATCAGGCTAAAAGGTTAACTCCATAGCAACTGGTGACGGGCGAGATGTGCATCCCCACCAAATTATGTAGGAATGTCGGGGTAGGATGTTAGGATCTGCCACACCCTCACGGGAAGGACATTCACGGTGGGTGTTCGTCTCTCCTACCCCCACCCCCACCATAACGATAGATCAGTCATCTAAACTTGCTTTTGTGAAATGGAACCATTGTCCCGTGACGTTTTATGTGGTTATAGAGCAAGATGTCTGGATTCTCACCAAGCTCGGAGGTCTTGCAAGATAACGTGTATGGCCACTGTCTTGAGTAGTGATGTCTTAAGGCATCCTCTCTCAATGACGGCCGCATCTAAAACGCTAGGTAGGGCGCCTGCCATTTGCGGCCGAAACTAGTTCTTGACTTTAAAAACTAAATGTTAGGTTAGGCATAGAAGAAGGCCCACATAAATAAAAACGGCACCTATTCATTCAGCATATTTAAAACCGCATAAGACGGTGACGTGGGAATCCCTCGGGAATTGCTTGTCCCATCTTCACATAAAACAGCACGCAACACTATAGTAATAATTTCACTAGGTATGGTCTCTTCATTATAGCATTTTGGTTGAATATTAGAGTGGGCCCTTTCTGGCCAATACTCTTCTCCCGCTTTAAGCGGTGGCAGCATTTTCCTGTGACGGAGGCGCGCGCGAAGCACTTGCCTCTCGCAAGGATTCAGTGATGATTTCCCATGCGAGACTACTACTTCTTACCGAAAAATAGCATCAGAAGTAATGCCCGCGTGAGGCACATAGCTTTTCGCCACTATAAAAGATAACTTTCTTCCCTTCAGCTTAGAGGTATAATAACTTATATTAAGTTAATCAGTGAACTCGTATGCGGGAGTCTCCATTGCGGGGATACCTCTGCGGACTTACGAGTCTGTGGGGTACCTCCAGGAGGCCCGCATTTAAAAGGTCATCAAGCTGTCTCTATGTCTTGTATTTTCGTATGCTCATTTTTATCTAGCAAATTTGACAGTCAGTTTCAGGTAAATCAATTGTATAGTCGTATTTAAGTTAGGTCACCAATCAAATACTGTAAGTCCTTAGATCACGAAATTGCTATGGACAGGCATACCGGTGACACAAACTCATGGGATGATACTGTTGTGTTCAATATTCGCGACGATGGTCGCACAGACCCACCGGAATGATTGAGTTCCACCGGCCTTAGCAGCCGGTCTTTGTTACCGGTAGGGCAGTGTCGCATGGGATCCATAACCCCGAGACCGGGCGCTAGCCAGCATCATCACTCGTCGTGTACATGTGACCCAGTGAGCATACACTGGAATGGCCCAATGCCACCCCGCGAGCTACACTATGCGCCGCCCATCTCCATCTAAGCTCCATCCACACTTCCACGTGTTGGGATTGATTGATCGCTGAATGCCCTAACTGGCAATTTCCGGAAAGCTATGCAGGTAAGCTGTTGAATATTTTGTAACTAATTTGACTATGGCAGCAACAGCACCCAGTCAAATTAGTTTCCAAATATTCAACAGAATATTTATTAAATTGTGAAGACATACAACTCGGACAACAACGCATATTCCGTCTCCAAATATGCGTTCATGACGTACTTGTCGACGTAATTCATGACGTCATTAATTATGATGTCATTCTACACATTGCGTAGTTGATTCTGACGTCATAGGATGGATGTATAAAGCGGAACGGTCTAATGCCAGTCAAATGTTCTAAAAATAATTATTCTAACACAGTGTATACTATCGATTTGACTAACATGGTTTACTAACATTTACACTATGACTAGTTTGGCATAGAGGGGAATTTGACATCACAATTCGCTTAAAGATTGCAGGGCGACTGGTGGCATCAGATCTCTCTTCTGATATATTTCATTGTTTAATTTGGGGTTCTGAGGCCCGGTTTATAAGTCGAACCTTCTGTCGCGCCACGCTAATGACTGATTGATTTATATAGACGGACTCTGATTTTCAGGCAGATTTAGCTGGCACGGCGCATGAGAAGTTCGACTTATAAATCGGGTCTTACTGGCGTATGATAGCTTTACGATCACAGAACGGTGACTGCCACGCTGCGTGTTTTCTGCTGCTGTGACATATCACCCATATTACGCGCGATGTTAGTGAATAAAACTATGATGAAAATCTAAGATAAATGGTCAAATTTCCTCAAGCAACTAAAATTAAAATGAAAAATAGTGCAGTGTCCTATGCTACACAGGTGCCCGTTGACCGTCTCCTCACACTTGAAAAACAGGACACCGCTTAATTAGTTTAACCAGCCAATGAAACCCTAAATAACTTCTCTTCTTTTGCTGGAGGAGTACGTCCGAAACACGTCCGACCCTCCTTCTACAGATGGATGCACATGCCCGTGCGTAGCGTCTCTTCTATTTTCTCTTTAACACTCATAAAAATGAACACAAATGGCATATGCAGTGATTTTGAGAAATGCCCATTTGCATTAGTTAATCACCAGGAAACTTCCACTGGAATGACCGGCTACATAACCGAGCCTATAATTCCAGTGGTAAATTGCCCAAAAAAACCTCTCTTGGACACCAAATAGGCATATGACATTTTCTATGATAATGGATGCACCTGATCTGTCACTCAAATATATGACGGCATAATCATATACGTCATATGTGGGACAGTTTCAGGAACACGTACCAAAAGGATTGTACAGAAATGTCAAATTTCAAACCGTTTTGATACATATGTTATTGACGTATGTGAGGGGCTTGAGAAAATGTTATGATCGTCACCTGAAATAATATAAAAATGCAAATTTCCCTGATATTGTGCAAAGGGAGGTCTGCTGACAACACAAACTACGTAACTAGGATACATACAATCATAAGGCATCTCTGCTGTAGAAATGTTCAAATGTTCATGGCCTAAAAATAGGAAACGTGATGGTCTTGGCTGTGATGCTCTTGACATAATGATGTGTGTATCGATGCTGTCATTGCGCTTATCTCACTGGATGCAATGATGATGTGCTTATCAAAACAGGCTCTCATTCTAATGTAAGCAAGTTACCGCCCATTGGCATGGCTCAGATTACTGTATGCTGTAAAATGCCGATATATGTTATCAAAAGACTGAAAATTAGTAATGAGTGTGATTTCATTAATCAAATGATGACCCGATATTGTATTGCCAAAATGCTAAGCACAAAATGGAAATGATAAACTAGATGTCTTGGGGTAGGCTCTATAATTTCCATTAGGAATGGTTAACCTTTTTTTCCCTAGGAATTAGCAACGTACATGCAATACAGTGCGATAGATTTGAAAGTTCCCACAACTATGTGTGCCACATGGAAAAGCCCAAGGCTAACTCTTAAAAGAGGTAAAAAGGCGCCAAATGGATGTACATGTAACCCCTGTCCATAGACCCGTCCCAGCCATAATTACAATACCTTAAAACAGACAAAGCAATGATTTTGATACCTATAAAAAAGACAATTTTGTTTTTCAAAGGAGACCATCAGCTAAGACATTGTTGGCTCCAAAATCATCTTTATTCATCCATGTATTACTCATTTATCCGCCGATTGACCTGACATAATTTCAAGAAACCTCCCATAATTCAAATTTACCAATAACACTTAATATAATTCTAACAGTAAACACATCGAACATAGGAACTGCATTAATACCAAATTACCAAATCTATTTACCGGTGCTCAAAGACCTTTGTCCAACTTTCCTCAGTTTTACCCTTTTCTCATTTTTCTTTAAATTATCCCACTATCAGCACAAAAATAGACAAGTTTCAAAGAAAATGTTACTACTTCCAGAAGGCACTTCCTCTGAAATAAATCTCTGAGGTGGTAACCACACAATTCCAGTAGTCTGTATGTCTATGGACCACCGGGCCAGACTTCACCAGCTGTATATGGGTTTACCAACCTCATCATCTTCTTTCTTGCCAATTTATTAGCCAATATAGGCTTACATGGAATGATAAATATAGAGGCAAATTTGAAAGCTAGTCTGACTGAATTAGAATGGCGTATTAAGTGTAACAGGCAATAACCCTAACATAGCATAACAGAAGATCGCTATACATTTCCCATTTCAAAGCCGACCCGAGTCGCAATTTCTATCGTCTGTACAATTCCCCAACATACAATTCCAAATTTTAACCTCCCACTTCTCGGTTTAGATTTACATACAAAATATTACATTTATGTACCGCTCAACAACCCGGTTATTGGCCGAAAAACCTGTCCCAAATCCCCATTTTAGCCTTATTTACAATTCCCCTTCCCGTATTTAAAACAACTATACGCCCATAGCATCACCCGGCCAATCTAACATCAGTTTATATCAACAACATTTCCCAGCACAAACTACTTTTTCACGGTCTTATATATATATATATATATATAAATATATATATAAATATATAAATATATATATCTTTGCCACCAATCATGATATGTTATATATTGTACTTCGCATACGCCGTCTAAAATAACGCACCAACAATATCGCACTAACATTAAGAATTCTTGATATCAGCACATATTCGGTGCAATCTAAAATAGTTGGTAGCTCAGCTATTTGCGCAAATAGAACCGTATCTTTTAAAGCTAGGACAACGCTACCGGAAAATTCTCACCAAGTTCAGAACTGCTAACCATCGACTTCCTATTGAAACTGGTAGATGGAGTAATGCACCAGAAATAGACCGTAAATGTAATTTATGCTGTAAAAATGACATCGGCGATGAGTATCATTATCTCTTTACATGCGACCTTTTCAATAACAAGCGAATGACATTATTGCCAAAGTAGTATACTACAAGTGCACATAATGATGCAAGGCATCAATGGCAAATAGCGTGGCCGGAGATTATAATAATTCAAGTTGAGTTTCAAATTAATTTTTATATATAAATTTGCAGTAGCACAACAGGTTGTCCACCAAAGACAGTGAGTATGTCTAGACCTTGGACCTCTACATAGAACAAAAAATAAATTATACATGTAAAAATGGCACGCCACTATAATATAGGAAGACGTGCGCTTCAAGTTAAGTTCAATGTGCTGTAAAGATATAGCCATTAGACGTGTGATAAATTGACAATATATTTGCTGGACAGAGAGAAATTTGTTTATCTTGTTATATTAACATTGAATATTACATAGGTTCTGACTATCATTTACAGTTTCTTACCTTTCCCATGTAGTGCTGATGGTGATTGCAATTGTAATAATGATAGTTTCTTGGTAGTGTCATATCTTTAAGATGGTTGTAATGACATTGACCTTGGATAGGATTAGCTATGGGCTATACGAAGAAGCAGATTATATTTTGGGGCAGTCCGTCCATCTTTCCGTCCATCTTGTTGACCATTTGCGTAAATTCTGGAGTTTTTTGTTTGATAATTCAGATTCTATCTGGAGCTAAATTATAGGATATATAGTAAGATTTTCACGTTATTGCAAGAAATATTTAATGATAGAATTGTGCAATATCAAGTGAGTTCTAGATGGTATTATGTTCGAAAGCCTGGTTACAAACCGAGTATAGAGATTCTGATACTGAATATATAGTAAATTTTTAGTATTTGAAAACTGCAGTCGTGACAATTGAGTGTTTCGAAATTACTTCATAGTAGAATTTTTTTAAACTATACTTTATTAGCGCATTCATATATATCTATGTACACATATCGGTGAAATTCCGGAGCCAAACCTATTACAAGCAAGATGCCAGGACCTACCGACATCTATCCAATTGTGGGTAATGTGAACCAACTATCTTTGAATGGGAACATATTGTGAATAAGTAACTACATGGACATACTTGGTAATTATGATATTATTTGATGGGAGAATCGTGCAATATCTCGTACAGCACTGGTACATATAATGTATATTGAGTTCTGCATGGCTAGTTGGTCGAAAACTGGTTACAAACAGAGTACATAGATATCAGTACGTAAATTGTTGGCATTTGACTACCTTTGGTCACTACTAAGTTGTGTAGTATAAAATTTTACGGTGGAATTTTGTTTAATCGATATTATATTAGCGTATTTATATATCTACCTGACATTTTGGGGCCAAACTTATTGCAGACAGTAGGCTACCGAAAACCATGGATCTGCCAAAACTTGTGCACATTTTTGCCATGGAATTGTGTGCTACGAAATTACTTCATGGTAGACATTTTTAAGCTTGATACTTTATTAGCGTATTCATATACCGATCTGACCATATGTATGAACCTCGAACCGAATATGGGCCAAACTTATTGCAGACAGTATGGCACTGAAAATCACTGATCTGCTAAGATTTAAGACAATTTTCTGTATGGAATTGCAGACAATGGAATTATTTCATTGTGGAATTTGTTTTAATTATGACTATAGCTAGCAATGATATGATATCATATTGTTTACAGCTGAAAGTAATTTAAGCTAAATTATACTTTTTAAACTCAAGTTTATGTGGGTGAAAATCTGGGGCCGAGCATAACCTACACAAAATAGGGCAGTGAAGACTGAAGTGGCTAAAATGTATACACTATCTCGAATGTGCAGCCCAGTGTTTTATGCTATAATACATAGAGGAAAGGAAACGGACACACTGCTTTGTATTGTCGTCATAATAGAGTAAACCTTTACTGTCTAAATTTGGTGAAGAATGTTAAAATATTTAGATATTGAATGTCCATTTGCAGGCCAAGAGAAGACTGGTTTTGCAGATTTGCCACTGGAACCTGGAATGACTGTCTCGAGAGTCATTCCAGTGGTACATTATCAAGAACGGTCGCCTCATGGCATGCAATTTGACATGGCTCAAGATCACTGTAGGGGTCAGTTTGACCAGCTATGCCATGAGGCGGTTAAAATACAATAAAAGAAGGTGATAGGCCTATGAAGATGTTAAAACTAACTTGACTAGATGTTGTCGGTACTTATAGCAGCAGAACAGTTACATTAGTTTCAAAATATTCAAGAGAATGTGTATTAAATAGTAAAGACATACAATTCTCACCATCATGACGATGACCAACATTTCCAACAGTTGAATCAGTGGATTTGTAAGTCTGGGTGCCATTGGACACCCTTACAGGTGGTGAGTAATAAACCTTAGTAGTAATGGGTGTTTGTCCCCCAAGGTGGGCAGCACTCTTTCGATCCCCACATCGGGCGCCATTTGTAGCGAGTTTTGAGGGGGTTCAGAGTTAGCATCTGGGGTCGATTTAATTGGGAAAAACCGGATGGTGGTCGTACAGCCATTATATGAGAAGCATTCTTTGGTTCTACATTCTCTGAATGCAGATTCAAAGACTGCTTCTCTCACATAGAAGCTGTTTGAAGGCGCGGTACAGGGTGATCCTGTAAATGAAAATGAAAATTTGTATTCAGGCCCGGATTTGGCTTCAGAACTGTATTTTCTATGTGACTATCACACAGTTGGTTAATTAACTCATCCACACGTTCCCTCATCTTGTATAACTCACTCACGCTCACTACAGGAGACTTGGGAGAGGAACCACCAGGAGGCTCTGGATAACCAGAAGACTCACAGTGGTTCGGCACCGCAGTGTACATAAAAACGAGGGCCGGCTGCTGTCCTGAAGCAACCTGAGAAAGAGTGTCAACCAAAGGGGTAGACATATTTCCACAAGGAGGAACATGAAAATCACTTGCAGGAACAGAAAAATCACTGGAAGGAAAAATAGCTCCACTAGTGTGACTATCCTGGAAACCTTCCAAAGAACTAATATTTAAATTTGCATCTTCCTCATTAGTACTCCAGCCGTCATTGCTGTAATCAGTGTCATACCCATCTTCAAAGTGATCCTTAGCATATATAGTGACTCCATCTTGAAAGGTCACATGTGATTCTGAGATGCTGTGTTGAGGTCGCATCTCAATTCCTAATGGGGTGTGTGTACTAGGATGCGCAAATGCATCATCACTAAGGTGCTCTAATGCACTGGGGACAGTGTTTGTTAGCGAAATGTCTATTTTAGAATGCCTATGTGTGATAATTTATGTGGCCTAAGACAGGATCGTGCTTATTAACAAATGCCAATTCTAGACTGTATGGAATACAAGATTCTATCTTAAAGCCAGATAATTAATCATTACGTGATTTTACCTTGGATTACAACAGTTGTATTATGGATCCTAGGAATCCAAACAATGTAGAAAAACTACTATTTAACGAGTTGCTAACTCGTTAATGATCTGAACCTAATAATAATAATAATAATAATAATAATAAGCTTTATTTTATGAAGGTAAACCAATCAGTTATAAATAGCTGGTGTTCCCCGGGGCCTTCAATCTATTCTACTATTATTCACATATTTACATATAATACATGGTTTTCTATATACAATATGTACATATAATATACTGTACATATTTACATTGTATGTCTTAGACAACACCTGTCTGTCAACACTCAAGATCGGATCCAAACCGGTACAATCCAAAAACACCTTGAAAAAAGAGAGAGAAAAGATGCCTGAACTCCGCAAGCAGCTTCCTTCTGTGCAAAAACCTTTAAGTTTTATGGTCCAATTTTCTCAAAATGTTTTAAGCTATACCAATTCGGATCCAATCCCGAGTGCTAGCAGACAGGACTCATCCAAGACAAAACATAAAGATTTAGATATGAGTACCTACACCATATCAATAGCATATAAATTTACATGTAGTGATTATTTACCTAATTTGTCAGCCATATATTGGGATTTGAAAGCAGTCAAGGAAGGGGCAGTTCGTAGTGATACTTTTAATGAATTCCATAATTTTGATCCTTTCACAGCGAAGCCAGATGAGTGCAAGGCACCTTTCGCCAATGGAATATTGACTTGAAAATTGTTTAAAGATCTCAGATTTCGCTTATGAGAATCAGCACATTTTACAAATAGCTTTGTTAAATATTCAGGATTTTCATCTCTGATAGCTTTATATACAGTGCATCCAGTTTTGTAATTTATTCTTTCCTGTATCGGAATCCAGCTAAGTTTTTCAAATAATGTTCTTGACGGTGTACTAAACTTTTCACTGAGAATGATTCGTGCGGCTCGTTTTTGCAATTTTAGAAGTCTGTCTAATTGAGTTTCTTTGCAAATATTACCCCATACTACCAGGCAGAAATCAAAATGGGGTAATACATAGGAATTGAAAAATTTTAATCTATAATCGATGGGTAGGTCCTTCGCATATTTTCTAAGTATTCCTAACAGACGAGATATCTTTTTTACAACATTGTTCACATGCTCTATGAATGTTAGCTTATCATCAATATGGACTCCTAGAAGCTTTTCAGAGCTACTGCCAGTTAGATTAATACCATCATACTGTATTGTCACATCTTTGAAATCTTTAAGCTTAGCTCATGATCCGATTAATAATAATTTAGTTTTACTTGCATTGACAATCATTTGATTTTCATTACACCATTCCTTGACTGCATTCATGTCCTCATTTAAGTGATTTGTTAGAGTGGTAATACAATTGGATTTAAAATAAACTGTAGTGTCATCAGCATACATATCAGTGTTACAGCGATTAATATGAGATGGTAGATCATTAACAAAGACTATAAATAATAAAGGACCTAATATAGAACCCTGTGGCACACCATGCTTAACAGCCATGCGGTCTGCTAAGCTTCCAGACTTACTTACACACTGCCACCTATCCTTTAAATATGAAGAAAACCACCTAAGTGCTGCTTTATCAAATTTATATAATTCTAATTTTCTAAGTAATAGCTGGTGATCAATTACATCAAATGCCTTTTTAAAATCAATTAATACATTTCCAGTTATTTGCCCATCATCAATGGCTTTCGTCCATGTGTTAAGCATTTTAAGAAGGATTGTTTCACAAGAGTGATCTTTACGAAAACCAGATTGATTGCTACAAAGTAGATTGTACTGAGATAAATATTCAAACATGTGATTGTGAACATGACGTTCCATTATTTTAGATAAGATAGGAAGTATAGAAATCGGCCTATAGTTCTCAATATTGTTCACATCACCAGTTTTATACAAAGGAAAGATTTTAGCCCCTTTCCAATTTTCAGGAAATGTCATGGATTGCAGGCTAAGATTTATTATATAAGCTAATGGGAAACTAATTATAGAACTAACCATCTTTAAAAATTTAGGAGGTAGATTATCTAATCCTATTGACTTCTTTATATCAAATGCATTAAGTTGTTTTAACACAAAGTCTGGAGTTACTTCTGGAATGCTAAAGTAAATGGTTTGTGGTACATTTATTTCTACCATATGTTTTATCAAATCTATATACCGGCCTTTATTATTGTAGTCATAGGGAGGCTGCTGCTTCAATAAATTATCTGCTACATCAGAAAAGAAAATATTGAATGCATCTGAAATTGCTTTTGGATCGGACAACAAGTTACCATCTTTGTCAATAAAATGTTCAGTACTAGCTTCATGTTTCTTAGGATTTAGTTTTCCTAGAATTTTCCAAATATCATTCTGACTGTTTTGATTCATAATACTTGTTTGTAGTAACTTTCGCTTACTTTTTTCTCTTAAGGCTGTTGTCTTGTTGCGCCAGTGTCTATAATTTGGAGTATCTTTCATATCATAATAATTATCTCTGGTTTTCATAGCAGTTATAATTTCATCATTTAACCATTCAGGCAAGAATCTATGCTTAACTCGTTTTTCTATCATAGGTGCATGTTTATCTAGTATTCCCAAGAAAGATGTGACGAAGAATTCTAGAGCTTGGTTTACATCATTAATGGCAAAAATTCTTTCCCAATTGAAATTTTCTATATCCATTTTAAATGAGTCTTCAAGAAATTGTGTCATTTTCCGCATATGGACAGTAGTATGACCTGATTTTTTAGGCTTTGGCTCCTTATAATTTAGCGCTATGAAAATGGCTTTATGATCACTTAAGGCTCGTTTTGAAATAATTATCTTATCAACCAGCTGTTCATTTGATACATATATATGGTCGATCAATTTGGATGTTGTACTTGTAATTCTGGTTTGCTGGTTGACTTTTTGAGTAAGTTGAAACATATCTATCATTTCATTCCATTTCGTGTTTTCATCGGGTACATTATAGTTAATATTAAAGTCACCTAACAAAATAATTTCTTTATTTTCATCAATAACATTAGAATACATGTCTTCAAAAAGGTCAATCCATATAGCTTTGGAACTTGGAGGTCTATAAACAAATGCTGTAAGAAAAGGCTTACGCTTAAATGGTTTAACTTCTAACCACATTACTTCTATTTCATCGATTTCAAGATCAATTCTACGTTTAAAAGATATATTATGAGCGATATATACAATAATTCCACCACCAGCTTGATTTTTCCTATCTCTACGTTCTGAATGGTAACCTGAGATTCGATATAATGAATCAGCTGAAGAATCATTAAGGTAACTTTCTGTTATGCCTAATATCTCTACTTCTTGTTTAGGTTTAACTAACAACAGTCTAAGCTGGTCAATTTTATTACTAATATGGCAAATGTTTACATGACCTATGCGCAAACCTTTTTGTGGCAGATTAAATCCAGGTATAGGTGGGTCTTGAGTGTTTACTACATATTCATCTTGTAGAGGAAAGGAAAAATTTAATAAATTGTCTATCATACTGAAATCAGATAAAATATAGCTGGCTAGAAAAATATAATTTAAAAAACTTGTAGATTTATCTACATATTGTTTAATATTAATAAAATTCAATAAATTGCTGTCAACATCAACATCATCATTGTTATTGCGGACATGGTCATTATCATCATCATTGTTATTGTGGACACGGCCATGATGATCATGATCACGATGATCACCATCATGATCAACATCGTCATCATCATTGTTATTGTGGACATGGTCATTATCATCATCATCATTGTTATTGCGGACATGGTCATTATCATCATCATTGTTATTGTGGACACATCCATGATGATCATGATCACGATGATCACCATCATGATCAACATCGTCATCATCATCATCATTGTTATTGTGGACATGGTCATTATCATCATCATCATTGTTATTGTGGACATGGTCATTTTCATCATCATCATCATTGTTATTGTGGACATGGTCATTATCATCATCATCATTGTTATTGTGGACATGGTCATTTTCATCATCATCATCATCATCATTGTTACTGTGGACATGGTCATTTTCATCATTATCATCATCACTGTTATTGTGGACATGGTCATTATCATAATCATCATCACTGTTATTGTGGACATGGTCATTATCATCATCATCATCATCATTGTTACTGTGGACATGGCCATTTTCATTATCATCATCATTGTTATTGTGGACATGGTCATTTTCATCATCATCATCATCATTGTTACTGTGGACATGGTCATTATCATCATCATTGTTATTGTGGACATGGCCATTTTCATTATCATCATCATTGTTATTGTGGACATGGTCATCATCATCATCATTGTTATTGTGGACATGGCCATTTTCATTATCATCATCATCACTGTTATTGTGGACATGGTCATCATCATCATCATCATCATCACTGTTATTGTGGACATGGTCATCATCATCATCATCATCATCACTGTTATTGTGGACATGTTCATTTTCATCATCATTGTTATTGTGGACATGGTCATTATCATCATCATCATCATCGTCATCACTGTTATTGTGGACATGTTCATTTTCATCATTATCATCATCATTGTTATTGTGGACATGGTCATTATCATCATCATCATTGTTATTATGGACAGGGTCATGATGATCATGATCACGATGATCACCATCATGATCAACATCGTCATCATCATCATCATTGTTATTGTGGATATGGTCATTATCATCATCATCATTGTTATTGTGGATATGGTCTTTATCATCATCATTGTTATTGTGGACATGGCTATCATCATCATCATTGTTATTGTGGACATGGTCATTGTCATTATCATCATCATCAATGTTATTGTGGACATGGTCATTGTCATCATCATCATTGTTATTGTGGACATGGTCATTATCATTATCGTCGTCATTGTCAATGCTATTTATAACATTTCGCGAAACAGTATGATTTATATAATGTGATTTAGTTGCATTTGATATATTGATATAACTTTTTTGAAGGCCCGGGGTTGAATGATTTGGGTATGACATAGATTTATATATATATATATATATATGATTATTATTATTATTGTTCGTGGTGAAATCTGAATGGTCTATAACACAAACGCACGTCTTCTGGTTGCATTCCTGGTACTAAGGTACGATCAGTGATAGTAACACTGTAATATTAAGAACAGGCCATAAATTGTTTCAGGAAATTAAAGCCAACGTGAAGTGGCAATTCACAGTAGTTGGGGCTTAATAATTTCCTTTCACAAAGAATAATTAAATACAAGTTTGGATTATTCACTGACACGGTAGAAATGCAATTAATAAAGACATGACCCTAGCATAGCTCAATGTGTAACACCTACGGCTTAAGGACAGGTCATAAGGTTAACTCCTAATGTAAGTGTGAATGAAATTCAATAACTGCTATAATGTATGCTCTGTTGCTAGGAAGAAATGCGTTTGACAAAAGCCCTATTTCAGAACTTAATAACTTAAAATCAAATGGATGCCATTATGCTGGTAAACAGTAGTAAGTATGAATAGTTCCCAAGTACTATAACTGCTAAGACAATTATCCACTCCTTTGTGTTTAATTAAACTTACAATGATTCAATTAAATGATATAAGCCGTGAAACAGTTGTAATGTCAATAGGTTCCCAAGTTATTAACGGCTAAGGGAACTGAATGTTAACTGATCATTTATACCGAACTGAGGTTACAAAGATTCAATTAAATGATATAAGCCGTGAAACAGTTGTAATGTCAATAGGTTCCCAAGTTATTAACTGCTAAGGGAACTGAATGGTAACTGATCATTTATAATGAATTACGGATACAAGTACAAAGACCTAGTTAAATGAAAACTGGTCAAATGTCGACTTATATGAAATAGAAATTGGTGGATACCAATTTTAATGAATATTTGCTCTCGTCTGTAAAAAGAACTAGCTGTTTTATTTGGTTCTGGCGAAGCTATGTTTACAATTTCATGATTTTCTGGATTTGAAACAAGTTTTACACATTGTCAAGACAGTAAATCAGAAATTGTACAAGTATCCACAGTGGTTGCTAGGTGTAGCCGAGAGGAATGATATGTGATATGAAATAGCAACTATTACCACTATGAGATCTCAAACATGGAGTGCACTGGATTTACCTAATATCATGGTCAGCTGGACAGACAATTTGGGGAATCCGGTATATAAATGGCTACAAACTCAAATGGGTAGTTTCAGAAATCCAGAAGTCAGAATAATATCAACTACGGGAGGACATGTCCTTAATTTTTAAGAAAAACAGGAACTCTAGAATTTAATCAAGTAAGTGGTTAATTAGATAGTGGGAATATTATTAACTAAGCCCCAAGTCTTACACTATACACTTACATCAGCTCCTGTTCTTTAAAAGTAAGCCACGGTGGCTTATGAAGTCGTCAATCGGTTGAAATGCCGGTCCTCATTGCTGCCAGTTTCTAACCATACACCAAAAATAATATGTTACGCGAGCACTCCAATTAAGAATCATTACACGCTAAACAGCAAAATTAAAGATCCCTCGTGGAGCCCAAAGCTCAACACGGAATACTACACTACTCAAATCACAGCTACAGTATATCTCAATGTACACTTTATCTGAACAACGTACTCGCGCATTAGTAACGTAAGTATTAGGCAAACTGAGAGAAATTCGGACTAGCACAACAACTAAGAGACTACGCCGAGTTCAGCGCCCTACACCAGCTAGGGCATTTCAAGGTCGGACCCAGAGTCAAATTTTTACCGGGAATTTATACCCGAAAAGTGTTGCATGCACCAACAATTCAGACGCCCATGTAGAAAATCCTAGGCAAAGAGTGCTCATTTTTAACATAGCAATAGGTGAATAGATTGTCAGATTACCATATCAAAAGATTGCTGGTTTAAACATCACCATTGCGATGGCCCACTCGTTTAAACATTAACATAACAATAGATTAGGCATTGGTACGGAGTGCAAATGCACCGGACTGTAATACGCTAATATGGTTATGTATGTGGAAAATCTGACAACGCTAAATTGACAGGAATGCAGATTCTAATACATTGCAACATCTACAAAATGCATAATTTGTCACATCCCCAAACGAAATGGCCATAATTTCCTCTATACAATGTTGCTGTTTGATGTTGCTATGGGAAAGAGCAACCATATTCTGAAACATTAACTATCAAAAGAAACACGGGAACATGAAATAGTGAAGAATAACTAAAAACGCTGTCGTGATTGGATTAGTGAATTAGCGTACATCCGTCTGTAAAGCTGAAAACCGCGAGACCCGGCTCGTAGTTTAAAGACAGACATGGCCAAAATCCAAGATCACCAGCCCAGATGATTTAAAAAATCAATAAACGGGGAAAATGATCTTTAAATGTCGTAAGCGCATACACTTTCAGCAACGTAATTCAGCAATCAAATTCTTACAAACTACCGCTTACTTCACGGAGTTGATGACCAAATTTCAATTCACTGTGAATTGGGCATAAAAGCGTTAGGCCCCTATACTGCCGCCGTGATCGCGCGAGGAATTATTCAAGTGTAGAAGAATTAACCACACGCTCAATACGGCCAAATACCCCATGTTGCTGAATGATCATTCACCAATTACATGATGCCCATATGTTGCTAAATTATTACTAATAATTTATGAAATAATGGCAGCAACATCGTATCATCATTGAAACGGCAAAATGGCCTGCTTTAACGCAAATAGAGTGGCTTCAGAATATGGCTTAAAGTTGAATAACTTTGAACACGGCATAATGTTGACTGCACCTGATTAGCGCTATTATTATGATCTACAGTTCAGCGTAAAATTTATTCGATTATTATTCAATTCACAACAGCCAAAATGCACTCTTTAAATTTGTACAAGTGGCAATTACGCTAAAAAAATGTGAAACCATTAAGACTGGAAGCCGTTGCTGCCATAAACATAAATGACTTTCAGCACCATTGATAGCACAATTGTCAACCAGATTAGAGAATTTCTAATAACAAATCCAGTCTTGTTTCACTATACTTTGATGCACGACTTCGCAGAATCCCAATTTCAATGTAACTATACAGGTAAGGTGTTGAATATCCTGAAACTAATTTGAATGGGTTCTTTTGCTGCCTATGGACGTAACAGTGCCCGGTCAAAGTGCCTGGTCAAATTAATTTCAAAATATTCAACAGAATGTTGATTAAAAAGTAAAGACATAACATGTGTACACTTGACGGACTATTCAATAATCACGATGGAGCTAGAGACGTCATTCACTAAGCATTTTTACTATGACGCCTGTGAAGCTTTTATAGGACGCAATTGATAATGGTAAAAAAACATACAACGCCCAGGAAAATTAGTTTCAAATTTGCAACAAATTGTCGATTAAATACTAAGGCCATACAATTCGATCAATGCCCAGTCAAATTAGTATCAACATATTCAACAGAATGTTGAATATTGTGTATATGTTCACATGTTGGATTTGGCAATAAAGATTGTTTGCTTGCTTAGATTCTTAACATACTGGCAACGCGATGACTTCAATTTCTGTGCTAGCCTCCCCTACGGAGTGCACCCGTTAGTTTACTTTGTTGATCATCATTTCCTCGGTCAGGGATCGAACCGTCATCCTGCAATTCCGCATAGCATCAGCAACCCAGACATCTTTCCGCTGTATCGCGGCACCAAGACAAGAATCGGATATCCTGATACACTGCCGAATGCATATGAGACTATCGTTTGAATACACACCGTATGGTATATTCTATGCCCTCACCCGTTCTCCATCACGACACTGGCAGTAGTTGATTGATTGATTGATTGATTGATTAAATCCCGGGGATTAAATCGTAAAGACATAAAATTCGTACACTGGACTATCCAATGTTCCTGATGAAGCTATTTACATCATTTATCACGTTTTTTGATTGTGACATCATCCTACATATGACGTAAATAATTATGACGTCATATGCTTGGGCGACAGATCAAGTCCATCCATTATCATAGAGATATCCTATGCCCATTTGCAGATCAAGATACCGTTGTTTTTTTACACTTTACCATTGGAATGATAGGCTCAGTTATCGAGCCAGTCATTCCAGTGGTAAATTTTCAAAAATGCCAACCTGTTAGATGTAAATGGTAGTTTCTCAAGATTGCTACAGAAGCCATTTTGGTCAGTTTGATCGGGACGAGTGTTGAAGTGGAGGTTAAGAGATGCACGTGGGTACAGTGGGACAGATCACAATACTATTTTATTTCTGATGCAAATGTACTGTTAGCAATTAGCCCAGGTCACCAGCTAGTAGTCCAACTAGCCCCAATAGTGGGGTATGCGTGTAATGCGCTGGAGAAATCTAGACAATATATCCTAAATCTACCATTTCAATCTAAATACAGACGCACCCGTTAATAAATATATATATATCGCTCTTGTTAGTGTTAGGAGATCTGGTGAGAACGTGAATGACCACAATCCCTAGTGAAAATGGCAGCACCGTCAATGGACCTTTCAGTCTTAGCTATGCCCCGCTCGCCTTTAGCTAAGCTCCACCCACACTTCGCAGTGTTGGGATCGATCGCGAATGCCTTGACTATCAATTTCCTAAAATCTATACAGGTAAGGCGTTGAATATTTTGTAACTAATTTGACTGGATGTTGTTGCTGTCTATGGCAGCAACAGCACCCAGTCAAATTAGTTTCAAAATATTCAACATAATATGTTTTAAATAGTAGACATACAATTCTTACAACAGCTCATAGTCCGTCTTCAATGGACCTTTCCAATTGTATCCTTCGATTATATGACGCCATATGACATCATAGTCAACTAAGTGACGTGCACGCTGACATCATAATCATTACGTCATAAATGATTCTATTTGGCCCGTCTTTAACTCTTAATTATCCAACACGTTGTAAGAATTGTATGTCTGCTTTTTAATAAACATGCTGTTTAATATTTTGAAACTAATTTAACTGGGCGCTGTTGCTGCCGTAAGCAGCAACAGCGCCCTTACGGCAGCAACAGCCCTGGGTCAAATTAGTTACAAAATATTTAACAGCTTACCTGTATAGTTTTCTGGAAATTGATAGCCATGTATCTCACGGATCGATCGATCTCAACACGAGCGAGTCGTGTGTGGAGTTTAGCTAGAGGTGGGCGGGGACTAACTGAAACTAGAAAGTTCCATTATGCGTTCGGGACGTACTTGTCTAAGTCATGCATGACGTCATAATGACGTCATTGATTATGATGTCATTATATACGTCACGTCGTTGATTGCGACGTCATGTGATGGATGGATAATGTGGAAAGGTCCATTCTAGACACAACGAAGTGAATGCGTAGCGCTGAGCGGCCACGGAAAGAGATGATAGGCCTAAACGCACATTCGTCGTAGTCGTCGTGATTTATATACATACTTTGAACCATGACTTCCCACCTTTTCACTGCTACTATGGAGGTGAGCTGTTGAATATTTTGAAACTAATTTGGCTGCTGCTTGTTAAATAGTAAAGCTTTTCAATTCGTACAGCTGAAGGACTTTCAATGTTCCTGTTGGACATAGTTACGCCAGTCATTACGTATTTTGACTGTGACGTCACCTACCTGGGAACTAATTAATCCTTCGATTATATGACGCCATTTGACGTCATAGCCAACTAAGTGACGTGCATGCTGACATCATAATCAGTCCGTCCTAAATAATTCTATTTGGCCCGTCTTTAACTCTTAATCGTCCAACACGTTGTAAGAATTGTGTGCCTGCTAATTAATAAACATGATGTTTAATATTTTGAAACTAATTTGACTGGGCGCTGTTACTGCCGTAAGCAGCAACAGCACCCAATCAAATTAGTTTCAAAATATTTAACAGCTTACCTGTATAGTTTTCTGGAAATTGATAGTCAGATATTTCAGGGATCGATAGATCCCAACACGAGCGAGGTGTGGGTGGAGCTTAGCTAGCTGTGGGCGGGGACTAGCTGAAACTGGAAAGGTTCATTATGCGTCCGTGACTTACTTGTCTAAGTCATTCATGACGTCATGATGACGCCATTGATTATGATGTCTTTCTACACGTCACGTAGTTGATTAGGACATCATGTGATGGATGGAGAATGTGGAATGGTCCATTCTGGACACAACCAAGTGAATGCGTAGCGCCGAGCGGCCACGGAAAGAGATGATAGGCCTACACGCACATCCGTCGTCGTCGTTGTGATTTATATACATACTTTGAACCATGACTTCACAGAATCCCATTTTCACGGTAACTATGGGGGTGAGTTTTTTAATATTTTGGAGACTAATTTGACTGGGTGCTGCTGCTTATTAAATAGTAAAGCTCGTCAATTCGTACAGCGGAAGGACTTTGCAATGTTCCTGTTGGACATAGCTACGCCAGTCATTGCGTAATTTGACTGTGACGTCACCCTCCTGGGGACGGGTTGGTGGCGGGCGTGGGTGGGTGGGTGGGTGGGTGGTGGGGGGGGGGGGGGGGGGGGCTAATTGATTATAACGGCAAGGCTCTACAATATCTGACCGCTTTGCTAAAATATGTGCTCACTTATTACAAGTGATTCGACTGATTAGACTATGTTATACAGCTCATAAATAAGGTAATATACTTACAAAACATAAACAGAAATTCTGTCTTGTTTTACAAACATGTTAATTTATTTATTATTTAGATGTTCTATGATATTTTTTACGGTTTTACAGTACAGCTCATATATGTAAATACGGCACTATATTTGCAAAGATAAACACAAAATCCACCTTGCTTTGAAAACGGGTTAATTTATTTTTGAGGTCGTCTATACCAAACGGTGTCAAGATTCGCGGAAACTGGGAGATAAAAACACCTCTAAGCGTTATCGTTCTGTTTTTCCAAAGGCTAAGACTAGTTGTTTCACGGCCAGTACAAGAAAGATTTGTGTACATTATGTAAACAATAATGCTGAAAAGTGTCTACATGTGTGCAGCAACGGTTTACGGCAGCAGGTTCCAAAATTAATACAAGTTATCATATAGTTATCATACGTAGATAATTGTTTGTAACTTCAGTGATGTATGCGTTAGGTTTTAATGCATTTCTGTCATTCGTACCGCCTCTCAGTGTTACCGTATTTTCCCTATTTATTGTTACCGTAGATTTGTAGTTCCGTATTTTGCATGCTATTTAAGCAGAATTTGTATTCCAATTAGAAAAAAAAAATTTTACTTTAGTTTTGGAGACTATATACATATCTGATCGTCTGCGTCAGATGTCAGTCAGGCAGTCAGTGAAGATCCAGTGGTCGAGCCATTTATCCCATTCCCCCATAGTGAGCGTATGTGTATGAGCGATCAAGTCAATATATATCCTAAATCTATGGTTCCAACTAAAAATAGAGGCGCGCTCTATCTAGCTCTCTAGTTAGCTGTTGGAGACCACAACCCTTTGCGCAAAATGACCGCGTCTATACACACAGTTCTAGACACAACCCGAATATAAGCGTAGTCGTGAGCGGCCACGCAAACAGGGCAAATTATTGCAAATTCGAAAAACTTGTAACGACATACAAAAAGGCTCTACTTAATCCTCTGTGCCGATTTATTATGATAATAATTATGAAGCAATACTTAAAATAAGTATGGATGCATATGATGAATATTACTACGACTGATGCTGCAGTCACTGCTGTTGGTGCCGCGACCACAACTACCCTTACCACTGCTGCTTCCACTATTGATCTACTACTACTGCTACTACTACTACTACTGCTGCTACTGCTGCTACTACTACTGCTGCTACTACTACTGCTACTACGATTTTAACGATTTTAACCTTGGAATGCCCATCGCCAAGCCGGGGAAAGGCTTTTGTTTGAAAATGTACCACTGGTCTCGAGCATCTAGCAAGGCATTCCGGTGCCACATTTTCTGGAAAAGTCTTCTCTGGCCTTGGAGGAGGACACTTCCAAACACAATTCACGGGGTGCCGCCCCCGTCATTGATAAGGCATCGTTGTTTTTATGTTTGAAGGTCTGTGATAAGAAAAGTAAAAGTGTGAATGAATGTTTTAGCGATTTTAATAATAATAATAATAATAATAATAATAATAATAATAATAATAATAATAATAATAATAATAATATTCTATGTATAGTTCTCCCATATGTCACATTTGTGACCCTTTCAGATTAAACTATGCCCCGCCCAACCATAGTTAAGCTTCAGCCACGCTTCGCCCATGTTGGGATCGATCGATGCTCGAACGCCCTAACTATCAATTTCCATCAGACTATATAGGTAAGCTGTTGGATGTTTTGGGTCTAGTTTGACTGGATGTAAGTTGGTTTCAAAATATCCAACTGAATGTATATTAAATGGTGAAGACATACACTTCGTAGAACTTGTCGAACTAGACTAGCGTTCTAAATGAACTAAATCGAGCCAGTCATGACGTAATGAGTATGACGTCACCCTATGCGCCGCGTAGTTGATCATGACGTCATATGATGGATGGAAAAATTGGGAAGGTCCATTAACATACCATAGAACATTAATAATAATGCATGCTGAGAGAATAATATATATATATATATATATATATATATATATATATATATATATATATATATATATATATATATATATATATATATATATATACTGGGGGTGGGTTGTCAAAAGTTCAAAGCGGTGAACGTGGGGATTTGCGATGACACGTCATCGACCAATCAAGCAATCTAGTTTTGATACTGATACTGATATGGTTTATTCTCTGAACTGTACACAGTTAAGAAGACATAGAATTAATATTATATATATATATATATGTGTGTGTGTGTGTGTGTGTGTGTGTGTGTGTGTGTGTGTGTGTGTGTGTGTGTGTGTGTGTGTGTGTGTGTGTGTGTGTGTGTGTGTGTGTGTGTGTGTGTGTGTGTGTGTGTGTGTGTGTGTGTGTGTGTGTGTGTGTGTGTGTGTGTGTGTGTGTGTATTATAATATTAATTATATGTCTCCATAACTGTGTACAGTTCAGAGAATAAACCATATCAGTATCAGTATCAGAACTAGATTGCTTGATTGGTCGATGATGTGTCATCGCAAATCCCCACGTTCACCGCTTTGAACTTTGGACAACCCACCCCCAGTGACGGAGTCAATGTCCTACAATTGTACGCCGCAGTCATATGGGTAACTCACATACTAAATGTGGCTGAATTTCGTTCAACAGTGTCAAAGGAGTTGCATTACAATTACTGTCATGACCTTTTGACCCTATCCCATACCCACTGCGGGCAGGGTCAAATGTAAATGTGCTCATCCACTCCACATTGATATGGATAAACTGATATACTAAATGTGTTTGAATTCCGTCCAACAGTGTCAGAGGAGTTGGATTACAATCAATTTCATGACCTTTTTTATCCCACCACCACCGCTAGGGGCGGGTCAAATGTAAATGGGTTCATCCACTCCACATTGATATGGGTAACTCAGATACCAAATTCGGTTGAATTATGTCCAACGGTTTCGGAGGAGATGCGTTACAATCAATTTACGCGGGTTAAAATTTGACACTTTGACCCCATCACCCCTGGGGGCGGATCCAAATCTAAATGGCCTAATGCACTCCGCAATCAATGGGTAACTCAGATGTCGAATTTGTTTGAGTTCCGTCTAACGATTTCAGACGAGGTGTTTTACCTTTTGACCTCTGCCACTCGCCCTGGGGGCGGAGCCAAATCTAAATATCTTCTTGCAAAGCGGAATCATATAGGTAACCCACATGCCAAATTTGATTTAAGTCCCCCTAACGGTTTGGGAGGAGATAGCGTGACGGACGGACGGCAAGACAACACGGGCAGACTGACAGAGCCGATTACAATATCCCCGACGTTGTTTTTTTTAAAACGTGGGGTTAATTATTACAGAATTCTATCAACAAGCCGAGTCGGTTGCTGTAATAAATGCGGCTAGGTATTGTAAAGTCAGCTTCAGGTGTCACACACGTATATTGGTTAAATACCAGCTACACTGGGAGATGTTCAACAGAAAGTGCATTTTATTGTAAATACATGAAGCAGGTGCAATTCGAACACATTCGTGAAGGGCATATAGATTTCCGTGACTTAGGTGTAATGTCAGCCAACTAGTGATGTATTTGAGTAGGATGTCCGATAGGGAGAGATTGGATCCCTATATTGCATCGGCCAATACAGGCCACAAGGTCGCATGCAGCAAATACACTACATGTTCCACGTATTTGTAGTGCAATCGATAATGATAACGATAATGATATCGACACTCACACACATTTAGGAATCCAGTTTTAGCTATGCCACGCCGATCTCCAGCTAAACTCCACCCACAGTGATACGGTGCCCGTGTTGTGATCAATCCATCCCTGTACTCTCTGAATCGCAATTTCCAGAAAACTATGGGGGTAAGTTGTTGAATATCTTGAAACTAATTTAGTTGGTTGCTGTGCCCGGTCAGATTAGTGTCAATATATTCACCAGCCTGTGTATTAAATAGTAAAGGCATACAATTCGCACAGCAACGCTTAGTCAGCCATCAAATAAGTGTTCGTGATGAACTTATATACGTCATGCGTGACGTAATTGATTATAGCGGCATCCTATACGTCAAGTAGTTGATTATGACGTTATACGATTGATGTATAAACTGGAATCCTCCATTGGGTACAGGTTAAAATGGCAATCAAACTTCCAAACGGCATCACGGTACATGTGGTTGTATGCAGGTACTTAGGCTAACTATTTTGAATTTACCCCTTTAGAATCACGCGTCAATGGACCGTTCCCGTTTTAGCTATGTCCCGTCCATTTCTATCTAACCTCCATCACGCCTCGCTCGTGTTGGGATCGGTCGATCTCTGAACTCCTAGACTATCAATTTCCAGAAAACTATACAGGTAAGCTGTTGAATATTTTGAAACGAGCTTGACTGGGTGGCAGCAAAAAAAATCAACATCATGTTTATTAAATAGCAAAAACATACGATTCGTGCAACGTGTCGGACTATAAAGCATTAAAGATGGGCGTAATAGAATCAGCCACGACGTCATGAGTATGACGTCAGCATACCCGTCGCGTAGTTGATTATGACGCCATATGATTGAGTGAGGAAATGCATTCATGGATTATGCCCCTGTCGCCACATTTGCAATGTGTAGCATGAGCAACAGGGCCACTAATTTCACATACGATATTTTGCAAACCGTATCCTTCAAGCAACGTGAACAAATATTTACAGCTTTATAACTTAAAATCATAACAGATCGAGACCGAACACCGTCCAGCTAACGTATGTTACTGAGTCGGCGCCGGGACAATACATGCCCAAACGGTCTGGTATTGTCACAGTAGGCTACCCGTCCAGTAAACTTCACTTTCGGAGAATCCCGAATGCGTTAAAGGTGCATATTCACAGCAAAATGCTTGGAAATAAAATTGTTAAAATTATTTACTTTTAGAAACTTAAATTGTGTATCTAAATGTAATGCAACGAAATAAATCTTAATATATGACGATTTCATTACGCATAAATTAATATATTTTCCAAGTTTTGAAATTGCATTAGAGGCATGAGTTTCTGATTCAACTTCGCAACTAAAATAATTATAATAATTTATACGGAATAAAATCATCATATGTTAAGAGTTATTTCGCTCAGTAGGCCTACATTAACGTAATGCGTTTAAGCCTAGAAAAATTAAAAATTTTAACAACTTAATTTTCAAACATTTGAGTGTGAATATGCACATTTAAAACATATCACTGCTCAATTCAAAGGCATATACTACCAAGCGCAGTCCCTCACATCGCCGCGAGAATACATCAAGTACTGCCGTTCTCCTGCTCCACCTAGGAAACGGAACGACATTTGACATACACCAGCATTAACGATTGCCAAGCGTCAAGATGGCATACGTAAATAAATGGACCCGTCCAATTATAGCTATGCCACGCCTATCTCTAGTCCCATCCACACACACATCGCTCGTGTTGTGATCGATCGGTCACTGAACTCCCTGCCTATTAATTTCCAGAAAACTATACAGCTAAGCTGTTGAATATTTTGAAACTATTTTAACTGGGTGTTGGGCGCCACGCTAAATTGGTTTCAAAATATTCAACAGCATCTTTATTAAATAGTAAAGACTATAAATCGTACAACGCATAGTCCGTCACCAATTATGCTTTCGTGACGAACTTATCTACAGCGATCATGACGTCATTGATCATGGCGTCATTATGCGTTCGTGGCGTATTATGTACGCCATTATACGTACGCCATTCATGACGTCATCGATTATGACGTCATATGATGGATATATAAACTGGAAAGTTCCATTGTATGTCTCTTAATGAATTTACAATTTACTAAGCATTCTGTTGACAAGCACCAATCAAATTAGTTAAGAAAAATGCAGTAGCCTAAACGCATATTTATATTGAGATTTAAATTAAAAGTCTGTGTATTCAGTTTACAAAGGTTAATTAATCGATTACAACACGCGTAACATGTGGGCGGAGCTTAACTATAAATGCTCAGAGCATAGCTAGAAACGGATACTTCTATTTAGATAGCATGGCTAACTGGCGAATAAAAAAATGTGTTGGGAGGATGGCATAACTACACCGCATCGGTATATATAATAGGAAACCGATTATGGGCTCAAAATAGGGAGTACGACTAAAGGGAGAAAACTCTTGATAACCTAGACATTGCCAGAGTTATGAATCGGGTTGATCATTATTACAATCGCTCCTAACATCAATGGACCATTCCTGTTTTAGATATGCCCTGCCTATCCCTAGTTAAGCTCCGCCCACGCTTCGCCCGTGTTGGGATTGATCGATCCCCGAATGCCCTGACTATCAATTTCCAGAAAAATGTATCTACAAGCTGTTGAATATTTTGAAACTTTTTTGACTGGCTGCTTTTTCTGCCTATGGAAGTGCCCAGTAAAATTAGTTTCAAAATATTCAACAGACTCTTTATTAAATAGTAAAGACATACGATTCTTAAGCGTTTAAGATGGAGTAAATCGAGTCATTCATGTTGTAATTGATTCTGACGTCATCCTACGCGGGGATGGATAAATGTGAAAGGTGAATTCAGATGAATTGATTGGAATACGAACGTGAGCAAAGCAACATCTGTGATTCCAACATATTTTGTAAAGAAAGACATCTACAAGTGTAGGAAGGATGTAGCTTCGCTGAACCGAATCTGTCACTCAAATATATGACGTAATAATTAAGTACGTTACGTGTAGGCCGGCGTCATAATCAAAATGTGGAATGAATGACGAAGTCCGTCGTGAAGATTTGAAAGTCCGTCAGTTGTACGAATTGTCTGTCTTTACTGTCTTGTTTAATAAATATTATGTTGAATAGTTTGACACTAATTTGGCTGTGTGCTGTTGCTGCCATATGCAACAAAAACACCCAGTCAAATTAGTTTCAACATATGCAACAGCTGGCGTGTATCGTTACCTTGGACATTTGATTCTGGGAAGGTTGGTTGGGTGGTCGGTCGGTGGGTCGCTTTGAAGCTGTGTCTAAACACGTATTCATGTGATTTGGCTCAAATTTTGACACACCAAATGATCTTACCATGAAAGAGGGTTTCTTGACATTTGCTGTGTTTCGGATTCTTGGTCTATTGCTATCTCGGAAACTGCCGGTCCAATCTGACTCAATATATATATATATATATATATATATATATATATATATATATATATATATATATATATATATATATATATATATAACACATGAAATTGTGTGACCGTGCATTAGGATTCAACAACTTTTGGTCGTGATGCTAAAAATCCGGAAAATCCCAAAAGCACGCAAAATCCAGAAAATTAAAACCATATATGTAACAAAAAACCGGAAGTAAAGTGTCCCTACTCTCTGATTGCTCAGTTGATTTTGAGGGTCATGGGACACTGCCGGGTGAAACACAGGTGAACACTTACCAGATGTTACCGCAACAGAAATGTCTATTTTTTTAGGAATAGACATACTGAATAACAATAGAGGAATCCAGTTTTAGCTTCCACTGGAAGTACTCCACGGACCACATGTCTCTAGGGATAGAGGGTTAGACTTCATCCATGTTCCACCCAGGTCACGGCCCCTTTACACACACACACACACACACACACACACACACACACACACACACACACACACACACACACACACCAACCACTCCACACGCTCTCTCTCTCTCCGAGCCCTAAAAGCTTCCACCACATATGGCAGTCAAATTACTATTGCAATAGATTATATTTAACAGTTGTTTAGTAAACGGTACCTAAATGAACCTATGATACAATATTTCAATTATATAGACGGTATGGTAAAAGAAAGATAGTATACGGCCTCTTTCTGATTGCCTAATCCTGTGTAATTATTTCGTATACCATGTAGTTTAATATATAGCCGATATATCTGTTTACATTCAGAGTGGTGGAAGATACGCATGGAAGGCAGTGCTTCCTGGCGGAGAGTAAGAATGATGACCGTAGCGCTACCTAGCAAACGATGAGAGATAATGCTGACGGTAACACTACACCTGGCCAATTTTGAGGGAACATATTGATTCATTACCAAGTAGCACCACCGTCCAGTCGAGGGCTTAACGCAAAAAAGATATATACATCGGGTATATATTAACCTACATACTACACGAAATAGTTACGCAGGATTGGGCAATAAGAAAGAGGCCTTAGTCTGTATAGGGCGTCAAAACAGGATTCAAAAGATAATTTGATGAAATATCGCGCACAAATGTGCTTCAGCACGACCCTCGAAGTACATTTATGGTCAACAGTTCGGCAAAATAAATTAATTGAGGCTTTAAAACCATTCAATCATATTTTGACTTGAGCTATATTGTCGCCGATATACCTGTAGTTATAGATCTCAAACGAGCAGGAAACTAACAATTATAGTTCATAGATGGAAATTGTACCCATAGTAAATAGCCTAATAAAACACTTCGGCGTACACATGTGCGTTATTATTCCCACGGACGATGCTAATAAGCTCACCGTCGTGCTTAATCAACGTGATACGGCTCAAATGGGTTTGCGGTGGTGCCTTTTTATACGCTTATAATAAGAATCATTTGCCTCGTCGTATTCTTCTTCATATGCCTGATGACGGAGCTCCTCTCGTCTCTCTAATTTACGTTTCTTCCACCAGGTGTTGGCGCGCTTAAAAGGTTTTACCGGCTTTGGAACATGCATGGAATATTGCGGATTATACGTAACAGAGCTAGTTTTTGGAGACGGGTAATAAAACTCATAACGGATTTCTACCTTGGACGTTTGCTGATCGGGTTTGGTCACGTCCGTGTCGCTATGCAATGCTTTCTCATGTAGTTCGAATTGGCATCTGCTTCTTGATTCATTACCGGTACAATCACGCATACATGCGCTTCTTTTCTTGGCCTGGCCATGTACGTGGCTAGAGGACCATTCTCCCTGTCGTATATACTGGCCAGCCTCCTCGCGTGGCGGTGCCAATATGCTATGCTCTGCGAAGTACATGCGAGTCCTTGGTTCATCACTGATCACGTCGCCGGTGCTGGTTGCGTAACTGAGACAGTTTACGTGGTTCCTCAATGTGTGTTTTTCCAGCACAGTAAATTTGATTTCTTCTTCTTCTTGGTCTCTTTTTTCTTGGACATATTTCTTTGCTAGTTCGGGTATCTTCCAAAGGCCTCGCTTGTTTAAGGAATATATAACTCCGCCACCAACACGATTCTCATCCGCGAATGTATCCCATTCCTGCCGCTGCCGTTTATCGAGTTTATTTTCACAGATGGTATTGCAAACTAAGAAAGCCTGAGCACTATTTCGTTTAACATGTATACAGTGTGGTGAATAACGGAGAGTGTTGCCGGTCCGGTCACAGTACTTATCGGAGTTGTGCACCATACTGTCTCCCTCCGTGAGTCATCTTGTAGCAATAACGGCTCAACAAGTTTAAAATGCTAAGTATATCAATTAACCAATTAATGATTAAGATTTGTCAAGAAATTGCAATTTTAGCTGAGTGAAAGTACATTTGCAGGCCAACATAATAATAGTCTTTTGTAAATGAACCACTGAACCTTACACAACATATTTCAGTTGTCCCGCAAAGTGATATTTCCTGTGACAACTGCAGCGTTATTTGCTTAAAAATCTAAATTCTGACTTAGTCAGTGTCCATTAGAACTCCAACAGAAGACGATTCAGTACCATTTAAATCGCAGCCTCTCTTATCGAATATATCATTCCAGTGGAAAGTTTGCATACGGTTGTCTTCTATTGGCTTGCAAATGTACATAACTCAATACCACAAAGGATGGTGTCTTTGCCAGCTTGACCAGCATAGGTTTAAGTTGACACAAGACGGAATTAATACGCCGAAAGCAGAAATTCAAGTTATACACCAGTTTCCCAATAATTACGCACACAGATACTCTCGGGCTATTAGCAAATTAGCTATCCACGCTTAACGAAATAGTAGTCCTGCGTTAGATAGCTTTACGCGTGTGTATCAAATGTGCTGACTAATAGCAATATGTAAATACCTGGTACAAAATGACATGTGTATATAAATGTATACATCTTTCTTGATCAATACGGAGAAACCCCTTAGCCTACTCAGATGTAACGCTTTTGAATCCTCAAGTTACATACTGGTCAGTTGAAGGGAACTATGCAGGTTATCCATTGTATATTCAGGAACTAATTTGGCATGGACCTGTTGCTGCCAT
The DNA here is from genome assembly GCA_034401795.1 of Chaetoderma sp. LZ-2023a. NCBI lineage: Eukaryota > Metazoa > Mollusca > Caudofoveata > Chaetodermatida > Chaetodermatidae > Chaetoderma > Chaetoderma sp. LZ-2023a. The sequence continues at coordinate 74,881,471 of CM067373.1, read as the reverse complement.
AGGCACCAACAGCTCCCAGTCAAATAAGGTTCAAAATAACCGACATAACCTTTATTAAATTGAAAAAAAGATATTTGAATTCGCCCTTTCGTGTTGAAAGGGTTGGGCCATAGACAGCCACACGTGGCGAATCCAACGCAATCACGCGTGTACCTGTATAGCTGAGTAACGGATCGATTCATCTAGAAAAAACAGCACAGCTTAGGCTTAATCGGTAGCCAAGCCGATCTTTAATATCCATATGTCTGCAGTAACGTTATGTAGACGTTATTTGCCTCTCCTTTTTTACTCCACTCAAAAGTGGATCATTTTATAACAACATGATTGTACCGCCAGCAATATAGGTATCAGATCTCACATAGCTGAAATAATTGATTAATCCATTGACAACCTGATGTCACAGATGTCACAGCGCCCCCATGTACTTTTAAAATGGCGGCTCAAACGAAGTTTTAAATAATATTTTTATAGAAGGCAAATTAATTGTGAGATCATAGCCGCACTGCGTTAAGGGGTTATCTCATCGTGTGTGGTGAAACTGCACTTGGCCCATCAGGTTGGCTTATACCGATGCATGTGTTACAGCCAGACTGTGTACACAGTATGTGGGGTTATATACAAATTTTCCCATCAATCTATGAACAGGCAACAACTCATCAGCCGTGCGTTTCGTAGGGAAGACAATCCAAAACGCTCTGCTAATCTGTAAACTATTGACAATCTGCTGTTTTCGCATTAAAGATGTACACTCATACCAGAGTTCCCGAAACAAAACTATTCAACCCGTATACCTCCAGAAGCTCAAAGTGCTGTTTGTGCCTGGTTGCTAAGCTGACGGGTCTCGCAACCCATCTTGTATCAACTTAACCATGTTATGGCAAAACTGGCCAAATCAGTCTCTTCAGTTATGTAGAGGAATGCCCATTTGCAGGACAAGAGAAGACTATTTTTTGAAAATTTACCACTGGAATGACTGGCTCGGTTACCGAGCCAGTCATTCCAGTGACAAATTTTAAAAACGATTCTCCTCTTGGCCTGCAAATTGATACTGGTTATGCACAACTTTGAATTTTCCTTACCATATAATATTCAAATAGCCTTCATTTAAAGGAGAACTGAAAGAGAATTCTGTAAATTCCATTGGAAAACTTTTACAATTTGTTTACTCTTGGCCAGTAAATGTATTGGATTCAATGAGCAACACATTCTTCTTTTTTATAAATCTTGACCGTCAAATGGTTAATTAATAGAGCTATGTAAATGATATTTTGAGCGTGTTCAGGCGCTGTTGACACAAGAGAGGTTAAGAAGTAATATTCTTCGACACAACGATTTTGAAAATAGACACCTGGTTCCATCAACGCACGTGTAAGGAATAGCCTGATCCCAATGGCAACGCGCTAATTGACTGGAAAACTAGCCCGTAATACCCTAACACCGCGGCCCAGCACAGTATACTCTGACACCGCGGCCCGCTAGTAATCATTACCGGTCCTTGTAGTGATAAGCTGGCCATGGCCGATAGTCCGCGATGACGAGACTGAACTTGAAATATACGGTCTTATGTGTACGTGAGACGTGTACTAATTTCGCACATATGTATTTGAACAGATAGTGAAAGAATCTACATACATAAAACTATATCACATTTATTTATTCAAATTGCGTATGGAGCAACATCAGCGTACTCAGAAAACACGCCGTTTGAATGTCTCTGTATTTTATCTGAATATGTGTTCGCGGATTATGTGACATAAAAAGAATTAGGCGAGTCTAAGACAATGCTGCAGATACTTAGCAAATCCAATTTGAATGTCAGCTACAATTCCCTCCAATTATTCGTTAATCCAAAGGCTTTATGCCATGTCATATTTCAATACACATTTAGAGCGTCTTTATATGAAGCGACTGCCATTTATTTATTCCTGGGTTAGGAAAGGGCCGATGTCCTTCGTATTCAAATGTTTCAAACTCTATTATCTTTACTTGCTCGAAGCCTGCATTATTGAAGGCATGTCGTGAATGGATACTCGTTGCCTCCACCACAGCCACCTTGACGCCTCGCTTAGAGAGTAGTTTATGCGATTCTTGCAAGAGCCTTGATGCAATTCCGAGTCTCCTGTGAGTATCTTTAACTGCCAACCCACGGAACATAGCATATTTATCAACTCCACACCTCTTGAATACATCAATTCCTTCCCAGACCTTGTCCGCCAGTTTACAAAAATAAAACATAGTGGTCGTGTCAGGATTATCATAAGGTGTATCATATTGCACCTCTGTGCCCCTCGTTACAATATAGCTAACCCGAATCCCGACAATTTCACCACTCGATGTATCCACTGCCACCATGCCAATGCCGTCTTCGATACATCTGTCCACGGTGGGGTTTACGTAACACGCCGCCTCCCTGGGAGCGTCAAATGGAGGGGTGGCGATGCAGCGGATACTCGGATCATTCCACAAGTACTCATTGAATATATATTTACATGTATCAATGTCTTCCGCCAGCATTAACCGGTACTTGATGTCAGCTGCCATTTTTGGTTACCGAGAGACAATCTGCAACACATCAGATAGTGCGATTTAAGTATAGAAAAAGAAACATACCCCATATAAAATTTCAAATATACAAATATGAGATGTAATATCATGTTGAATATCGGTCTACCTATACAGCGTAGAATGGGTGCATACTGTACGAACTATGAGTTAAGATACATTGTGCAACTAAGCTTAGCCATAATATTATAAACATTGCAATGGGCCTTTCTAGCTTTAGCTATGCCCCGCCCATCTTTCGCTAAACTCCATCCACACTTCGCCTCTGCTGGGATCGATCGATCTCTGCACTCTCATAACCTTATATTCCAGAAAAATATACATGTGAAGTTTTGAATATATTGAAACTAATTTGCTTGGATGATGTTGGGCCGTGTGGCAGCAACACTTCCCAGTCAAATTAGTTTCAAATGATGCAACATAATGTTTATTAAATAGTAAACACACACAATTCGTACAACAACGCTTAGCCCGTCACCAATTGGTTATGACGTAATCATGTACGGCAGTTCTCATTCAATATCCCTGACGCTTCACACGAATATTCTAAGCATAAGTCTAGACATCGTCAGCCAAATTGGTTTAAAAAAATAACAACATAATGTTTATTAACTAATAAAAACAAACACTTCGTGCACGTGACGGATTATTCATTGTTCCTTCCGGAGCTAGAGACATCGTCTATTACGTATTTATGTCTGACGTCAGCATACATCTGACGTAATTTATTATGACGTCATACACTTGAGCGACAGATCGGATCCATCCATTTTCTCGCGAAAAGGCTACCTAGCATTCTGTATCTGAAGGACCGTGTGCATTCCAATATGAAGACAGGTACTAGATATGATCTGCTCTAATGCCACTTGTAAGGTTGTCTGAACTCTCAATTTTCAATTTCAATTTCTTTATTTACACCCAAGCCACAACGTGGCACAAGGGGAAACAGAAGTACAATATTTTACTTGTCTAAATGGCGGTTTGACCTACATACGATTATTATTATTATTATTATTATTATTATTATTAGTATTAGTATTATTATTACTATTATTATTATTATTATTATTATTATTATTATTATTATTATTATTATTATTATTATCAGGAATTTGAGAATTTGTGCTGAGCCTGTGTACATTTACACGCAAAGATGAGACCACTTCCGAAAGACCTCCACCGGAATGGCCGGTTCGGTTACCTTACCGGTCATTCCAGGTACGCGCTTCCAGAAAATAGCCCCCTCCTTGCATGCAAATCGTCGTCCCGTAAGCCCATTGCAGATACCGCTTTTACTCTGACGAATTTTGCCAACAAATCAGCCAGTGCCACCGATTCATAAACATAACTTTTGATTCGGCATTCTGATTACGATTTTGTTGAGAAATGAAGTAGGGTGGTGTGGGGGCGGAGGCGGAGGGTGAGAGAACGTATATAATTTATTTTTCTGTTCACCCGTTTGAAAATAACATCTACAAATTTGTAGAGTGATATTAATTTTGATCTGTTCCGAACATTGACAAGTTGAGCGTAGTCTATAATATTTATCGATATAGTCTTTTCTTTCACTATCAAGGGATGGGCATTCAAACGGATAGTGAAATTCGTCACCTATGACGTTCTGAGCACATATTGTGCACACTCGCTCGTTTCGAGGTGGTGGATTTTCATATTTTCCGCGTTCTACAGGTAGTCTATGGTTACTCATTCTAAATTTACAAAGTAATCTTGAGAATTTCTGAGGTAGCGATATTAAATAATTTTCAAATAGGAAATTTTCCTTGAAAATCCTATGGCTGGTACATGTGTTGCTATGGAAAATACCCCCTCTCCAGCTCTGGATATATTCGTCAGAGAGCTGCTGTTTTATGCTTAATTTTAGCCAGTCTAACTGACCCGGATTTTGGCTACGCCATACAAATGAAAGAGCTACATTATCCAGCAGTGTTTTATATGACTAATCTCTATTGCATGATCACTTCCAGTTTTAGTTATGCCCCGCCTATCTCTAGCTAAGCTCCACCCACACACCTCGATCGTGTTGGGACTAATCAATAGCTGAACTCCCTGGCTATTAATTTCCGGAAAACTATACAGGTAAGCTGTTATATATTTTGAAACTAATTTAACTAGATGTTGTTGCTGCCTATGGCAACGGCATCCAGACAAATTAGTTTCAAAGTATACAACAACATGTTTATTAAATATCAAAGACATACAATTCGCACAACATGTTAGACTATTAAGTGTATGAGACGGACTAAATCAAATCATTCATGCTGTAATTGAGTATGACGTCATCATACGCGTGATGCAGTTGATTATGATGTCATACGAAAAACTGGAAAGGTCCATTGTGACATACGAATGGTGCTCATTTTGGAGTGGATCTCGCATCTCCCTGATACACATACATCCCCGCACCCGGCTCTCACATGCACTAGTCCTCTATCTCTCTCTCTCTCTCTCTCTCTCTCTCTCTCTCTCACACACACACACACACACAGTAGCACCACCCCTTTACCCCGCCCCTCTCTCTCCCTCTCTCCCTCTCTCTAATTCCCCCTCTCCCTCCCCCTCTCCCGCTCTCCCTCCCTCCCCTCTCTCTCTCTCCCTCTCTCTCTCTCTCTCTCTCTCTCTCTCTCTCTCTCTCTCTCTCTCTCTCTCTCTCTCTCTCTCTCATTGATGTGCCAACACATATCTTGATGACTTTGGCATTCGAATCAATGTACTCACGTGTAATGCTGATCGAATCAATTCTTCAGGCGTTGTTATTTACTTGTGATACATGTGTTACAATACACACTATGCTGTTTCCCCTCATACAACGCACGCCCGTCTATGCGATAATCTTCAACTGAATACTAACTCTGCTATATGCTTGAGTGGACGCATACGTGGAGATTTAACCTAAATGATATTGCAGACCTGTTCTAAAGGCGTGTGTATCTAGACATGACGGGGATACGTTTTATATTGAGCGTTGACAATGTCACGAAGTGTTGATATGTACATATGGGGTCTATCTAGATATGATGCTTTATTGCTACTGAGATTTAATATATGATCTTTGAAAGTTGTACTTACTTGTATTCTGCACACGTGACGAAACCTATGTTAAATCATACCCGGTTATATCCTAGTAAAAGCTAACATAAAATACCTTCTTTTCCGTTTTTATCATGAGAAGAACACGATTAAATTAAACAGATGGTTAGATTACGAGAAGTTGGCCACTCCAAGATAACGCAGTGCACTGGGCCGATGGTGGGCCGATACCGTGTCGATTACGTTCAGTATCGGCCTCGTATCGACCTAGCATCGGCCCAGTAAGCTGCGTTCTCAGGGTAATAGTGGTATTGCTACGCCATTGTCATCCAAACAGCATGATTATGTACGTGAACCAAGATGTTCGGACTGGCATATTGTTATTTAGCAGGGTATTATGTTGAAAGTATATAGTCATGGAGGTGGAAAGTGATACATTTAGACAATGACATCATTCCTTTATTCAACAAATGGCAAGGAACATGACATTATCACTGGGATTATTCTGCCACCCGTGCCTGGGCAGAGCGTTCAAACACATATTACAATGGATAAACCTAGTCGATTAACCAATCAAATTGCCATTGAAAAATCTAGTAAATACATTGTTGCATACACCACACAATGCATGAACCTAGCAAGCCCAATAACTATCAAATCGCATTGATTTAGCATGTGACCTAATAGTTTCTGACTAAAAACTAAACATGTGCAGCAGGAATGTGGGGAAAGTATTCAATGTTTGACGGAATGTTGAAGATGAACTGAGTAGGATAATGCAATCATCATTAAAGAGATTTCGAGGTAAGAGTTTATGATAGTAATTACATTTTAGTAATTACATTTTAATTGATCGCTCTGTCATTAAAAAAATGTTTATATAATAATTGATGCTGATGCCATCAAGGGGAGGTAATATCTCTGTTACAGTATGAATTGCATGTTTTGGTGAATTTGCAATTTAATAAACATGATATTTTAGAAACGAATCTGACCGCGAGCTTGTGATGTTTGATGATGATATCATTGTCACGGGTTCTAGGGGGTGCCTGGAGGTGCCATGTACCAACAAACGAATGATGCATGTACAGATTAAATGTGAGGTTTATTCAAATATCAGAAGAAGTAACAAACAGGCGACCTGCAAACACACAAATCGTACACATATTATAGTCTTACAATAATAATTACATGAATACACGACATATAAAATTAATCAATAATCCGCTGATTCTCATAGGTTCTATATCAATTCACATAGCGAAACGGGGTTAACCTGAAGAGATGGTGAGGGTATGAGTAGTTCAATTCGTCACTAATGGTTAAAATAATGACTACCCAGGATTATCACCACTACTCTAGGACCTAGCGCCCAAAGCCATCTCACTCAGTTAAATACAAATTATGATGTCATGCTGTTGATTGTGATGTCAGACTATACATGACGCAAGCAGTTAAGTGGCACACATAATCTATACATATTGTAATATATGTACAGGCAGACAATATCATGATTAAATGACAAAGGTAGTGACAGATAAACGGATGGAGGACCAGATGGACGGACGGACGGACGGAGAGGTGGACAGACGGATGGATGGACGGACAAACGAATGGACGGAAAGGCGGATGGATAGATGGACGGACGGATGAACGAATGGACGGATGGGTGGATGGACGGGCATGTGGATGGACGGATGGACGGACGAACGGGGACAGAAGGACGATATGGACAGACACGTGAATGGACGGACATGTGGATGGACGGACGTACTGGTGAATAGGTAACAAACTATTGCTTGAACAGAAATAACAAATATAAAATATAATTATGTTAGACTCACCAAAATCAACCAGCAATGAAACGACGATAATGATGATGATAGTGATTACAGTCAGATCATAACTTAATCTGGACACGTAAGTATCGGTTATAATGCAACCGTAGTTAACACATAGTAAACGTAATAACGTTGTATATCACAGTAGGCTACGCAAATATAAATTCAAAATAAAAACAGTGTAGAGCTCTCCTACAAACTTAGCCTATGCACAGTTAATAATAAAAGTGACTAGCTACTGATCTGGTACACGAAGAATAAAAAAAAACCGGTTCCTACCAACATATATCAGGGAACGGTATGTGCAGTTGTGCAAGCTGTGTGAGTGTAAGGGACAACAGATATGACATGCAGTGCACAAGCCGTGGTAGGAATGAGGATAGTAAGCAGTATTCATAAGCCTTCACTATTCAGAGAGTTAAAATACCATAGGAATAAATACATAATCATTATAATATATATTGATGCATAAACCGGACCGGCAGTGACTGTCGACCCTGTGTCACTCTCCCCTGCTAAGAGAAAAAGCCTCTTGGCATTCAATCACAGGGATTATATTCAATTATAACTATTTACTATTCATCAGTTAAGTTACACCACAAAATCATTTAATTATTATTTATGCATATACAATTCATTAAAAACATAATAATTCAATCACTTCATTTAAAAGATGTATTTGCCATTTACTTTCTATATCAACAATAAAACAAAAACATGTATTACTAATATATTAAGTTACATTCAATGTTAAAAAAAGACTTCTTCATCTGGCATGACCCCAACTTGCATCACAAAGTCACCATATCTATCAGGTGGCCTCTTGTCTCTAGTTGACAGTCTAGGTTCTACATGTAATTATGTAGACACATTATTTTGGACGCTGTCCTCTATTGATGGATTGTGTAGCCTCAATATTTCGATGTTGATCTGATGCATCGTTTTCCAATCTTGATTCTCTAGGTGATGCCATGTGGGTTTCAGGACTATCAAAACTTCTGGTGGTCGATGAACTCTCTGGTTGAGGTAAATCAGTTGATCTAGTGTGTCTGGTTCGAGATCTTCTTGCAGGTATAATATATTTATTCACATTTTGAGACACTCCATCAGAGTCGCTGCTATTCGATTCTGAAGCATGATCTGAATCTGACACTATGTGGGTCTCTGTAGAGGTTCGAATATCTCTGTTCCTGCGATATCGAGTCTTAGGTATCGCTTCCACATCATTGGCTAACTCAGTACTTTGGCACGGAATATACATAAACGGTAATAACAAATTTCGTTGAAGTGTTCGGATGGTACCATTTCCAATTTATTTACGTACTTTGTAAACTGGAATGTCCTGATTCGGGATCTCTATGACATGATAGATGTCATTTCCCCATCGATCAGCCAACTTGTTCTTTCCTTTCAATCCAACATTCTGTACAAGAACACGATCACCTACATCGAGTGTTGATTCTTTGACCTTGCAGGCATACTGGTCCTTATACATCATGCTCTTTTTTGTTCTTCATCTGTCGCGATCTTGTAGACTAAGTCCATTCTTTGCCTTAATTTGCTTTACATAGCCTCCACTACTGGTGCTGCTGATGTTTTTCTAGTTAACACCTAAGTACGCATCAATTGCCAATTTCGGATGCCAACCAAACATTAGATAATGTGATGGAAATCCTGTCATTTCATGCTTGGTAGCATTATAAGTTACAAGTTGTGCTACATAAGATGTCCAGTCTGCTTTCTGATGGTCTTCAAGTATACCTAGCATTTTGATTAAAGTCTGGTTGAATCGTTCAACCATTCTATTTCCCATGGGGTGGTATGGAGTGGTTCTCGTCTTGTTAACGCTGGATATTCTACACAGCTCACGAATCACACAGCCTTCAAAATGTCTTCCTTGATCACTGTGGAAATGGGCTGGAAATCCATAGTGGACAATGAAGTTCTCAAACAATACCCTTGCAGTTGTCTGTGCAGATTGATTACGTGTACGTATAGCCTGGGCGTATCGCGTAAAATCGTCGGTGATTACCAACACATTTTCATATCATCCTTCTGATCTTTCCAATGACAAATAGTCGATGCACACACGTTCCATAGATTGTCACCTTTCTATTGAAACAGGTTCTGCTTTTGGACCGGCATTTGTCTTTCTCCGAATGCATCGTCCACATTGCTCTACATTCGTCTGCACATCCAACTCCATACCAGGCCAGTAGAACCCATGTCTGCCAAGCCATAGCGTCCTGTCTCGAACCTGGTGGCCAACATAATCATGAAGTCTTTTCAAAACTATGTTTCTAAACAAAAATGGCAATACGAGCTGGTGTACTCTCTCTCCCTCAGGCTGAGTTTCTCTGTACAAAATACCACCACGAAATTGAAATCTTCCCCATTCTCTCATATATTTCTGGACTTCTTTTTAATCGCCCGCTAATTGTGTTGGAGTTGAGCGTCGGTTTTCTTTCAACAGAGTTATCACTTTTGAGATTGTCTCATCTTTGGCTTGTTCATAAACACATTGAATATGGCTTATATCTCCTGCAACTGATGCTTCATCGGTTTCATCAAAGTTTAAGGTATCTGTTATCACTATGCTATCTGCCAATGGCAACGCTTCTCTGGGTATCAATGCAGCTTGGTAGATGGCAGCAACTACATCTGGAAACTTTTCCTCACTTGGTTGCGTTCATCGAGATAAGCCATCCGCATCACTGTTAGACTTGCCTGTATGATATACAAGTTTAAACATATAATCTGACAACGGGGCTAGCCATCTATGTCCTGCAGCATCTACCGTTGCAGATTTCGTGACATATGTAAGAGGGCTATTATCTGTGCGAACCTCAAATTCATTGCCATAAAGGTAGTTATGGAATTTATCAAAAGGTTCCCATTTAAAACATAGGAATTCCAATTTGTAAGCAGGATAATTCTTTTCACTTGCTCTCAAACCATGACATGCATATGCAATTACTCTCTCCTGGTTATTCTGACATTGATAAAGAACATCACCTAAGCCTTCACTTGACGCATCAATGGTGACGACAAATGGCTTTGTAAAATCAGCATAAGCTAAGATAGGTGGAGATGTAAACTGCTCAATCAACACATAGAAAGCTTGCTCCTGCTCTGTTCCCACTAGCCATGATGCTTTCTGCTTATTCTTCTTTGAGCCTTGTTAGTCGGGATGTCCAACTAACAAATCATTCAGTGGATTCACAATCTTAGCATAGTCTTTGACAAATCATCTGAAGTACCCAGTAAATCCAAATAGAGTTCTAAGAGACTTTACAGATGTCGGGACGGGCCACGTAGTGAGTGCCGAAATCTTGTCAGGATTAATCTGTACACCATGCTCTGATACAATATGACCAATGTATTTTACTTCTGTCTTGAAACACTCAGACTTTCCTGGATTTAATTTAAGAGCATGCTTACTTAATCTTTCAAACACTTGTTCTACTCTCGACAAGTGATCCTCATGAGTATGTCATCAATACAAATACGACACTCCTTGAGATTCATCTCGCCCATGCAGGTCTCCATCCATGGTTGGAACGTAACTGGGGCATTGGTCAAGCCGAAGGCCATTCGGTTACACTCATAAAAACCGAGGGGGGGGGGGGCTACCGAGAATGCAGTCTTGGCCTCGTCTTCTTCCTTGATCTCGACCTGCCAGTAACCGGAATGAAGGTCCAATTTGGTAAAGTATTTCGCGCCGATCAGAGTATCAAGTGTGTCATCAAATCTAGGTAGCATGTAGGCATCTTTAATTGTTTAATTGTTCAACAGTTTCAGGTTGATGCAAAATCGTAGTGAGCCATCTTTTTTTCTCAATAGCACTACATCAGAATGGTATGGGCTCTTGGATTTCCGAATAGCTCCAACATCTCCTTCAAGTGTTGCCGGACTTCTTCGAATACGCGTATTCTTCTGTATGGTTTTTTGAAAGGAACAGTGCCATTCAAATTGATCACATGCTCCACTAGATCACTTCTTCCAAGATCATTTGTAGACATTGAGAAGATGGGCGACCTTCGCCTTATGTGTACCTTGGATCTGCGTGCCTCTTCTGCTGTCAACACTTCAGTATTAATCTTTACACCAATGTCTTCCAGTCCTGCACAAAAAGGCTGATCCTGTGATTTCAACATTTCTGCTGTAGACTATGGATACCATGCATTTATGACGCTCACTTCACTAAGTTGACAGATTCTCGATTGTGGAGGAATGGCAACTGTTTTAGTTGTTAGGTTGCATACCCTAACTGGAACACGTATATTTCTTCTATTTGTATTAAACGACATCACTCCAGGACATATTGTTATATTACCAGGCCATGATGTATTTATTGGTTCAGTTACTGAAGTGTTTATTTTAGTAAGTTTCCTAGCAAACCCTTGCAGTGTTAATACTTGCTGTGGTTGAAGAGTAAGTGGAACTCTGTTAGTTCTTTTAAATATATAGAATGAGCTTCACACATACCATCCATAGCTGTTTGCCATGCTGCAGGTATTGAGTCAATTGTGTGGGCCACACTTTTTACAAGTCGGATTGCATTAGTCCTTACAATAATCGGGACAGTTTGATTGTACTCAGTCATTGGTGCTATTAGCAATGGAGTACAACCCGGTTCAATAGACAGACACTGAATTACAATGTCCGCCTCAATATACCCTAAAATTTGCAATTTTATTCCTCCTGCACTGTATAATGTTAAAATCAGTTATATCGCTTAGAACCGGTTTGGTACATAGGGATTTGTAGAAATCTTCTGAAACGCAAGAAATCATAGAACCACTATCGATTAAAGCTTTGGTTTCTATACCACACACATTGACATTGCCAACAAATGAAAAGCTATTAAGTCTGTGAAAAAATGATGTTAACGGTTTATAGTTAGAGTAATTTACATTGTATTTATCCTCTGTCCACCCTTCAACAGGGGATACTCATAGTTTAAATTACGATAGTCATTTGATTGTTGTTGATACTGTTGCTGCTGTCTATATCCTAAACCACCTCGTGGACCACGGGTTGTGTTGCGTTCAACACCCCTGTGATAACGTCGGCTATGATTTCCATGGTAACGCATGGGCCCTTGGTTACCACGGAAATACTCACCTCCTGCAGCATGATTTCGATCAGGGTCAGGACCTGAAAATGGATTTGATTGATTGCTGTGACGTTTGTGTTCTAGATTTGTAGGTCTTGGCATAAGTGTATTTAACTGGTCTGTCAGCTTATCAATCGTGTCGTTGTCAACTGGTGTATGAACATGTTGGTGTTGTATTTTAGATTGTGTTCTATCCTTATTAACCTCATAATCTACAGCGCTTATTTCTCGAAACAATATATCATACTCCTTAATTGAGTCATATTTATGTATCGTTTGACTCCTGAGTTTCTCACTCCTGAGCCCAGTCCATAATTTTTACCCCAACATATCATTCCTAGCTACATTCTTAACATGTCCTTTATCAATGGCAAGCTGCAACAAACTCTCAAGCCGACAGTCAAATGACGTCACATCCTTCTGGGCTGCAGTGTCAAATTGTTGCATAACGGATTCAGGCGCAATCACATTACCGAACAATGTATCTAGCGTAGACAGTATAACGCTACTGCTGGCTGTCTCACCTAAGGGTATCAATATTTCCCGTGCTGTTCCACTCAGAGAGTTTCTGATGGCCTGAAAAACAACATGCTCATGTACATTTTCATCCGTCATAATACACCTTAGCTCGAATCTCCAGCTATTGTAGCTCGCATCTACTTTCTGCGGCGGCTCATCGCCTGAAAAGTAAGGCAATCTGGGCACTTCCTGTGGGTAAAATGGGGCAGATTGATTGTGTGCTGGAGTTTCAAATCTAACTCTATTCATAGCTGAACGAAAGGAGAAATGTGAATTTGTTACATGATTATGAACAGACAAACTACAATTTACGTGTGAGCTGTAGTGTGGACTATCCTTTATGTTGGGTGTACTACTTATTGAGGATGGTGGTTGAGTCATTCTCTCGTACTCCCCTTTACTGATCAAATAACAGTCAGCTAGGTGGCTATTAACGGTAAATCTATGTACAGAAATGCCCCCACTTTGGTGACATTCAAATATTACCCGTAATCTTTACTATTTAATACACATTCTGTTGAATATTTTCAAACAAATTTTACTGGGCGCTGATGCTGTCATAGACAGCAACCTAACCCATTTAAATTAGTTTTCAAAATATTCAACAGCGTACCCATATAATTTTCTGGAAAATTTAGATTCAGGCGGGGCATGGATCAATCGATCACAACATGTGCAAAGGGTGGTTGGAGCTTAGATAGAGATGGGCGGAGCTATGCTACCACTGGAGTCATCCGTTGAGCAACGACGCGCCACAGCTACAGAGAGTAAAGTGTCATTCGCTCGCTCTAACTCACACCACCATGGCTAACATGATGAACGCGAATGGGGATGCTGTTCTACCGACGGGAATGCCATTGCCATACCATCCAATTGAAGACGTACACGAGATAGTTCTGAAAATGGTATATGGATCTTCCAATCCCAGTGCGACGATTTATATTGGGAGGCATACGCCGTTGTGTCAGAAATCTCAAACATATTGGCATACCTCCAGCTATTACCGTGTCACACTGGGCGCTGTTGCTGCCATATGAAAGTCAAATTGCTATCAAAATAGTCAACCGTTCAGCTGTATATTTATTATGAAAACAGTATTTTGGAAAGCATGGGTGGAGCGTAGCAAGTACTGTGCGGAGCTTAGCTAAATTGGATTCATCCATTTCAGCGAACTGTAATATAATATAATATAATATAATATAATATAATATAATATAATATAATAAAATATAATATAATATAATATAATATAATATAATATAATATAATATAATATAATATAATATATGAAACAAGGATATAGCTATTGAATGTGTAAACGTCGAACTCACGCCATTCTACACTTTACTTTGAAAACCAATCATAATTCAACCACGGAATCCAACAGCTATCAGTCGAATTGAAATCCTATGGAAATAATGAAGCGAAAATCCAAACCATTTTTGCCAAGAAGGTACAAAGCCAGACTGTTGTTAATGCAGTTTTACAATCCCCTACCTTGTCCTGAAAGATTTGTTTGGCATTTGGCTTAGTTTGGTGATTGGTATTTCGCCGTACTTAATGCTACTGACGGGTTTTTTTCGGATTAACTGTTTTAACCGGTTCCCTTTGATAGTTAATCCAAGTAGTCCTTCCAGACTATGTGGTATACATGTTGTATACGAATGAAACGGATGTAGATTACAAGCAGACACTCATACATAGCTCCAGACAGAAGGAAGACAAGGAAGAGGAACGGAGGGTTCGGGTCTGTCACTCAATTATTTGACGTCATAATCAAATAGGGCATATGTTACCTAGTGCATGCACGTACTCATAATGCATTTCCATTGGCAAACAAACATTTGCAAACAATTCATGTTTCTGAGTTGGGAGAACAAAAGGATAAACAGCTTCTATATAATAACATGTTTCTATATAGCATTCAATGATTTCGTGTACAGATACCTACTGCCATTGACTCATATACGGGAGAATTTCTTAATTCTGTATTGATTTCATTTACGAAATTTCAACATTTATGAACTGTAGCGTCATTGGCAAGCACAATGCATAGAATGCATAATATGTTGGACAAGCATCCGTCGGCAAACACGAGCAGGTGGGCATCATTCCCTGATTATAATTGCGATCAATCTTCATTCTTTGCACACTATCTTCATTAACGAGAAATGTCAATCTTAAAAAAAATCGACACTAGATTGACGCCATATCGACGACTGTTCTTCAGCTACTGGAGTATACATATCTTGTGTCGCTTAGGCAAATATTAGACATCCTAATTCACTAATGCACTTGTCGAGTTTTCTTTCTTCCAACTCAAACATCATTTTCTCTGACAACATCAGAACTACCGTTCCAATTTACTCAGCAATTCAAGATATCACTCTACATTGTACATGATAAGCAACTCTATGGTGAACTATAGGATAACAGAATCAATGCGTCAGAGTGGGCGAACAGGTTCTTTCCCATGTTGATGGTATTATTCATTTCACTTAATTAACACATTTCTGCGAGTCGTCGTAACAGACCATAAACTAGTTTTCCTAATTCACACTCGGATGTGTGCGCGTACTCGCGCGTGTGTGTTCATGTGTGTATGTGCGTTTCTTTAATCTCAATATGGGTTTGGGGAGGATTTCGCTGGCACATTGTCAAACTGTTCAAAACCTTTCCATCTCTATAATAGACTAATCCATTTATAGCTATGCCCCACCCATTTCTAGCTAATGTCCGTACACATGTTCCACGTGTTGCGATTGATGTATATACATTGAACCCTGCATTCTCAGAATCCCACTATAAGCCTACAGGTAAGCTATTGAATATTTTAAAATCTAATTTGGCTGGTGATGTTGCTGCCATAGACTTGATAGACTTTTCAATATTCATGACGGAGCTAGATATGTCATTCTTTATGCATTTTGCGTGCAATATCAGGCTATATATGACGTAATTGATTATGGCGTCATACACTTTGTGACAGAGCGGTTACATCCATTCTGTGTCACGTACTGACTGTAGGTAAATCATTGTTTTATCTTATCTCTGTGTTCGTGTTTCCTCTACTCACTTCCTACTTCCTCACATGTGTACGCGTGTGTCAGACAAAGTAACTAGCTATTGAGACATGGCTCATATAGCGAGTTGTCTCTCGCCAATAGAGCAATCCAGTTTTATCTATGCCCTGCCAACCTCTTGCTAAACTCTACCCACACGTCGCCCGTTCATGGATCGATCGACCCCATGAACACACTGACTATCATTTTCCAGAAAACTATACAGGTAAGCTGTTCAATTTTCTTAAACTACTTTGGCTGGTTTCTGTATCTTCCCGTGGCAGCAACAGTGCCCAGTCAAATTAGATTCGAAATATTCAACGGCATGTTTATTAAATAGTAAAGACATGCCATTCGTACAATTGTACCAGCGCTTACTTAGTCCGTTATCAATTAAGGGTCCGTGACGAACTTCGCTACGTCATTCATCACGTACTTGATTATGAAGACATCATACACGTCACATAGTGGATTATGACGTCATCCGATTGATGGATAACCCGGTATCATCTATTTGTTTGCACTTAATACACGTGTGTCTGTCTATTTGTATTCCTGCTCATTGCAAGCTGAATATCCTTCTATATTTCCATACCATTGTATACTAGAGGGAGCCATGTATAACGCTACCACGCCCCGTTCTAGTTAAGCTCCACCCACATGTATCTGCGGTTGAATAGGTTTGAAACATTGAAACCTGAATTCCCAGAATCTAAGCGGCAAGGTAAATATACGGGTAACCTGTTGAAACAGCAACATACACCAGTTAAATTTGTTTAAAAAAAAGCAATATGCTGTTTAACAAATTTAAGTTCACGCAAGACATACGCCTTAGTGAGCGAATTTTCGATTTTCGTGACTGACCTACATCATTTTGACTGTGACGTCAGGTGACATATGCCTTATTTGATTATGACGTCAAATAATTGAGTGACATACCCGAACCCTCCGTTCCTCGTCCTTGTCTTTCTGTCTGGATCTATGTATAAGTGTCTGCTGGTAATCTACATCCGTTTCATTCGTATACAACATGTATACCACATAGTCTGGAAGGACTACTTCGATTAACTATCAACGGGAACCGGTTAAAACAGTTAATCCGAAAAACCCCGTCAGTAGCATTAAGCACGGGCGAAATACCAATCACCAAAATAAGCCAAATGCCAAACAAATCGTTCAGGACAAGGTAGGGGATTATAAAACTGCATTAACAACAGTCTGGCTTTGGACCTTCTTGGCAAAAACGGTTTGGATTTTCGCTTCACTATTTCTAGACACCGGGAAAATTTGAGCCGAGAGTCTGCTGAACAGGCTGCTTCCATGCCCACCGCGGGGGCTAATGTTGGTCGGTGCGGCGCGGGATCCCACCTCCTCTGTTACAGCAGTCTCTCTCATTGACGGTCAACAGACGACGAGTGGAGTGTGAAATGGACTGGGCTGGTGATGTCCGAATTTGGTGTGTAGATAAGGGACGCGAATTGGAGTGATGGCGGTGGTGGGACTACTGGAGAGGGTGTCCCTTGGAAGGGGCGTGGTTTCGCAATTTCGGGAATTGGTCGGCTACACCTTATTGTACGGTGCTGTGGTTCTAGACACGCTAAGGCTTCATCCAGCCTCTTCACGTCCATGCTAGTCACCACATGTTCCACCCCACAGGAAGCATGGCTTGGCTCAGCCTCAGCTTCCGCTTGTGGTAACTCGATGGGAGCATCGCATGAAGTTGGTGGGAATGGGAAGAGATCTGAGGAACAACTTTTCCATCCGGTCCCTTGGACAAAACGAACACGAAATTCTTCAGATACGACTTCCCAGATCGAGTAGACCCGTACTGAGGAGGGAGAGGGCGAGTACGTATCTTGTCATCGTCGTCAGCGGCAGCCGCCTGTTCATCCACGTTCTGGCTTGGTAGAACTGGGGCTGAACTGGCACTGCAGTGCTCTGCGCTAACTGTGGGAATACTAATTTCCATAGAAATATCTGTCAGCGTACCGGTGTCATGAGAAATGCCCAGTCCGAGCTCTGGTGCTGGGTCGTCACTGACACAAGGTCCAAGAGTGATACAATAAGTAATCTTGATAGCAAAATTAAATGTCTTACCTTGATTTCATAACTCGTGTCATAATGAGTTGAATTTTATATGAATATGATCGACGGATAACTTTAAAACTCAAAATAATCAGACTAACATAATCTCTACAAAACTCCACCCATATATGATGTTCTTTAATGACGCTGGAAATGATATAAGCCTGATATCAATAAAAATTCATTATTATGAATGGTGATTATTATTGATATGGCTTTATATAAATTGCGCTAATATTGGATTAGCGCTGTCATGATGAACAAGGGTTACCTTATCTTTTATGCAAGACTGAAGATAGTCACCCGGATTGAGTGGCTGAATCCGGATCAGGAACTGAGAATTAGAATAACACAGACACGGTTGTAGAGCGAAGCGTGACGTATGAGGTGACGTCACCGAGTGAAGATAGACGACAGGATTGAGTGGCTGAATCCGGATCACGAACCGAGACTTAAAAATAACCCGGACACAGTTGAAGAACGAAGTATGACGTGTGTTGTGACGTCACCGAGTGAAGATAGAAGACCGGATTGAGTGGCTGAATCCGGATCACGAACCGAGATTTAAAAAAATAACACGGACACAGTTGAAGAACGAAGTGTGACGTGTGTTGATCAGGTTAGACGAAGAAGATTCGATATAGAAGATACTGAATTATCAAGGATGTTCAATGACTGCAATGATGATTCGTTTTCAGGATACGATCCATGAAAGGTGCTGCGATACAGTACAGTCGGTAAGATTCTGGGACTGGAAATGGAAGCGTGTAAAGATGAATGCTGGTGAAGAATTGTTTATGCAGAATTATTGGACCAGATCTCTGGTCCAAGCGCCTGCTGTGAATGTTCTGATATAAATCATGATGACCTTAGCTCAATACTGGAAGGTGAGCTATCGATGGAGAAGTTCAATGTCCAGTTCAGGGGTGATAAGACTGTTTCCCGAAAATGAGACGAACTCAGAGTCAGCAGACGTGACGATTGATGGTGTACGACGAATAGCGTCTAGAATAATGAAGGAATGTGTTTTTATTTATGATGAAGGTAACAGATATAATACGATGATCTGATGATAGTATTTGGCAGATCAATTATCTCAAGAATAACGTTTCCATAGGTCCTCCATTCGAACGAATCTGTCCTAGGGCTAACACTTAAATATTATTCCTACTTTAGATGACTCGTTACTTTTTATTTCTTTATCGACTAAAAGGTAGCCCTATCAGTCACACTTCATAAAATCTTCATTTCTTTTTTTAAGCAATTCTTTCGAATGCACAGCCAGCCAGGTCTTGCTGGTATCACCACTGCCCCAGGCCCCCTTCATAGTTACCTAGCACGCTTCTCTCTGACTAATTTCCCGCCAAGATGCGTGCAGACTTCCATATATGGTAGTTGAATGGCCATTCATATCATCCAACTATATGGAAACGACATAAAATAGTCCCAAAATATTATTGATAGTGATATTGATATTATTGACTTATGCCCTAACCTTTGATATTAGACACGTCTAAATGTCAAATTTAGGCCTGTAAGTAACTTCAAATACAGCCTTATCGAAATTTGATAATGATCCTGACGTCATCAGCTTAAAGCTGACGCGTCTCATGTAACAGACACCATAGTCAATTACGCCATGAATGGCATAAAGAAGTTCGGCACGAACGTCAATTGATGACGGACTGGGCGCTATTGTACAAATTGTATATATTTACTATTTAATATACATTATGTTGAATATTTCGAAACTAATTTGACTGGGAACTGTTTCTGCGCAGGCCATCAACAGGTTTAGTTCACATCTGTCTCAAAATATTTAACATCTCATCTGCATCGAAATTAAAATGGTTGGAATTCACGATTCAAAGCGTTATCAAAGATAAGATGTAATAGGATTTAGAACCACGATAATGTTGGTAGCTAAGGCGGGTGATTCCAGTAGTAAACCTTCAAAATTAGTCTTCTCATCGCCTGCAAAGTGTCATTCCTCAACACCACTGATGAGGCCGGTCTTGGCTGGCTTCGTCATGGAAGGGTTAAACAAGAGCCATTTCATGGCACAGTAACTCACATGTCTATTACCGACAGTCGTGAGTTTATGCAATCGCACACGGTCATGTGTTGGGCATCGTAGCGCTGATCTCCAGATGGGGATGTTGCACGCCGGTTATGGATGGACCCGTACTGTCAATCAAATATATGATGTTATAATCACTTTCGTCAATAGTGAGCTCAGGTCACAATTATTATGACAAATAATTCCGTTATGGCAATCAGAAAGTCTGTCATGAATTGCAGAAATTGGACATCTTTTATGAATGTATAACTTCTGTTGAAAATTTTAAAATTGATAGGACTGGGAGTTGTTGCTAACATGGGAAGCAACAGCCACCCCACCCCAAGTCAAATTTGTTTCAAAATATCCAACAGCTTACTTGTAAATCTCCCCTCGAAATTGGGATTCTTGTAATTCACGTATCAAAGTCTGTAAATAGATTGCAACATGCGCGCACATGTGGGCGGAGCTTAGTTAGAAATGACCTGAAAATAGCTAGTAGTGAATCCATCTATAGAATATCGTGATAAAAAGTGCGTTAACACCCGCGATATATCGGTGCAATTTATGGTCCAATAGTGATAACGATATTGGTGGATGGGGGTGGGTGTAAATCGGGAGAACACACACATTGTTAATAGTTTTAATGAAATTCAGCGTCCACATCTTGAATGTTTTGAAAATACTTTGACCCGAAGCTTATAAAGCAGTAACAGTCTCCTGTCAGTGTGATGTCAAAATATCCAAGATAGCATCGTGAATTGCCCACGATTTTCCTAATTTGTCGTATTAACATCGTAAAAAGATCAAGAAATTATATCAGATTGATATTTGACCTACGTCATATGCCTACTGTTGCTGTCAAAGATGCACCACATGTTAGTGTACATAATGCACGATGTAAACACCCGTTTACATGAGAATGCTCCTATTCTGTTTTTACATCTCCCGGAATAATTAAGCACTTCCATTTGACTAAAGAAATACGTTGTTGAATATTTTGAAACGAATTTGACTTGGAGTAGTTGCTGCCTATGCATATGGCAGCTTAGCTGGATATCTAAATTATAAGTAAAATACTGAGATTTCAGCGGCTACATTGTTACGCCTTTGTGACGATAACGCCGATTTCAAGGAAAAGTCATG
>CM067373.1:74582530-74855030 GCA_034401795.1 Chaetoderma sp. LZ-2023a | reverse complement strand
GGGGATGATCGTTATTGTTCTTCTCTGCAGGAGGTCTTGGAGAACAATGGCGATCATCCGCACAACAATGGCGATCGTCCGCACACAAAGGAAGAACAATGGCGATCGCCCGCACTGGTATGTGAGAACAATGGAGATCATCCCCACGTAGTAGAGAGATTCGAGAATAATGGCGATCATCCGCACATACTTGAGAATTTATATTTAATATATGTGAAAGTAGTAGTGTCGGAATTAAAATAATATCACCTCCCTCAACTGGCCGTCGTTCGGCGATCTGCGGCTCCCACTGCCCTCTCACTCCCTGGGGCATAGGTTGTTTTGACATCTGGTTGGTGTATGCCTCTAGACGGAGGCCCCAGGGTTGTTGAGACAGGTGTTTGGTGTATGCCTCTAGAGGGGTTGAGAGGGCGGTGGGGGGCCACCATGGATCGCCGAACGGCTGCCAGTTGAGGGAGGTAGTATCATTTTAAATCCGATACTATTACTACCACACATAATAGGGTCTGAACGCCAATTTAGAGACAAGGTCTTGACGTGATATCATGCTTCTCGGGTAACGGGTAAAGAGTAATACTGTTATGAAACAAAAAACAAAATACATAAAATTAAAAAAACAATAAAACTCCCGCACCCCACCTCTTCGGGAGAAACCCCACCCCCACCCCGCATTATCGCCGACCCTCTCTGGCCAGCCTCTCTCTTTCTCTCTTTCTCTCTCTCTCTCTCTATCTCTATCTCTGTGGTTTTTTTAGGTGGTTCCCCGTTGCTCCTATTTTTTGTCATTGTACCCCTACACTAGTGCGACCGTTTCGAACTTGGTACCATCTAACTGAGATCCTTTGAGGGATTTGAACCATGTTTTTTTTATTAGAATTCAGCGCTGTTATCAACTGAGCCAACGAAGAACCGATAATTAGATTACAAATATTGATACTAATTGTTGTGCAATAATAGCAAATAGATCAATTGGACTGATAACACACGGGTAACTTCAAAATTACAGTCTATAATATATACGTTATCTCGAAGTGACGTCAAGATCTAGAGGGCCTGATAAGCGCAGCAATACAGCAATGAGCACACATAACTTATCAGCTATAATTACTAATGCATACATGGTCGACGTAGTTAATACGTTGGTTCAAATCCTCGTTTTGTGTTATTAGCAAACTTAAAATCACAGGTTCAAATCTCACTATTAGCATTTGTGGATAACTCGGCATTTCTGGTCCGATTTTAAAATGGTAAACAGTTTTGAAATTCTCGCTTCATTCCGGTCCTGATCCCTACCAAGAACGACGAGAATGAACCAACTCGGTACAGTATAAGCATACACTCTCTCACAATACTGACACGTGTTGCCAGGGAAGATCTGATGTGTGCGCATGCGTGCTACGCATTCTTATAACTTAGCCATACCTCTCTCATAGGGCGTTCAAACCCTATTATGTGTGGTGCTCACAAGGCGATCAGTACCTGGAACCTGTACGCGTTCACATCTGGTAGCTGGAGGCTGGCGGTAGCACCCGCTCCACCATCAACAGTGATATGGCTCAGCCTGATAGTGCCTACCCTGAGCTTCTCTCCATCCTGAAGGTAAGAGCTCTGTGGTTTCTGGAGATCCTTAATCAGGTCCTGTGCAAAGGACTCAGCCATAACCTTGATGGCTCCAGCCTCATCGACTCCGAGCATACCTCGCATCGTCGCCCTCTCCTTGATGCCCATCCCCTTGTATACAGTCTTGGCCTTGTTAATGGCATATTGTCCTACCATATCGGTGTTGCCGATGAGATCTTGTTCTGGGATGCTACTTCGGATCTCCCGCGGCTCTCCCTTCTCATCGAAGTCTAGGAAGGAGATAGGGGCAACAGTGTCCTCTGAACCGAGGGGTGCCTCGCCCAAGTGAGCAAGATCGCCTAGCTCTTTGCTTTCTATGCCTGTGAGTGACAGAGTCATAGTGGTATATACAGACGGCTTACACCTACTAGTCATACTCCCAGTGAAATAGTTGGGCATAGGAGGACCACGCAGTCGGCCAAGTGAATAGGTAGCGGTGCCCAGGGTACTGGCCCTCTCTACAGGGGCATGCATTGTGTGCGGTCCACCATTCCCAGGCATTGGAAATCATCAGTCCATGTGCTCTCAGTGTCTCACTGTGTAACCCACTGCTACTGTAGAGAGTCAGGATATTCTTATACTGATTTGCTGGCGGCGGAGTATACTGATCCTGAGTGCCGACTGGCTGCAGTGTCAGGCTCTGAATGACTGTATGGCCCGTACTATGCGTAGGTGCGTTGATGTCAGTGATGAAGTCGAAGTGGACACCGGGGGAACTCCCCACGACTATCATGTTGTTATAGCCCCTGACTTGGAGGTCCTCGATGTTCACGTTCATGTTGCTGGGAATCAACCATAGGTGTAGTGAAATAGCAAAGTCAAGTTTGCGATGGGCCTTCTGCAACCCCTGCTGGAACTTAGCAATAAGACTCCTGGGGTGTGCCACGATGAGCATATCCTCAACGAGACTGGAGAACATGGCCTGGACCTCTGCTCCGCTGACACCATCTTTGGAATGCCGCAGCTGGGTCTGTGCTGTAAGGAGGCAGTATCACAGGGCTTCCAGGGACTGGTTGATCCGAATGATCCCTGCTGGTGTGAGGCCTGAGGTGGTGTGTGGGACAAAGTACTTCCACACATCTGGATAGTCCTGCCGCAAGCCAGTGATGTGCATATTTTGCACCAGCGCTCCAGGGTCGGAATCTGGATCGAACGAGAATATCACTGTCTTCCGACGGCCTACTCGCCAGTGTGTTCAATAGGGGAATCCTGTATAGTCACATCTCGGGTCACCGTATATGACCCCTAGACCGTTGTTGTCACCACCACGCCACCGATAGTCTGGGTGAGCGCTGAACTCTCTCTGTAGTCTGCTGGCCACTGAGACGCTATGACTGCTGAGCTGTGGGTCGAAGTCGTTTGTATCTGGGAGGCTTGCACCCAACTCATGGAGGATTCGTCACACCATGAAGTACACGTGGAATCTGAGACAGATGGCGATGAGCACAGCTTCCGGAGTACCAGAATATGAGTGAAGCAGGGTGGAACTTACTCCACATCCTGCCATGGGACACCACACGGCAACGTTCAGCTGCTGATTCCAGTATGAGAGGCTTGGAGCAGCCATCCAAGTATGAGCTTGCTTCACATCCTTGATGGTGATGGGGCGGTTGGTCAGCGGTCATGGGTTGACGGAGAAGCTGGTTCGGGACCATCCATCCACTGTGATGGAGAACGGTGTTAGCTCTGGTATATCATCCAGTAGGCCTCTCAGGCCAGTCAAGGGTGTTCCCAGGAGGGGTGGTTGACTCCGGATGACTGTCGTGAGGCTCAGTGGGAAGGCCATCTATACTGGTGTTCTTAAAGCTACCATACAGGCAGCACTCTATTTGTAGTCGTCTCGACTCCAGAGACCAGCGAGGCGTGACCTCGCCGTAACATCTCGTTTTTTAACTCCTCCATATCAACCCACCCGCTGCAGCCTTTGAGGTATTGTTGTCGCACTGTAGGTTTCTCCGTGTGGTACTTGGCTTGGACCTTCAATATATTGTGGTACTCTTCATCGGTGAGCTGGCCATCCTCGAGAGCTTTGCTGACAGACTCGTCGATAGTCCTTAGCATACTCTGTGCCAGTGTCACGTACTTAGCATGCTTCTCCTGTGATCTGCCCCTGCCCCACTCCCAAGCCTGTGGCCAAGACAGCGGCGGCTAGTGACACGCCCCACCCCCAGTGGCATGGCGACGATGACACCACCCCACCCCTGTAGCGATAATGGTCACAACTGCGACACCAGCACTGGCTCCAATCACACCCACAGCAGTGGTTGTACGCGCGAGGACGTTGTAGGCTGTCTTATATCGCCTGTACTTTCTGCTGTACATTTCTGTCCCATGGATGATATTCTGCCTGATGATATCTATCTGCTGGAGTCGCAAGCCGTGGATGGTACCGCCCTCATTAGACATCTGGAAGGGGTATGGTTCTGGTTGCTTCGCCACTCTGATTTTGCTATAGTATACCTGGAGATTAAACCTGCATCACCTGCAGAATCTGCTCATGAGTCATAGAAGGGTTCATTTTGGAGAGCCTGGCGAACTGTACCAGCTTGCTGGTGTCGAGACGTCTTTTAGACAGTGGGCATCCAGCACTATGTCGGGTGCCAGTAGCTTTCTGAGACGTGGCATCTGGAACGTCACCTTATGACCAAGACAGTAGGTCCGCAGCTGGGTGGCTTTTTTCGTCTTACAATTCTGCGCCATCTCCTCTTCCCACTGTATGACATCTTGCCCATCCTTGTCTGTGACATCGTCGTAGACATCTGGCTCGTCGTCGTCTGTCCAGACTCCTGCATCCCACTTACTCTCCTCCAGGAGGGCCTGTCAGTATCGGGAACCTTCACTGTTCCTGCGCCTCCTGCAATGCTCACGTTTTGTTGATATCAGCTCTCCTGCTGTAGTCGCTCTCCTTCTTGTTGCAGTGCGAGCAGCTGTTCGTTTAAGGCATTTATCTGTGCAGTTGTCATGAAGGGGCAACCCTGTAGCTGGCTCTTCATTGTCTCGGCAAATGTCAGATATTACTGGTGTGATATCATGTTGTCGTCAGGTCAATGAGTAATAAGAGTGTAAACTCTAAATGGGCGTCCGATATCCCATCCGTGCTGGCATATATGTCAATGGAGGGGCTGTCAAACAGGTGATTTACAGGTGTGAACAGGCTAGGACTGATAGCTGTCCATAGGTTTCTGTTGGCGTTTCCCCTCTAGAGAGGGTGAGATTACGTTCTCACCACAGGAGAGCAGCAGTCGGACAATCGGCATGGTTATATATCCGGTTTAAACACCTCCTATAGCGTGCTATGGAACCCATATTTGCTCACTCGACTGGTCTTGCTGAGCTGGCAAATGTGTACGCAGTTGATGCTGCCAAGGTAGAAGAGAGCGATGACAAGTCATTCGCCCTATAGTACGAAGCAAATTCAAAGGCATTCTCCCTCCACCCCTATGGTGGTGATGGGGTGGAGCTGCTTACAGACCTCAAGGATGTGTCGAAAGAGCACCTGGGTCGCAACATAGATGGCCACAAGATCGTGTTTCGGTACAATTTCCCGAAGAGGAAGTACATCTCGAGCCGTTGATTGAGCTCTCGGATACAGAGGTGGCAGAAATCAGCACCCTAAATAACGACTACGGCTTTCATCTGGTCAAACCCTATTCGAGCGATTCCCCGCCGATGACTCATGATGGTCTGCTATTGACCATGGCAAAAAAAATGCAGTTCATATTTGAGAATAATGAAGTGTGGTACCGCGCTGGACCTGGGGGGTGACTGGCAAACATGGTTGCCCATATATAGGCCTCCCGCAGTCACTGACATAGATGTTACTCCCTTATCCACTGTTGTGAAAAAGAATGGCACTGTTCGAAAGCTCTACAATCGGGGATCATCCTTCCTCACCTGCATAGGTGAAGGTGTCTCCCTGACGAGGGTGGGTCACCGGATCAGGATTACATGTGGAAGGATCCTGCTGTGTCGTCCATTTGACGGACCAGAAGAAGCTGTTAACCTCCAGGAGGGAATCCTACGGGTAGACGGTGTGTCAAATGTCTCCAAATCCAAGGGTGCTGTTAAACTGCTTCAGCGAGTCGGACTCATTAGCCCGCACACGACTCATATAGTCCTAGAGCTACATTTCTTAGCTGGCGGCAGAGTGAAGCAGCTAGCCCCTGCCCCTGAGGGGATGAAGATCACTATCGATCCGGATGGAACAGGGCTCGATCTGGCACCGATATTTCTCGAGGGGTTCACTATGTTCAGTTTAACTCTTCATATATAGCCATGATTCTCATCATACTGCTTGTGCTGGCGTCTATAGCAGTGGCACAGGGCACTGAGACTGCCATGATATTGGATGCCAAGTGGGCCCACTTCTGGGATGACCCCAGTACAATCCTTGGGTCGACCACTTGTGGAGAAACATTTATGACCGCTTTCATCTACATGAAGAGATCGAGTCTGTCTGCCACTTCTATGGGGTGGAGAGGGTACGACGCGGTTGTCTGCTGGAGAACCTTGTCCAGCACCAGATTCTCTGCATCACATGTGAACATGCCAGAGTCTGCTATGGTGCAAATACAAATCACTTTAGCATCCTCCCATGTGAGCGTTGTCAAGGTAGATGGAAGACACGATGGTGGCCCCATCATGCCGATGTGACTCTGGCAGAGCCTATGTGTTTGTCTGAGCCTACACAGAATAGAGAGAGAGAGAGGCCGGCCCTTCTGGTGTGGTTGATCACAAGGCGATCATTGCTATATTTCACTGTGGAGGCTTGTCTCTAAATGGGCGTTCAGACCCGATTATGTGTGGTAGTGGTAGTGTCGGAATTAAAATGATACTACCTCCCTCAACTGGCAGCCATTCGGCGATCCGTGGTGGCCCCCACCGCCCTCTCAGTCCCTGGAGACCAACCACGTGTCTCAACAGCCATGGGGGCCTCCATCTAGCGGCATACACCAACCACATGTCTCAACAATCTATGCCCCAGGGATTGAGAGGGCAGTGGCGGCCACGGATCACGGAACGGTGGCCAGTTGAGGGAGGTGGTATCATTTTAATTCCGACACTACTACTGTGAATCATGGTAAACCCCATTGGATGTCCAATTTCTTGCTAAAATCCTAACCCCTAAAGGTTGGGTATTTTACGTTTTAACTTAGCGGCGCCCCCCCCCCTCCGTCACCCCTCCGTGGTACTGTGGTATGTAAGGTAAAAATAATAGAGTTTAAGAGGTGGTCTGATAACAGAGGTTGTGGGAGGGGGAGGAGGAGGAGGGATGAGGTATACTAGCGCACTTGTTTACAAGTCGTCAATGCGCATTATTGATGTAAGAATATTTTGAAAATAATTTGACTGTGGGGTTAGCAACAACTTTCGTTCAAATCGTTTCCAAAATATTTAGTGAATATTTTAAAATAATTTGACTGCAGTGTTAGCATCAACCCTTGCTCAAATCGTTTCCAAAATATTTAGCAGGATCCGTAGATCCCTGGAATGACTGTAGAGGTGGTCGCATAATTGAGGTCGGATGAGTGAGGAGGAGGATGGATGAGGTATGCTAGCGCGGCCGAACTGTGCCTGGCACAAGGGATGAGGTATACTAGCATACTTGTTTACAAGGCGTCAGCCGGTAATGCGTGTTATTGTTGTACACATATTTTGAATATAATTTGACTGGTGTTAGCAACAACTTTCTATCAAATCGTTTCCAAGATATTTAGTGAATATTTTGAAAATAATTTGTTAGCGTCAACTTTTGCTCAAATCGTTTCCAAAATATTTAGCTAGGATGTAATTCCCTGGAATGTCTGTAACACCTCGCCAGTCAGCCAGTTAAAGGTAATAAAACTAGAAAAATTACCATGTTCAGGTACACACAGTATGAATGCATTATGAGTACCTAGTCAATGAGACCCCCGACAACAAAAATAATATAGTTGGCTAACCATTGTCTAGACATTGTGGCCGCAACCACCTACTGCCAATACCGACCATCACCACCACTAACACCACCACCATCACCACCGTCACCATCCCTCTAACCACCAGCACCACTACCCATTAAGCACCAACACCAACCACCAAGTATTAACCCCACCACCATCATTTCCACCAACCGCCAACCCCACTGCCATTACCACAAAGTTCAACAGCACCCACTCTGATTTATATATCGAGGGATGTGGGAGGGGGGGGGGGGACCCAGCTGGGAAGCTACAATCATCAAATCATCATGTGCATAAAGAACCGCTGTTTTATTTGTATCCATATTTTTATATTGAAGACCATATTGCATATGATAACACATAGTTACTGTAGCATAAACAAATAGTCAATGTTCTGGAGATCCATTTATCGATGACTGATTCCTTATGGATCAGATCCATCACCAACAGAATCATCACCATTATCGTCAGCATCTAGATAGTTCCTTATGTACTTCTTGATCAGCAACTTTTTTTCGAAAAGCAGAGAAGACTGCTTCATCATATGCGTACCCCTCGGTGATAAAATCTTTAGTTTCCCGACGAATTATTTTAATGAGCATAGAGTTCTGTAATCTCCTCCACTGGAACATTATGTCTATACACTTTGTAACTAAAGCATCAGCATATACGGAAATAGATACATTGCCTACACCATTTGGGTCTGTGTTCACTTCACCATCCTCATCTTCTAAACCTGATTGTTCAGCGTCTAAGACTTACTTAATATTTTGGAATATGGTAAATAGTTCCTCATTGCCTGTGGCTTCTTTTTCATCTTCACCTTCATCTTCACTCTCAGACTCGGCTGAGTCATCACCGGCTTCATTATCCAACTCCGCCGGCTCATCATCTTCACTATTCATCTCTGTCATTTCTTCATCTTCACTGTCTAGATTTTTGCTATCTTCATTGATATGGAATCAGATCTTATGCCACATCAGGTCATTTGACCTATTAAAAGTTGAATCACATTTAAAACTTTTATGTCTCGGCATATTGATTATAGGATAAATCTAGCAAGTATTCAAGTTACAAGGTTCTTCAAGGAAATCTGACTGCCTAAGGCTACCTAACTACTTTGCAGGTACAAGTCAAACCACTTTGCGATGTTTAAACTGGAATGAGAAAAGGGATTACATTTGTAGCGTTTATAGGATTATATGTACTGCGGCCGCAAATCCACAATATGCGCCTGCAAATCCGCAACATGCACCCATAAATCCACATCATGTGCCCGTAAATCCACAACATGTGGCCACAAATCCGCAACATGTGGCCGCAAACGGAAACATGCGGTCCCAATCCGCAACATGCGGCCTGCATGTGGCAGCACATGTACGCATGCATTTTGGCATGTATGTTTGTTCAGGCATGTACATACACATGTTGCCATCCGCAACATGCATCCGCAAATCCGCAACATTTGGCCCGCATGCGGCAGCACATGTATGCATGCATTTAGGCATGTGGGTGTGTTCAGGCATGTACATACACTTGTTGCCATCTACAACATGCGCCCAGAAATCCACACCATGCGCCCGTAAATCCGCAACATGCACCCGCAAATCCACAACATGCACTAGAAAATCCGCAACATGCGATTGCAATCTTCAACATGCTGCCGCAATCCACAACAAGTGGTCCCAATCCACAACATGCTCGTAATGTTGCTCTTAATTGTTGAATCTTTACGCGTTGGTAAACAACACTTGCCAGCGAGCGGGTGCACGCTTTATTATCGATTTTTTAAAAACACTCAGCAACGACATTGTAGTATCTTGTGCTTAGAATGAGAGGGGTGGCGCTTTAACATTCTTTCATTGTTCCTTAACATGTGTCATGTTTGTAACTCGATTAAGGACAGATTTCGCGGCTAATGCGACACTGATAAATGGTACAATTTTATGCCATACACTACAAATAATCTTTTTATCATACAGAGTGATCTGCTTGACAAACAATTCCATAAACATGTGTCACCCTCAGAGACATAATGCAGACATTTTAAACACGACAATAACATCCAACAGACACAAAATCTATAACGACTGACTTTATTGCAAAAATCTATTTCGACTATTAAGTATTTAAAAACAATTTGCGTATACGGTCGGGTAAGCCACCAGTCAAGTCGTTTTTTCAGCATGTACATAGTTTACTAATAAGGTTTAGTGGCTTAAACGCATCGTGGCAACGAAATTCCGTACCAGACAAAGTAATTGGGTGGTGTTGCAGCTAAATATTTAGGAAAAGATTTGATCATGTTAAGACAAATCGTTTTCAAAATATTCGTATGGTACAATTATCCGTAGACATTTCCTGGTAGATAGCGGGGTTAAAAAACATAATAAAACATATGACAATGCAGTCATTCAAGGGATCTACCGATAAATATTTCGAGTAATGATTTTTAATAATGACGCAGGCAGTCAAATTATTTTCAAAATATTCGTACATCGTGCATTGCCTTGTAAACAAGTATGCTAACATCGACCTCAAAACCAACTTCTACTGAACAAGAATGCTAGCCTCATCAGCCTCCTACTCCTCGCCCTCGTCATAGACCTCCATTATCAGACCACCTCTTAAACTTTATTTTACCTCCTATTATTAGAACACCTCTTAAACTCTATTATTTTTACCTTACATACCACAGTACCACGAAGGGGCGATGGAGGGTAGGGGGGGGGGGGTGCACGTGCCGTTAAGCTAAAACGTAAAATACCCAACTTTTAGCGGTTACAATTTTCAGCAAGAAATTGGACGTCCAACGGGGTTTTACCATGATTCACATATACTAAATATAGATTCTCAAGTGTGTGCGGATGATCGCCATTGTTCTCGAATCTCTCTACTACGTGGGGATGATCGCCATTGTTCTCACAAACCAGTGCGGACGATCGCCATTGTTCTTCCTTTGCGTGCGAGCGATCGTCATTGTTGTGCGGATGATCGTTATTGTTCTCCAAGACCTCCTGCAGAGAAGAACAATAACGATCGTCCTCCTGCTTCACTACTTAGGATGAGGTCATAACCATGATGGCATGAATGACTCAATATAGCCCGTCTTGAACTCTTAATAGTCCTACACGTTGCACCAGTTGTATGTATTTACCATTAATAAACATTCTGTTGAATATTTTGAAACTAATTTGACTGGGCACTGTTGATGCCATAGGTAGCAACAGCGCACAATGTGGTTAGTTTCACAATATTCAACAGCTTACCTGTATAGTTTTCTGGAAATTGATAATCATGGCCTAAAGGAATCGATCGATCCCAACACGGACGAGGTGGGGTGGAGCTTAGACAGAAATGGGCGGGGCATAGCTAACCCTGGAAATGTCCATTGTGTGAGGTGCTCATCCTCCACTTCGAGTTTTTGCCAGCGACGTCGATTGTGGAACATGTGGCGCCAATGTTTCATATGAATAGAAAAGACTAACATGTAGGTGGTAGGCATATCTCTATTTAGAAAACAGTATGCAGTAACAATACAAATCCGTTAACTTACCAAAAATAAAGTAGAAATTCCTAAATTTGTATTTACACCATACGAGCGAGTGTCACTTTAAGAAATTGCACATTTAGATGAAACAGACGTCGGTAATTTTAAAACAGCACCACAGAAGGAAATGTTTTACACTAATAACATTTCCCTATCGAGACTTATTTCACCAGTTTATGGTAAAATGTGTTCAAGAAATGTTTGATTTTCTTAATTTTTATTATTTGGATGATTATTTCTGAAAACCTATCGGTGGACTGACTGGCTTGCAATCATCAAGTCAGCCATTCCAATGGTAACGTTTCACAAATAATGTTCTCGTGGTATGCAAATAGATATTTCTTAAGACCATTGCTGAAGCCATGGTTTCTTGGTCAGCTTGAGTGCTAATAGGTTAAAGTGTCTTTATATGAAGAGATTGCCACTTATTAACACCTGGGTTCGGGAAACGTTGCCGACCTTTGTATTCAAATTTTGCAAACTCCATTATTTTGATCTGCTTAAAGCCTGCAGTATCGAATGCCTTTCTCGAGTGGATACTCATAGCCTCGGCTACAACCACCTTGAGTCCTAGCTTAGAGACTAACTTAAAGGACTCCTGCAATAACTGAGATGCGATTCCCCGTTGACGGTGGCTATGTTTAACCGCTAAGCCGCGGAACATCGCGTATCTATCAACTCCATACTGCGTGAATACATCCGTTCCTTCCCATACCTGGTCTAGAAATATGGCGTAATCATGCAGTGTAAGGGTATCTGGGTTATCCTCGGGATAATCATATATAATTTCTGTACCTCTCGACACAAGATAACTAACCCGAATACCGACAATTTCACCAGACGATTTATCCACTGCCACCATACCAATGCCGTCTTCAATACATCGAGCCATGGTAGGATTCACGTAAGCCGCAACTTCCCGGGGTACATCAAACGGAGGGGTTGGAACTACCCGAATAATCGGATCATTGAATAAGTACTCGTTGTATATATCCGTACAGACGTCATTATCTTCTGCCCGCATTACGCGGTACTCAATTCCAGCTGCCATTTCTGATAAGTGATCTGAAAAAACATAGGTAACAATATGTGAACACGTATGAAGGAAGATACTGGAAAATGTATGGAATTAAATAATCAACATAATGTTTCTTAAATAGTAAACCTGTCAAAGATATATAATTCGTACACCTGACGGACTATTCAATGTTCATGACGCACCTAAATACGGCATTCATTATGCATTTTGAGTGTGACGTCAGGCTACATGTGATGTAATTGTCTATGACGTCATAATCTTGAGCAACAGATGTGATTCATCTATTAACACTTTCACGACAATGCCGGCCAAAATCGGCCTCTGTAGTGGTCTTGTGAAATGTTCATTGGCAGGCCAAGAGAAGACTATTTTTGAAAATTTACCACTGGAATGACTGTCTCGATAACCGAGCCAGTCATTCCAGTGGGAAACTTCCAAAAATAGCCTTCTCTTGGCGTGCAAATGGACATTCAATAAGTACATATTTCACATTTTTGAAAAAAATGTAGTCATTTCGAGAAGGTGAGACAAAAAGAATTGCCCATAAAACAACAATTCCGCGGAATTAAATGTCTCGCCTGTCTCCTGTTTGTCACAGTTATCTTGACCTTTGTCCTTCTGCCCTCAATGTTATCATGCTTCCTCCTAAGACTATAGGTAACCAGGTATCCAAGTTTAGATGCAATAGGCTTAAATAATCCTGAAATATAATGTGAACAGTTTTGCTTTGGAAAACCTAATGTTGAAAAAGCAGCGTTCTGTATCAAGGTCAGTGACCTTGACCTTTGACCTTGTGTACCCCAACATCACCATGGTGCTTTCTAACATGAAAGGTAACCATGTATCCAAGTTGACTTGCAATAGGCTTAACCAATCCTGAAATATAACATGAGAAGTTTTGCTTAACGCAAAAAATTAATGTTCTGAATCCATGTCACAGTGGCATTGACCTTTGACCGTGTGACCCTAACATCATCAAGTTGCTTCCTATCATTATAGTAACCATGTTTCCAAGCTTAGTGATCTTCGGGTGGACAGATGGTCGGCTCGATAGACAGACAGACGGGATCCATCGATATATTGGCGGAAATGCTAATTTTCGACAATATTACGGATATATACTGATATATTGATATAATCGTGTGTTGCGGTAACTACAAGAGATTTTACTTAAGCTGCAGCAAACAACTGGTGAAGATCAATGGCTGTGCATTGGTCACACTATTCTCTATTGCGTGTGAACAGTCGGTGATTATGTTCTAATTGTATTATATACCAGCTTAAAAAGAAGTGTTAAAATTGTACTAGTAGAGGCTTAAATTGTGCACTATGACATAAAAGGTAACATATCATGATTTTATCCTGTATAAATCAATTTCTTTATTTGTGAAGTTGAATTACGGATACCTGTCTCTAAGAATCGAGGACAAACTCCCACCGGACATAATCCCATAAGACATAATCCCACCAGCAATAATCCCACCTGGACATAATCACACCAGAGAAAATACCACCCGGACATAATCTCACCCGGACAAAATGCCATCGTACAAAATTCCACCTGGACACAATTCCACAGGACATAATCCCACCCAGTCAAAATCCTACCGGGACAAAATCCCACTGGACAAAATCTCACCCGTACATAATACCAATTTCTAAAATTGCCACTAATCAGCCTCCTTGGGCTATGCTATAGGCACCCGACCGATAACTGTGCTCAAAGCACGCGCGATGGCTAGAATGTCTAAGACACGATCCCCCCACCCCAGCCCACCCCTCTGGGCATGCAGTGGGCCACTGGACGTGTCCGCATAATAGAGAGCTTTTCTTTCACCGGATGAGACACGGCTGCATTAGAGCAATGCGGATGGCTGAGTGGACACGTTTAGCTTGTATATATGATCTTTGCACGACTTTTTCCTGATAATGGTCATGATCACAGCAGTTTCCAAGAATGCTTGGTACCATTGGAGAGCATGGAAGTTCCGCTTCCGCATGGCGCCATGGTAATGGTACGTCACAATAAGAAGAAAGCAGTCATTGAGACTCAAATCTGTGAGCTTGACCAGAAAATTTAAAGTCTGGCCTCTCCATTAAACGCTGTAACTCCTGCTAAACGTTGCGAGACTAGTGCGTGACCGAGGACGATCGCTGAATGGCTGGTAATATCGCGAGGAAGCCAGCCATTCGTCAGGGGATAATGAAAAGAAGGGCCGAGATTATAATAACTGTTTACACTGCCACTTCGAGGACAAAAATGAGAGGAAGTGGTAGCCTAGGCAGTAGCTGAGCCGTGAAACCGCTGGAAAAGAGGCATACACAATAAGTCTATTATGGAGAGATTGCCACTAACTACTTTAAACCTATCCTATCGAGCTAGCATGGCCGGGTTTAGTCGGTCACATGTTAGGCTCGAGCAATGTCAGCATGATCAGTGACCAAAGTTTAAAATTGATGCTGGGGGCAATAGTGATGCGGATATAATGTTGCTGTATAGTATAGCCTAGCGTACTACGTCCTAGAGTTTTTATATAAACAAAACAAAAAAACTAGGATGGCTACTTGTCATATACATAACTAACTAATGCAGTGCTAACAGTATATCAGATCATAGTTGTAAGCACACAGAAATAATTATAATATGTACAGTATGAAACAGAAAATATACAAATGCGGTCTCACGACCAGGAAGGCACTTGTTAGTCATCAGTAGCTATTACGGAATTAATAAATAACACAATAGTATAGTTACTTGAGTACCTATTGGTCATCGGTACGGTAAAAGTTCATAACTCACTGTAGTTGATGCGCTGCAGATGAGTAATGTGAGGTGGCACAATTCCGAAGTTGCTGGGAAGATTTCCGCAGGCAGACTGTTCATGCGGCTCAGTCGCAGAATGGTGAAGAAGAACGGCTGTAGAGAGATGTCCATTACATAGTCAGAGTGACTAATACATGAATTTACACAGTAAATTATAAAGTGTCCGTCCGGCGACGATAGTTTGAAAGCTGCTCGTAACAAAGAGGTCTACAGTGGTAATTAAATGTTGCATGTACATAAGTGGGTACACCGTGCGGGATACATCGCATAGCTCTTGTGGTGTACCAGGCAGAGTCCCACCAGATTGTGGCCTAAAAGTTACTTAAACACACGACATGCTGCACGGAAATTTGATACCACTTTTCAGCGTGGTCTGGAAGATCCGGCGAGTTATCCACCAAGAATCACCGTGGCTCTACATCCTGCAGAATTTACATTATGGCCGCAAGGCCCATCCATAGGGAAGCTCCTCTGTAAGCTGTTCCGGATAGAGAGTCCTTCTTATTTATTTAGTTGCCCTCGGATGGCCGTGTAAGATACCACAGTCAGTAAGCATTTAGCCCACGTCTAGCACTGCATTGGTCCAGCAACCTTGCTCTCGGCTGTTCCTCCCTGAAGTGCTCTCGATTCTTGATTTCTTGCTCCTTTTATACTAATCGTTACGTCAGAGGCAGGATGCCCCAACCAATTAGCGGGCGAGCAGTAACCAATCAGCATGCAACCTAAAAGGGTGATGTGCCGATCACGTGATCAGCGCATTCCCCATTCACCAAATACATACACGCTATTACGACGTCCAAGTAATATTTTGAAAATAATTTTAGTGAGCTATTTATGGATAACTCGGCCATTTCTTGTCCGATTTTAAATAGGTAAACGGTTTTGAAATCCTTGTCTCACTCTGATCCAGATCCGTACCAAGAATGACTAGACTGGAGTGATTTGAACAAATCACAGGTACCAACTCGGTACACCATAAGTATACACTCTCTTCCAATACTGAACGTGTTGCCAGGGAAGCTCTGACGCACACATATGCGCGCTACGTGTTCTTACGGACTTAGCCATTTTATAGAAACCTCTCTCATATGGCTTTATACACGCGTACGTACTATCTAGAAGGGCGTGTTCAGAACGTACCCGGAACGCTTGTCCCATACCCAGCTTAGCTGGGATGGTCCGTACCCGTCCGGCTGATCCACGCCACACAGATATACGAGGCCAGTCTCTGGAAACCACTGAGAACATCGGATCAACTAGGTGGCCAAACGACTCTCATGACTAACTAACCATAGATATATAGACCGACGAAATGAATAGCGACCGCTAGCAATGTACTGACTGATCAGGATAGATAGGAAAGTCCGCTGTCTCTTATCCTGCTCCTCCCATTTAGGGTCCTTCCCCCGAGAGACAGCCATTTCCTCGATCACCTCACAGGCCCATCGGACTCGGAAATGGCGTTAGTTTAGATAAGATCATCTGATGATCAGGAATCAAATTGCTCCTATCGCCTATGTGTACGCCACTTTCGGCCAACGACTAAAATATTGCGCACGAAGCGTTGTAAAAATTAAACATTAAGTACAAATCTTCCCTCGCACCTTCTCTCTCACTCCTGTCCCCTTCTCGACACAATAGCACCTGAGAAAGAGCGAGAGAGAGAGAGAGAGCGAGAGAGAGAGAGAGAGAGAGAGATGCTTAAATAGAGCTTGGCTCGAATGCAGGCAGGAAAGACCAACAGCCACTTACGGTAACGAGAGCTCTTGGCGACACTTTTTTACATTCGCACGCACATCCCGTTCCCAGCGGGATTATACCGAACATATCCCTCTTATTGGAATAACCCACTCATTGGACTGGGACGCTTTTTCGACGGAGCACAACATAGATTTGCCTCCCTCGTTGCCAGCAGAGCCAGCGATAATGCAGGCGCCACTGAAGCTCCCATCGATAAAGCCACCCCAACACCACATCCACAGAAACCTCTATCGCAGAAAGCAGACTCACGGGTGTGGAAGGCCCCACACGTGCCTCGATAGACCGACATTCACGCACGACTGGTGCTCCAGTTCGGGGTCTAGTGACCCGAAGGAGATGACAGAATTTGTGATGATCAGCCTCATCGGACGGGTGGGGTTGGGGTGGATTTGGGGGTGGTGGTGGCGGAGGGTGAACGTGGTGGACGGTGGCCACCCGGCCACATAGTAGTGTAGTAGTAGTAGTAGTAGTAGTAGTAGTAGTAGTAGTAGTAGTAGTAGTAGTAGTAGTAGTAGTAGTAGTAGTAGTAGTAATAGTAGTAGTAGTAGTAGTGGCAGAGGCAGAACAGCTTTGCGCAACTTGAGGCTTAATAATATTAATAATAATAATAATTGTAAAGGTAGGCATTCACAGCAGAATGCTTGCCGATTAAATTGTCAAGATTGTACACTTTTGTGGGCATAGATGCATCCAAACCAAATAAATCTTAACAAATGACGCTTTCGTTACGCATAATCTTCCGTATCCTCTGCATGTCGTAAGAGGCGACTAAAGGAAGTAAGGGCGAGGTAACCCTGACAGAAACCTCGAGTGCTGAAGACGGAGGTTCCAGGCCACACCGCGCACTCTAATAAACCATGGATCCACGCACTTAATGCTTATGATCATGTCGATAGTCACTTACAGGACTGGTGGTATGATCAGCGAACGAAAAGAAGAAGAAAAGAAGAAGAAGGTACGCATAAATAAATACAACTTCGCAATTAAAAACATTCCCCATGTTCACCGCTTTGAACTTTTGACACCACACACCAGCACCGCCCCCACCCCACCACAGCCCATCACCCCACACACACCCAACCCGCCCCATCTCCCACCCTACCCCCTCCACCGCACCCCCACCCACCCACCCACTCTATGGGGACCCAAATGTAAAGGTCCTCTTGCACTCCACAATCAGACGAGTAACTCACATACCAGATGTGGTTGAATTTCATCCAACAGTGGCAGAGTAGTTTCATGCCCTTTTGAGCCCACCCCCTTCCACTTGGAGCAGGGCCAAATGTAAATGTGCTCTACCACTCCACATTGATATGGGTAACTGACATACTAAATTTGGTTGAATTCCGCCAAACAGTGTCAGAGGAGTTGGATTACAATCAATTTCATGACCTTTTGACTCCAAATGTAAATGTGCTCATCCACTCCGCATTGATATGGGTAACTGGCAGACTAAATTAGGTTTAATTCTTTCCAACAGTATCAGAGGAGTTGGATTACAATCAATTTCATGAGCCTTTGACCACAAATGTAAATGTGTTCATCCACTCCACATTGATATGGGTAACTCACATACCAAATTTCGTTGAATTCCAGCTAATGGTTTCGGAGGAGATGCGCTACAAACAATTTCTGCAGGGTAAACTCTTACCATTTGACCCCTCTCCCGCCCACTGGTGGCGGAACCAAATCGAAATGGTGTCTTGAACTCCAAAATCATATGGGTAACTCAGATATCAATTTTGGTTGAGTTCCGTCTAACAGTGTCAGATGAGTTACATTACAATCAATTTCATGACATTTTGACCTCATACCCCACCCGGTGCGAGTAGGGCCAAATGTAAATATGTTCATCCACTCCACGTTGAGATGGGTAACTGAAATACTAAATTTGAAATGTGCTCGTGTACTCCACATTGATATGCATAACCCACATACCAAATTTGGTTGAATTCTGTACAATGATTTCGAAGGAGATCCATTACAATCAATTTCCGGAGGTCAAAATTTGACCTTTTGACCCTCACCCAACCACTTGGGGCGGAGGCTAATCTAAATGGCCTCTTGCGCTCCGCAATCATATCGGTAAATCATATATCAAATTTGGTTGAGTTCCGTCTAACAATTTCCGAGGAGTTGCGTTACAACTGATTTGAGCTTTTGACCCCTGGCACGCAAAGCGGAATCATATGCGGGTTACATACCAAATTTGATTTTAATTCCACATACTGGTTTGGGAGCAGGTGAATAGCACCAGAGATAGACCATCTCCCTGTGGGGAGCCGATTGATGTCTCAAAATCTACAACCTCCACTGACTTGAAGGAAATTTCAATTTCCCTTTCTCCGAGATCTAACAATTCTCACGATTCTATTACTTCTGATACAAGCTATCCTGGATAGCTGACACTAGGACTATAGACTTAGTAAGCTTTACCGACTCCTGAAACCGCGTATTCGGCTCCAAACTACCGAGTACCCGTTTGCCATGAAGCTCATATTGTTTGCATAGCCACCAAACAAGAGATACCCATGGCTTGCCTCCGTGGGGCTGGGAGGCTGGGTCCGTAATAGAGTGGTGAGTATTGTTAGATCTCGGGGAAAGGGAAATCGAAATTTCTTTGATTCTCCTTCGATCAATACTCACCATTCTATTACTTCCGATATACACCAGATTTGGACAGGAACCTGGTGGGAAGGGGCAAGCCACCAATTGCTACTTTTGCCCCTTGGAGAAAGAGCTAGACTTAAACTTGATTAATGCAGACCTAAAAGGACCATCACGTTAATGGAACCGAATCACATTCGCATCACTGCCCCCACCCCTTTTGTTCTCCTAGGAAAAGGCAGAGAACTCACGAACATGCATCTCGCCTGAAACACAAATATGTCAAGAGGGTTAACTGCTCTTTGCATATATAACCCTGGGAATGAGCATGAATATATAAGATGAATGAACATGATATATAGACATGATACAAAAAACTCTCACTCTTGAATTACCTCATGATATTTGGATTTCAGACTGGAGCCTCCAAAGATTCACTTGTCCGGTCATCAGTGACACAACCTGGTTGACATCCTCTTGCTCGACCATGTCTGTTTCTTAATTCTTTCTTACAAATGCCAAAAAGGGAGAAGAGCAGTGTGGTCATATAATTATTGTTTCAAAACAGCCAAAGCGAGTGGATTGGCAGAGTCTGACACATCCCTCATATAGTAATACGTGAAAGAGGACCCACATTGCCATTGTGCAACAGCCATGATGTCCTGTAACGGAACACCATTGTAAAGGGTGGTCGAGGCGGCCATTCCTCTAACATGGTGTGCCCTTGCGCATTGCACCTGGTGCCCAGTCGCAATCTCATGGGCAGTCTGAATGCATTCGACTACCCATCGAGAGATAAAAATCCATGGATGCGGTGCATATGGCTTCTTATGGCAGATCCACACGTGTCTATCATTCGACCGTAACGAGTCTGTCCGTTTTTGTACTTAGTCAAAGAACGGACTGGGCACCAGACACTGGCATCACGATCAAACCTAGTTAGTTTCGGTATAATGATCAGTTTGCTGGGATATCTCAAAGATTGATTCTTTGATATAAACTCTGCTCTTGGCAGTAGACGCAGACCCTCTCTAGAGACAATAAATCGGCCCCTCTCTGCTCAAAGTGCATGGATATCACTGCCCCTTCTGGCTGAGGAAGCTGCCAATAGAAAACCCGCCTTTAGAGTCAAATGCTTTAGACTAGCCGAACGCAATGGTTCGAAAGGGTGCTTGGCCAGTACATTAAGCACTAAAGATCGACTTCAGGGTGGAATGACTACCGGTTGTCTCGGTCGGAGATTTCTCATTCCCTCCATCATCACATTCAACTGGGCCACCTCTAAACTATCCCTGATGGCTAGACAAGGGATAGCTGATGCCAAAGCTGACTTGTATCCAGCAATTATGACAGGAGCTAGTCCTGAAAAGAACAGCTCACAGAGAACGTCTGCTATTTGCTGAATAGTGGATTGAAAGGTGTCAATACCTTTTTCTCCACACCACTCTACAAATCCGTTAACCTTGTTGCTATAAGACTTGAAGGTTGACCTCCTCACAGCTGGGAAGAAATTCGCAGCTTGTCGAGAAAAGCCTTCCGACGTGGAACGTTGTTTGATAACATCCATGCAGTCAATTTGAACATTTCGGGACGCTCGTGTAGGAAGCATCCCTTGGCCTGGCAGATTGTGTTCGGAATCTCGGGTAACTGCACTGGATTGTCCACCAGCATATCCAGAAGATCCGTGAACCACGCCGATTTATGTATGATACTACTGTCAAGTTGTCCGTCCGTATCAATATCGCATTGCCTCTGACTTGTGGAAGAAACTTTTCCATTGCCGGTTCCACTGCCATCATTTCCAACAGATTGATATGCAGCTGGCTCTCTTGGAGAGTCCATGTGCCCGAGACCTGCTGTTCTCCCGGGCAGCCCCCCCCATCCCTCCAGCGATGCATCCGTGTACATGGACACCTGGGGTGGGGTAGGTGCAGCGAAACCCCTACTAGGAGATTATGACGCTTTTTCCACCATACCAGATGCGACATTATTGACTCCAAAACTGCCACCAGCTTTGACAGGGGTTCTGTTCTGTTTCCACAGAGACATCAGATACAACGGGATAGGTCTTCGCATCAGAGCAGCGTACGGGATTACCTGCTCCATGGAGCCCATCATGCCAGCATCTGAAGAAACCGCCTCGTCTGAATGTGGTTTCCCAATCGAAAACTCTTGAGGATGGCTAACAGAGATACCACTCAGGGCTCTGACGGGTAAACCCTGCCCTCCTCGAGATCGAATCGCATCCATAAATAAACGAACTGTTGAATGGGCGTCAACTCGGATTTCTTCTTGTTGACTATCCAGCCTAGATCTGAAAGTAACTTCAGAGTCAGAGCAGTATGCACCTCTAACCTGGCTGACGTGTCTGCTTTGATCAGCCAATCGTCTATGTAGGTGTGAAGCGCCACGTTCGCTTTTCTAAGAAACGCTCTCACCGCAAGGACCGCTCTGGTGAAAACCCGTGGTGCTGTCATCAGGCCAAATTGGAGGACTACAAACTCCCACACTTGATTCTGAAACGCAAATCTCAGAAACCTGTGACAACTCCTGTCCATTGGAATGTGGAAATATGCATCTTTCAGATCGATCGA
The DNA here is from genome assembly GCA_034401795.1 of Chaetoderma sp. LZ-2023a. Classification (NCBI taxonomy): domain Eukaryota; kingdom Metazoa; phylum Mollusca; class Caudofoveata; order Chaetodermatida; family Chaetodermatidae; genus Chaetoderma; species Chaetoderma sp. LZ-2023a. The sequence goes on along the minus strand of CM067373.1, from coordinate 74,833,093 downwards.
TATACACCACATTCCCTTCCTCAATCCTTCCATTACCGACCTCGGAGTTTCCATCTGAAACCGAGGGGCATGGATAAACCAATTTAATGGCCTGAGATTGAGTACGGGTCTCCATCCCCTGTGCTCATGGGGACAAGGAACATGTTTGAATAGAAGCCTGGTGTGTTCCGGTTTGCTGGTTTTATTGCTCCCTTCAGAAGCAAACCTGACACTTCGTTTTGTATGGCTTATAACTTGTCTGGTTCCCTTGGTACGGGTGTCCAGACAGGTGCCTAGGACAGATTTTGTGGTGGAAAATCCCACCACTCCGGCATGTACCCCTGGGATAACCATCCCGTGACCAGACTGTCTGACGGCACACCTCACCAAGCCTCGACGAAACGCATGAGCCTTCCACCCACTATAAACGCATCGATGCCTAATGCGGGTATCTGGCTCACGATCCGCCCCCCCCCCCCCCGCCTCTCTCTCTTGACGAGAGAGAGAGTGAGAACCATTTTTGTATTGGCTTGGCTGGTCTAACTGGCACCGCTTTTCCTGTCGCACAGGTGCAGTCCAGGCAGATACGAAGGGAGCCCTCGCACCCTCAGGTACGATCCGCTCCCTTCTTTCCACCCTTAGAGGACTTACCCTTCCCCTTGCCCTTCCCGCCTCTCGGGCAATCAGGAGCAACATTGGGGAGGGTAGGGGACTCCACAACGTTCTTGGCCTTCTTCACCAGAGGCGGTTGAGAAGACCCAGTAGAAGCAGAAGCAGCACTAGGCTTATCTTTCGCCTTGCTGTTGTGCTTTTTCTGCTTCTTAGAATGTTGCCCGGTTAGTGGCTTGGCTACAGCCCCTAGTGTGTACGCCTGACGCACTAGCTTTAGCTGTAGATTAACCGCCAACTGATTCAGCGCGATGTTGACAGTGTCTTTTAAGATTGCCACGCTTGGCCACCAAAGATGCTAGGGCCAGTAAGGGGCATCACAAGAAGACGCTCCCTAATGGCAGTAGCTGGACGCATATGGTCAAGGACCATCTGCCTCCTAGACTTCGTCACTCGCGCTTGCACCCTTGCCAATGCATCCATAGACAGCACCAGGCCGTCATTGACTCATGAAAGCACCACAGGTGGCACAGGGTGGCCTGGCCCAGCTTCAGCCCACACCGACTGAGGAAGGCAATAAGAATGATTGACAGCACGCATTGCTGCCATCACCTCCTCATCGCATAGGGACAGGATCTCGTCATGGTGTACCTGAGACTTGTCCACCAGCGCCGAGGTGGGGCCACCTGCTCTAGTACTCTGGACACCCAGCACTCAGTGGTCATCCTCGGTGACCGTTGGGACAACACCATATCTGTCATATTCCCCCCATGAGATACGACACCTCGCCCGCACCTCCCTGGAGGCCACAGGAAGCTGGCCCCTGGTCAGGAGTTGTTTGCTATAAATAGCATCCAATAACTCCATAAACCTTGGAATCAGTCCAATAGACTGGATCCGGGCTGTGGGCAAGATCCCCATCCCAATCGATGCCACCGATTGATGGGGTGCATCCTCCATGGCCATGGTCGAAACCACAGATGGGTCTACCCTGGCTAGCCAAGCCAGAGCCTCTGACCAGTCTGTCTCCGAGGAGGACACTCCCGTGAACGCGTTACCCATTGACGTGTTCATGGCCCTACCAACAACGGCCTCACAGCTAGGAGCCATTGCTGATATGCCAGGAACTCCAGTACTGTACGATTCCGCCGCCACCCCATGAAAAACACCAGCCCATGGAGTAGGCCCACACGGAAACCATGCGGACCTGTGATGGTTGAAGAACCGTGGCCAAACACGGGGGCCAATGGCACCCCATGCCTGACTGCCGGACCAGGTGGGATAGGTGAGTATCACGCCTGGCCAGCTACACCCGTCACCGTGTCGGTTGCCGGAAAACCAACCATCACGGGACCGGTTCCCGATACCGGAGTGGCCTCAACAATGGGCGGAGCCACTGCCCTGGCTTGCGCCAAGCCAGACAGATGGAGGACAGTTCCGTTTAGGACGGAATCGACCTCCATACGCTCCACCCACGGCATCTCAGGCCGCAGCAATCTATCCTCCTCACTAGACAAGGAACCGGGGAGCCCTCCTGGCAGACGGCTCCCATGCCTGACAGACCGGCCACCGCCACTGGACCACCCAGAGGTGGCCGCAGAGAAACAGAACCCATCAGGCCGGCGCCCGACAGGACTGCCAGGGAGCCGTACGAGAGGGCTCCCTCAGTGGCCAGTCCAGAACCCTGTCCAAGGACAGGGTCTGAACCAAGCACAGGAAGAGACTGCCCTACAACTGTTGGAAGCAGGGACGACACCAGCGTAGGCAGAACGCTATCCAAGAAGCCTTGCATAGCAGGACCAAACCACGCCGGCGGTGCCGTCTCCACAACTTCCGGTTGCAGACGTGGAACGCCCCCAAGGGCCGAAACGGATGCTCCATGATTTGCTTTCGGACCGCCTGACCCCGTGTCAGACCCTGCCAGCTCCTTCTGGGCAAGGAACTTGACCATCATGTCGGACGACCACACTGCACAAAGGTTACACCTACTGTCAAGCTTACATTTGGTACAACGGAAACAGACATGGTCCTTGATCAGAACCCTCACGAATTTATAGCACTCGTCACATGATGGCGGGGCTGGCTTGGCCTATAAATAAGCACAAACCTACAATAAGCAAGCGGAACGAAACAGGAATGGAAGGCAGACAATTAATTTTCAAATAATTTGATCATAAATTAAATGTTAACCCTCTCGCACCGCACCCAGCAACGTTACAGCAAAGATCGCATTGATTATGACGACAAGAACGAAGCGGGCAATAATACACGCATAAACTGATCCTCAAGGATGTATATAACGGAACCAGGAATCATATCGCATAGCATTCGGGGTATATTTACTAATCAATATAAATTATACTCCTAACAAAGGCCAATACGATATGTGGAAAAAAAAAAAAATGTAAACAAACTGCTGTAGCACACGGTAAACCCGCAGACCACACATCTAAATCAAGAATTTTGAAACCACTGATCATTGCAAACAGATCGTGATAACAAGCAAAACTTGAAAATTCCAAAGTTTTTCTGGTACCAATAAAGTACGCAGCACCCAGAATCAGATGCGCGAATTAATGAAACATTTTCTTCACATAAAAATCCGAGACAACACGGGTGTGACCTCACCCGCTCGGACCTTACGGAGAACGACGTCAGCCGATTTTCGTGTTAAAACACCGTAAAGCCAACACCTTATTTCATATCCGCCGATCGCCCGTTGGGGTTAAAGGAAGGAGATCAATCTGGCATATTTCGTTAACACACGTCCCGGATTCGAGGTTAGAAATTGGAACATGCGATGCAGGCGCAATTTTGAAGACCTAAGTCTTTTAACTATGGAATAACATGGAATTATACAACCTGGTTATCATCGGCTCCTTCCATGGTAATCCAATATAATCCTTAGAGAGTGCACACAGCTATCACAATACGCAGAAAAAGACTTAGAAACTTAATACTCCAACTGCACAGAAAGGCATGTGGCTCTTGTTGCTATGCAAACCAGAATGATCTTCATGGCAAACGGGTACTCGGTAGTTGGGAGCCGAGCGCCCGGTTCCAGGAGTCGGTAAAGCTTACTAAGCCTATAGTCCTAGGGCCAGCTATCCAGGATAGCTTGTATCAGAAGTAATAGAATGGTGAGTATTGATCGAAGGAGAATGACTCATACTCTCAGCTTGGTGTCTGCAAGCAGTAGTATCACTGGTCGTAGCTCATCTTCATCGTAACTGGCCTGGCGTAGTACATCTAGGATCTTTGAGCATGTAATTGTGTCGAAGGCTTGTGACATGTCAATGCCAATTTTGTAGAAGTCCCACTGTTTGGACATGACTACCGACACAAGCATGCAGTGAGCTCATACAATGATGCGCAGCTACCTCCACGTTTATAGCCACTTTGACATGGTCCGGAATCACAAGACCAACACCCCCCCCCGCCCCCACCCCCATACCCATTCCAAGTGCCAATACTGGGCATGCTACTAGAGATGGAATATGCCGACGATGTGGACTTCATAGATGAGGAAAAGAAACCCCTTGACAAACTTCTCCCAATAGCTGCAAGCAAACTAAAAATTGAGAATCTCTATGAATAAATCCAAAACAGAGTTCACTCACATATACCTATCGACAAAGCATTAAGCTATAGAAATTGATGACCCACTTCGTGGCGACGAACCATGGAGGAAAATAAAATCCTGGGATCACTTCTTTGCAGTACTAATGGCATTTCCCAGCACGCTGTGTCATGGGGAACATAGCTTTCCAGTCCTTCTGGAAGCTATGGATTCATAGATCAAAGATGCCCTTGATAAAGAGGCTATGTTTATCCAATTCAACCTGCGTATCCGTGATGCCCTATAACTGTAACAGCTGGGCAGCTCCGAAGGCAGCTCTAGACAAACTCCATGGCTGTCACTGCACACACCTACGCACCCTCACTGGACACCGATGGCCAGACAGCATCATTAACAACGATACACTATACAAGATGTGTAATACGTCGCTGCTGTCTGTAAAGCTCGCCCAGCAAGGATGGTCCATGTTTGACCATGTGCTAAGGATGCCAGAAGAGACACCAGCACAGAGCGCTTTGGAATTCGCCCTACTAGGAGCCAGCAAATACAAAGCCAGGAGAGGATGTCATTGCATAAATCTGCTAAGCGTGCTACGAGGTGACCTCAGGAAAGCAGGACTCGGTACACTCAAGTCAATAATGGACCTGAGGACATTAAGGATTTCGGCTGAGGACAAGACACAGTGGGCAAATGCGAAGAAGGACTGATTGCAGTTGTAGGATGTTTCTACTACTACAGCCGCAGAATACAGTAATCATACATACATACTGGTTTGGGAGCAGATAGCGTGATGGATAGACGGACATACAGATGGAGAGGCAGCAAGGCTGACAGCCAGACAGCCGGACGGAAGCGATTATAATATCCCCGACGTCTTTCTAAAACATAGGGATAATAATTTGTACAGGATGAAATGCTAGGATTTATTTCACTTCATTACACTGACGTACACACAATAACACTCTAAATAAAATAAATTTCAATTTCCTTATCTTCGAGATCTAATAATAATTACCATTACATTACTTATTTATAACAGAGCCCTAAGGTTCTGACACTTAAGAATCTTCAAATTTAGAAATCTCTAACCGGCTCCTGGAACCGGGTACCCACTCCAACACACGTGTACTCGTCACCATGAGCAAAGCCTATGTTTGCATACCTACCAAACGAGAATTGACACATGGCTTGCACTATTGAATCAAGTGCCACACCTTCTTACAGTGTGGGAGACTTGGTCTCTCCTTGGTGATTTATGTATGATACCACTGTCGAATTTTCCGACCGTATCAATATCACCTTGCTCCTGACTTCTGGAAGAAACATCTCCAGTGCTAGTTACACTGCCATAATCTCTAACAGATTTATATGCGGCTGACTCTTCTGGAGAGTCCATGTGCCCGAAACCTGGTGTTCTCCGAGGCAGACCCCCACCCCTCCAGCGATGCATCCGAATATACCCTACAGCTGGGAGTGGGGAGGGTGAAGCGAAATTTATACATGGAGATTCTGACGCTACTTCCACCATGCAAGATGCAACATTATCGGCTCGGAAACTGGTACCAGCTTTGACAGGGGTTCTGTTCTCTGTTTCCCCAGAGACATCAGATACAACTGAACAGGTATTCGCATCAGAGCAGCGTACGGGATGCACAGCATCTGAACAAACCTCTTCGCCTGAATGTGGTTTCCCAATCGAAAGCTCTTGAGGGTGGCTTTCAGAGACTCAACTCTAGGCTCTGACGGGAATACCCTGCATTCATTGAAATCGAATTGCATCCCCAAATAAACGAAGTATTGAGTCGGTGTCAACTCGGATCTCTCCTTGTTGTCTATCCAGCCTAGACCTGAAAGTAATTTCAGAGTCAGAGCAGTATCCACCTCTAACATAGTTGACGTGTCCGCCTTGATAAGCCAATCGTCTATGTAGGTGTGAAGTGCCACGTCTCTCTTCTGAGAAAGGCTGTCACCGCTAGGACCACTCTGATGAATACCCTTGGAGCTGTCGACAGGCCGAATGGGAGGACTATAAACTCCCAAACACGGTTCAGAAACGTGAATCTCAGAAACATGTGACCACCTCTGTTCATTGGAATGTGGAAGTATACATCTGCCAGATCGATTGACACACACAACATTCCTTTCCTCAATCCTGCCATTACCGCGCTCCCGTAACCACATCACCCGTTGATGTGCTTACTGGTTTACCAGCAGCAGCCTCCCGGCAAGGAGCAGCTACCGATGGCGAACAACGCCGGCACCGTGAGGTTCAGCGTTCACCTCATGAGACAGGGTGTTTCAAGGTGTACGTCCGCACGGTTTTCCGTGACGGTTCCAGAAACGTGGCCATATATGGGCGCCAACGGTACCCCATGCGGGAATGCCGGACGAGGCGAGATAGGTGCATACCCGCCTGACCAGCAACACCCGTGGCCGATGGCGTGTTGGTTGGTGGCTCCTCCTGGGACTCCTCATCCTCTGACCCTCAAGAGTCGTCACCGGATGTGGATGCACTGGAGCCATCTGGAGCCATCATCAAGGTTACAACGAGAACAGCGGAGCGGAAACAGACATGGTCCTTAAAAGCAACACGGACGAACTTATGGCACTTGGTACATGACGGAGGACAGGGTTTGGCCTGTTAAACAAGCACAAGGCCTCAATAAACAAGCGATTCGGCACAGGTCGGAAGGCAGACATATAATTTTCAAATAGTTTGACAATAAATTGTAAGTTAACCCTCCAGAACCCAACAACCGAAAACGTTACAACCAAGATCGCGTAAGCTGGTGATAAGAACGTGAACGAGCCAACATACACCCATAAATTGATCCTGCAGGATGTATAAACTGAACCAGGAACCGTATCGGATATATTCGCAGTAAATTTAAGAATCAATTCCGAAATTATACTGCACAGACGAATGACATACGAGTACGAAACAAGAGAATAAATTAACGCTACTGCTGTAGACCACGGTAGAGCCGCAGCACACACATCTATTCAGGAATTTTGAAATAACCGATCATTGCAAACAGAACAGAATTTTACGCCAAACGTGACATAATTAATAAGTTTCTGGTACTAAACGCACGCAACTACAATGAATAAGATGCGCGAATTAACGAAACATTTCCTTCACCATAAAAATCCGAGCCGCAAAAGGGCGTGACGTCACCCACCCGGAGCACGCGCTTGAACGACGTAAGGTGATTGAGTGTTAAAAAATGAGACCACGCCTGAAACATTTCATATTACTGCCTGTTCGCCGTTGGGACTTAATGGAGGTGATAATGCCTGGCATATTTCGTTGCCTCATACGTCCCAGTCCCAGGGACAAAGTTTCCGCTATAACTAGATTACCGATAGAAAAATACAACCTGGGTGTCGGTGGCGTTCTCCATGGTAATCCAATTATATTTCCAGTTAAGAATCAGGCACAGAAGCACAGAAAATAATCACACATAAATGTAGATATTTCACAGCACAGAAAAGACGGGTTGTTCTTGGTGCTGTGCAAACAAGAGTGATTGGCATTCGTATCTCGCGAGATCTCCTTCGATACGAGATCGAGAAAAGTGTTCTCGAAGAAGGCACGCCTCTATTTTTAGATTGGAGTGATTGGCTCATGGTAACGGGTGCCCGTTTGTTTGGGGCGGGTACCTGCTTCCAGGGGACGGTTAGAGCTGTATAAACCTGAAGATTCTTAAGTGTCAGAACATTAGGATTCTGTTATCAATAAGTAATGTAATGGTAAGTATTGCTCGACGGAGAAAGGTTACAATTGAAACAATTGTATTTCCTGTTCTCGTGTGAATGTACACATTTAATAATAATGCATTAATTGATTAACACGACGACAACACCCCCCGCCCAAACACTCCCCCCCCCCCACACCACTCCGCATGTTCCTAGCATACTCACGTGTCTATTCCGTCGATTAAAAATGTTCAAGCCAAACAGATAAATGGAAATATAATGTATGTAAGTGTCTAATGTCTCACCCCTAATGCGTAATGTTATGTCATGCATAAATATTATATGTACTGGTCGTCACCTCATATTTCAATAAGCAAATAAAATTTACTTAAATTGAATTAGAAAAACTCAATGGATGTAATAGCCCCGAAATCGCTTACATGTTGGCAACTATTCGAAATGTAAATCCCATATATGCGCCTTCCTCTACACTCGGTGGGATTATGTCCGGTGGGATTTTCTCCGGTCAGATTATGTTGGTTGAGATTCTGTCCAGTGGGATTATGTCAGGTGGGATTTTGTCCAGTTGGATTTTGTCCGAGCACCGTCTCGAATGGACCTGTCCAGTTTAGCTATCCATAATACAACGTCATAATCAACTACGCGATGTGTACGATGACGTCATAATCAATGACGCCATGAATGACGTAGATAAGTTCGTCACAAACGCATAAGTGGTGACGGACTAAGTGTTGTTGCGCGAATTGTATGCCTTCACTATTTAATAAACATGCTGGTGAATACTTTGAAACTAATTCAACTGGGCGTTGGTGCTGCCATATTCAGCAGCTTACCTGCACATTTTTTCTGGAAATTGGTAGTCAAGGAGTTCAGGGATCGATCGATCGATCCCAACACGAGCGAGGTGTGGGTGGAGCTTAGCTAGCGATGGGCTGGGAAAAGCTAAAACTGGATAGTTCCATTCACTTTCAGAACTAAAGGAATTATAATAATGTTTGCGAATAAAATATTCATATGTTAAAATGTATTTCTTATTATTACATTGAGATACACACGTTAAACCTGCAAGTATACCATTCTATCAATTTTATTTTCAAGCATTATAATGTGAATATCGGCCTTCAATAGATTAGATAGATAATAGTTGACAATGCTCCCAGCCTCAATAAACGGGCCTACGCCTGAGATTAAACAGCGTAAGAAGAGGTGGGATGATTACCCCTTTCATGCGAAACGGGCGAAAACCGGCCTATGTAGTGATCGTAAGGAATGTACATTAGCTGGCAAAGAAAATACTATTCTTGAAAATTTTATCACTGGAATGACTGGCTCATTAATGCAGCCAGCCACTCCAGTGGCCAACTTTAAAAAGAGTGTCTTCTCTTGACCTGCAAATGGGCATTCAATAAACAAACATTTAGATTTTCTTAGCCAAATTTAGCCAATAAAGCGCATACTAAATATTTATAAACACTGGCCAATACCAACACAATGATTACTAAGTTCACAGAGACTAATAATGTCTAGTTATGCCAAGCGCATTTCCAGATACGAACCACGAATGGGAGATTTCAGTTTATCCATCCACCATATGACGTCATATTCAACTACGTGACTTGTATGATGCGGTCATGATTAATTACGTCATGAATGACGTAGCTATGTTCGTCTTGAACGCTTAATGAACATTTCCAGTTTTCGCTAATCCCCGCCGACCTCTAGGGAAGCACCCCCACCTTCCTACCCCGCCTCGTTTGGATTGATGGATCCCTTCCCTGAACACTCTGAATATCAATTTCCAGAAAACTATACAGATAAGCCGTTAAATATGTTGAAGCTAATGTACCCGGGTGCTGTTGCTGCCTATGGCGAGCCTATGGTAGCAACATCGCCCAGTTATATTAGTTTCAAAATATTTTAATATCTTTATTATATAGCAGACATACAATTCGTACAACAACGCATAGTCCGGAATGTTCTGGAAATTGATAGTCAGGGTGTTTAGGGATCGATCGATCCCAACATGGGTGAAGTGTAGGTGGGTTTTAGCTTGAGATGGCCGGGCATAGCAAAAACTGCATTCCTCCATTGATGTACGTGTGTAGAATTGTCAAAATCTAAGTTTCAAGTTAACTTTTACAAGTAAGCTGCCGGATATGTTTTTAAAATAATTTTACTGGGGCTGTTACTGCATAGCTAGAGCGTTCTATTGCAATTCAAATGTGGAAACGATGGTTTGGAACGTGACAGACCTTACATACTTACGTGTGGAAGTGATGCTTGCGGATTATCAGTATTGAGAAAGATTCTGCGTTTCTGTTTTGGGCGAACTACACACACGTTCCCTTTTCAGGCCAATTCAGTATGTATTCAATATAATATAACAGGTCATGTTCTACCTGGCGTATCACTCACGTACTGTCGTGAATATTATTGTAAATGTACATATATTATATCTATTATACTGTATCCAGGTGATATTGAGACGGATGAAGCCCATACCTAGTTCTATATATATCTGGCCACTACAGCTTCTCCCTAGATCCAGGCGTGTGAGTAGTTCTATTGAGCGATTTGTATTCGGTAGTTTGAGCTTGCGCTGTGACGTAGCTAGTCTCCCTTTGATTTTCAAGCAACTATCGACAGCTCTCAGCGATCGATTTAGTCTCCCTGAGTATACCTGCGACCACGTTAACCCTTTAACACTCATATCAGCCAAAAACGGCTTCCACCGTGGTATTGAGAAATGTCAATTTGCAGACCTAGAGAAGAGTATTTTTTTTAAATATGCCACTGGAATGACTGGTTCGATAACCGAGCCAATAAATCCAGTGATAAATTAAAAAAAATAGTCTTCTCTTGGTCTGACATTGTTTTTGTTAGCTAACAAGTGCATGTAAAACTAGTTAGGCCTGAATAATAAACCGAACCGAGGCCCATGGTCAGTTATGCTCGAAAATTCTGTCCATGCATTGTCAATCAGGAGGTATTTATAAGTCGAACTTCTTTTGTGCCGTGCCAGCTAAATCAAGTCCACTATAAACATCATCCCATTCTCATTAGCGCGGCGTGGCAGAAAGTTCGACTTATAAAACGGGCCTTATTCTATTCACGGTAGGCATGTTGGAGGCGATCGTGCACGTGCTGGTGGACCGCTTGATGATTGAGACCATATTTCACACCTTCAATACGCATCTAACTAATATGTGTATGCACGTGTTACCTAACAAAACAGAAAACTCCCTGATCATTCTGAGAAAAATGTGCTGCGTTACTCAGAAATGACTGTCAGTAACGTTGCTCGAAATATCTGCAGCGCTTCTTGCAACATTGACTGTCTTGCTGATTATTTTGAGAACAATTTGATTGAAAATTGTTGCGTCAACGATTTTCAGCCAAATTGTTTTTATCACATCATTACCTAGTGACAATTGTCTTATCAGCTGATTATTTTGACAAAGTCTCGACGGAAAGCTGTTGCTGTTATAGGCAGTAACAGTTTTCAGTAAACCTGTTATAATATATTTGTTGTCTCTTGCACCATAGCAAACATACAACTGGTATTGAACTATGCTAGGCACTTACTGTGGGCTCACCTTGGAAGACAGCATAAAAATGACTAACATTAGCATTACTGGAATGGTTGTATACCAATAACTGTGCACCGGCGAAGACAATAGAGTCTGAAACAATTGCGCCAGCAAATATCGATCTAAAATGGCGTCAGCGGCTCTAGTTAGATAAAGTGTCCATAACATAACAAATAGTCATACATTTAGCTAGGATATGTTTCTTTTATGAATAGATGATAACTTTAACGTGACCACCCCGTGCCAAGCGGCCATTTTGTATTTTGAAACTATCAATTAAGCTCACCTTCCTCCGGATCTAGTCCAATGTACGTATGGAATTGTAAACCGATCATAAAATTCTTAACATACTCATCCTCCAAAACAGTTTTCCGCTTAAACAGATAACACATACACATGCACGCACGCGCTAGATTTTAACTTTCTAAACATTGAGTTGATTATGTAACAGGGATAGCACGATTACATATGGATACCGATCGGGAATCGGCGCCTGATCAGGATTAAAATTTGAATGTTGCAAGTAGGACATCTCAAAATTCAGAATCAGAAGGAGCTTGGCAGACAGTTTGGTGTGCTACAAAGGATACAATTGTTCGATTTTGGTGTCAGATGCGGATTCTGAGCCAGGTCAATATCAGAAAGTTTGCAAGTAGGGATTCTCGCAAATGAAGTGATTGTGTCAGCGTGGCGGAGGTATGCGCTCCAAGAGACGGCCACAATATAGCTCCTTTAATTACTCACGTTGGTGACTTCTGAAATGGGTCCAGGAATGCCCCCACCGCCACCCCCACAACCTATGCACACGCATCTTAAAATTGATATTTAAATACCGGCATTGGCTAGCCATACACCGATGCAAAAGATATGACTTGCATATAGATCCGTCAATGTATATGCATGCATATTGCCAGAGCATATTTTTTTAAAGGAAAAAATTCATGGGTTGTGCAGAGACCATTATATGGGGTAGGAAAGTGCCAGCTAATTGAGATAATCACCTTCAAAATGAAGGACTATTTCAACCATAACATCTCAATATCGAAATTATCGATCATAAATGAAGGTTGTTGGATAGTCTGCAAGTAACTGGAATGAAGGCTGCTGCTGCCTTTGTTGTTGTTGCTATCACATAGAATTAATTTTTAAAACCTATATATGCCTAGAATTTTCCTGCAACGTTAGTCAGGTTGGAAATCAGGGAAATATGCCTCAATAAAATGTTAGAGGCATTTTGGGGGAAACGTTGACAGACACCTTTTTAAATATTATTCGAGGCTGCTGAATCCATTTTTGCTGTCTGCCAACCTGTCCCGAACCTCTATAGTGCCCAAAATGGCTAAAAACCAAATGGCCGCCACTGATTGGCTCTTCAATGTAACATGCTGCATTCCTCTTGCATTAAACCCATCTTCGACATTTATAATTTTGACAACTGTGCTTGACTACATCTGGCCGCATCTAATATTGGATATGGTGAGCCTTGTATTGTAAACAGTAGATATGGCATTAATCAAAGATTTTAAGATGGCCGCCATGATAAAGAATAGTTGACGTATTTCGACTTCTAATTTACATTTGTGTATGGGTTACATTTTAGGTATGAGGGTTCAAATACCTCCACACATCAACAACAATAACTCTACACGTTTCTGAAGTGATGGAAGAACTATTTTCAGCTGGAGTCATAGAAGGAATTACAGAACAATCAATAACTAAAGACATGTTGAAAGACTGGTATAATGAACTAATTCTACATCGAGCTGAATCAACCGATATGGCATTTTCATTACATATGAAAAAGAGAATAACACTTGCACAGAATGGATAGGCTTCAACTGACAAAGTAGTATAGTAGAAGCATGGTCAACAACGGTGGGATATACATGTATATACACATTATATTATACACAGTGGTAGAACCACGTAGGCATGTGGCAAGTAGACTTAATCAACATTGTGTAGTGTTAATAGTAGATGAAGTGCTCTATTGTAAATCACTCCACCGAACTTCATCAAGGCTAGAGGAAAGCACATTCAGTCATCTGGATTATTGGATGCCCTTGTTGAAGGTAACCTCCTCGGGCCTATAGAACAGCTGTATAAGTCCCGTCATGCAAGTCCTATGTGAGAGGAATGAGAACACACAAAGTAACCATCCAATATCTGTGAAGAAGTATGCCAAGGTTACTGGGTAGAATTGATCAAGAAATCCTAAAACTCAGGAAGGAGATAGGAGAAGCAATTAATGATGGTGATATGGAGGTACTCATCTCTCTGCTTGAAATGGGTAAATTCAGAGATTTAATAGAATCATTTATGTGGAGTCATTGGACAATATCATCTTCAGATTTTTGTGTAGCGACATGCATACATATGGATCATATTGTACTTCTCTTCTCCGAAGCACTTCGCAATAGAATTTGGGAACTCTAGTTGTTTGCATTTCAGTCAATGCTTACCCTTTACACGAGGTCTTATTATATAAACAATGTCAGATACGGGACAGATGGGCTTTGAGATCAGTGAGACAGTCCCTGTAGTTGTTGGAAACTCGGCTATGACAGCAGAGGCTCTCCGATCTGACGCCCCACTTGTGCAGAGAGCAAACCCATCATCAAACAACACCTGGCTAAGAAGTTGAAAGATACACATCCTCTCCTAGGCAGAGGAGGCCGTTTCCACTCAGTATCAATGTAACAGCAGGTTGCCATATTCCACCCCAGGACTGGCCATTGCCGACTCCGAGCACATCTTTTCAATAACTACAGATATGATAAGCTGCGATGTGCCCCTATGGTGAGGATCAAGAAAAAGTAGGGCATATAATGCAGCATTGTATCCAGTATCGGTAACACCAGCCGGCACAATGTCCAGTGAATACGCCAATGCAAGAGAAGTGTATGGCAGCTACAGCGACCTGGTATCTATAGCATCCTGCATCCCAGACCATTTGTAGCCAACAAATATGAACGCACGAATGAGAAAACTGCTGGGATGGTGGACCATCTATGTCAATGAGATATATCAACTCGCAGTAGAAGAGCTACACGAATTTCCAAGTGGCAACTTCGTTGTGAGGAAATTTAACCAAGTGGATCCAACGAAGCCGGGAATGGTTGAACGGAACTGACCGGAAGATGGGCTACATTGTTGGCATTGCCAAGACATCCTCAGCCTTGAACTGGTGGGCGCTGGCCTACATCCCAAGATCACATATATCACGCCGAGAAGGGTAACTGCAATGTGCTGAGAACCACTCAAATAGGTTATGAATTTCTCCCATGGATAATGATATTATTGCTCTCCTACTGCATCACTACCACCTAATGTTGTGCACACAACTGTAGCTAAAAGCTAACACTGCCAAAAAGAGGAAGTACATACATATTCACACAATTAATACGCAGATATCATATGATTCAGTTGTAATGGAAACGGTTCCATCCGTTCATGCATTGACTAGAATGGATGTAACATCATTCCTGTCACAACACAGCAGGAAAACGTCATGCCGAGTCTTCAAGCAGCACCATCAGTAACTACAGAACCTAGAAATTGGCCCTTTGACAGAGGAAACAGCAAAGACAGCAGACCTATTCATCTGTCAACTTTACACTGATGCACAGAATGTGGATAACTGACACGGCTCGGCAACTATTGTTCACCCGCACCTGAGTGTCTTCCACAAACGAGTGATGCATTGTCATTCCACTTGAAATATGACATTATCAAGCTGCAATCTGGAGCACATCTCAACTATCCTGATCTACCTTCTCCTAAAGCCATTGGATGGACAGATGACAATGGTTGGATGAAACCAATAATGATGTGGATACAACTGGCAAGGCTCGTCAACTATTGAAGTCACACGCACCTGAGGATTCAAAGCTGTACATTTTAAAACTAACTGTATTGATGTTTACAAAGCTGTTGCTCATGAATGTGCTTCATCGGATCAACCTAAATACATTCCTGAATTCATTTCATTTGGTGTTCACAATAAAGTTAGTATTAGAAGGTACTACCTTTGAATCATGGTATCAGGCTATACCAAATCTGCCAACATAAGACTATGAGTAGACAGTTTCTATAATCAATGAATGGGGGGTAAAGTAGGCATGATTTATGCTGTTTGATGGTCTGTGTTGAATGGGTTTGTTTATTTTAATATGGAAATGCCTCAGCTACCACAGTCTTTGATTGAATCTACCCAATGCTTTGCTCTTTTCTACATTAGTACTAATCTCGCATAGATTAATGTTAGTTCTGGTAGTATGACACAACTCAGAAACATAAATGTAAATAATTTGCTAAATGCAACAACTTAACGTTGAAAAAGCAGATGTCAAATAGCATTGTCACAAAGACCTCGACCTTTGGCCTAGTGACCTCGCTATTAACACACATTTTCTTATGGCAGAGAGAAGGGTGTGTCCAAGTTTAGTTCTGGTAGTATGAAGCAATTCCAAAATATAAATGTAAATGATTTGCTAAGCGCAAAAACGTAACCTTGTCGCCGCCGTCGTCGTCGGAAAGGTGAATCAAATGCCCTGCCTCCTGCTTCACAGGCGAGACAAAAATGTCTACTCCGTTGGTTTTATATATCTATCGGACATATTACTTCATTAGAATGCTATGCAATTGAAATTTAATATTTATTAATATTTGGATCTATCAATTACAACCAATTGTCCATGTATGTTGGCATTTATCACGTGCCGTGAAACCAAAGGGACCATCTTGAAATTCAATATGGCCTTCATAATTATGCCAAAGATGTTAAGGAACAATATTTATTGATCATCAGATATGAATGCCAGATAAGTTAAAACACCTTTTATCGTAGATTTAACTGTCACGTTTGGGCTTACATCAAATGGAAACTGAACAAGTATATTGAAATACGGTCATTTTGAGTGTCGCCCATTTTGACAGAGTTAGACTCTCCGGCTAGTTTGGCAGACAGCAGAAATGGAATCAGCCCCCTCAAATTATTAAGAAAAGTGTTTGTCAACTTTTCCCCAAAAATGCCTCTAGTAGTTAGATTTTTCCAAAATCCGACCAGTCTACGTGTATAATTTAGTATATAAAGATGAAAGGTTAACTTATCAAACTTAATACTTATGACGAATATGGGAACATATTGACAAAACTACAGGAAAATTGCGCGACTCTCGCCAGCATAGACCTGATAGACCTGTTTTCTATTCGCAGCGATTCGGTAAACGACGAAGGCACGCCTTTCTTACTACTGCCAACACTCAGAAGTGCTTAACTACAAATAATCAACAGTGACGCGACAACGACCTCTAACCGGTCGCCGTCAATTAATATCGACACGAGTGTAATTTCGATTGTCGGTAACTGAATTATGGGGTGTAGCCAATCAGCACACAGAAAATGACAAATAACGGAGTCAGCCGTCATGTTGCGTTTCCCATTGGTATGGTTGTGCGTACGACCTGGACACGGACAGCGCAAGTGGTGCAGTTATTTCCTCGTAATCGTAGTGGAGGCGGTGTCTTGGTGTAATGGCTAGCACTCAGGACTACTATAGTAGTATACAGAGATGGGAAGGTGAAATGACAAACTCATCAAAGGAAACACGTATCATGCGTTTAAATCTAAATATGAAGCTGAGCACCACCTACTTAGCTTAGCTGACGCTGGGAGGGTATCCCGTGAAATGGACGAAAGTTGTAAACTGTGTGCCTAGAAAGGCATAGGAGATGACTACCACTACTTATTTAGCTATGATTATTTAAAAAATAACCTCTGCAAATGTATTAAGTTGCTATGTCAGGAATTGAAAGATCAAAGAAAACAACAACAATAGCAACAGCAACATCAACAACAATAACAATAATAATAACAATAACAACAACAGCAACTATCACCACACTAACAACAACGACAACAACACCAACAGCACCACCTACAACAATAACAACAACGAGAACTATTACCAAACGAACAACAACAAAAACAATAATAACAACAACAACAACAACAGCAACAACAACAACAACAACAAGGGCAAAGATAGAAAGGCCGACGACAATGAAGACGACAAAGATAACGACAATGATGACGGCAACCACAACACAGAATACTACAGTCGATAACAGCTAAATCAACAAAATAAGAGCACCAACACCAACACCAACAGCAATAATAACAACAACAAAAAAGCAGCAACAACAACAACAACAACAACTAGATTGATCGCTCGATGACGCGTTATCGCCAATCCCCACGTTCACCGCTTTGAAACGTTGACACACCCCACAGCCCACCCCAGGGGCGGAGCCACATGTAAACGGCATTTTGTACTTGGAAATCATATGGGTACCTCGCATAACAAATTTGGTTGAATTTCGTGCAATAGTGTCAGAGGAGTTGCATTACCATCAATTTACGCTGGTTAAAATTTGACTATTTGACCCCTTTCCCGCCCTTTGGGGTGGAGCCAAATCTAAATGGCCTATTGCGCTCCGCAATCATATTGGTACCTCAGATATCAAACTTGGATGAGTTCCGTTTAACGATTTCCAAGGAGTTGCATTACAATCAATTTAATGACCTTTTGACCCCGTCCCCCATCCACTGCTGGCGGTGCCAAATATAAATGTGCTCATCCACTCTACATTGATATGGCTAACTGGCATGCTAAATTTGGTTGAATTCGGGCCAACAGTGTCAGAAGAGTTGCATCATAATCAATTTTTTTACCTTTTGGCCCGAACCCCCACCCACCCCTGGGGCGGGGCCAACTGCAAATGTGCTCGTGTACTCCACATTGCTATGAGTAACCAACAGACCAAATTTGGTTGAATTCTGTCCAAACGGTTTCGGAGGAGTTGCATTACAATCAATTTTTGCAGGTTAAAATTTGACCTTTTGACCCCCTCCCCCAACCCTATGGGGTGGAGCCAAATCTAAATGGCCTCTTGTACTCTGCAAACATATGGGTAACTCAGATATCAGATTTGGTTCCGTTCCGTCCAACGATTTCAGAGGAGTTGCGTTGCAACTGATTTGACCTTTTGACCCCTGCCACCCCCACCACCCCCGGGTGTGGAGCTAGATCTAAATATCGTCTTGCAAAGCAGAATCAGATGGGTAACCCATAGACCAAATTTGATTTAATTCCACCCAATCTTTTTGGGAGGAGATAGCGCAACGGACAGACGGACAAACAATATCCCCGGCGATTTTTAAAACGTGTGGATAACAACGACGATGGCAACGATAGAGACTGTTAAGGCGACGACAACAACAACCGTATGCTATCTTCTGTTGATAATGATCTGTATACTGTCTCCTCCACAGCCACATAATTAATGTTATATATCCTCTCTAAATATCATTGTGCAAATGATCTGGGCGTAATAAAGTCGTATCGTATCGTATCGTATCGTATCGTATCGTATCGTATCGTATCGTATCGTATCGTATCGTATCGTATCGTATCGTATCTAGTAAGCGTGTCTAGACAAACTCATGCCTGCCACGGCAAACACCTTCGCATCATCACTGGACACCGATGGCCAGACAGCATAATTTCCAATGATGAACTATACAAGATATGTAATACGTCGTCGCTGTCTGCAAAGGTCGTCCAGCAAAGAGGGTTCATGTTTGACACTGTGCTAAGGATGCCAGTATAGATACCAGCACAGAGATCCTTGGAATTCTCCCTACTCAGAGACAGAAAATGCAAAGCCATGGGAGGATGCCATTGCATAAATCTGGTAAGCGGGCTACGAGGTGGCTTTAAGAAAGTAGGACTCGGTACACCCAAGTCAAGAATGGCTCTGAGGAAGCTAAGGATTTTGGCTGAGAACAAGACACAGTGGGCAAAAGCGAGGAATGACTGATTACAGGACTGATTGCAGCTGTAGGATGTTTCTACTACTACAGCCACAGAATACAGTAATCATACATTGGCCCAGTACGGGCGTAGTAACACGCACTGTCCCGTGTTGTAGGATATTATTTTCTCCTAGTTTCGGCCAGGCTCACTTTCACGAAATTGAACTGGTAGAAACATGTGTATGCTTAGTTAGGTAAATAGGGGCTTCTTTCATAATTCGAAATTCAAATATAAATTTACGGCCAAGGTTGTATTTAAACACCACGGTTTAGATAAATTGATTGCGCTATTAAATAGTCACACTCAGCCTAGTACCGGTCTGCCTTGACCATGAACCGGTCCTATTAGGCAGTCAGGTATTCTGATAGATATGTTGATAGACTGATGGGCCTGGATGGCCTATCCCGGTCGATCAGTCAACGCAAATATCTGGCATGTGATACTGGGCCATTGTAGACTAGCAGACACTCAACCTAAATACCGGTGTATACGAACTAATCATAGCCCACCAGAATATGCGACCATATTCGTTTGAGGTGGCCTACTTAACATATTAAAGTTGAGCATGCATACTAATATAACCCGTGCTTAATCCCTAGCAGTAACACAGCGCTGTCAATAGATTTCCGTAATTGTTTTGGTAATTCACGAATCCATCGCCTCGGTTAATCATATAACGCCATAATCAACTACGCGACGTGTAGACTGACGTCATAGCCGTTACGTCATGAATGATTCGATTTAGTCCGTCTGAAACGCTTAATAGCCCGTCAGGTTGTATGAATTCCACTTCTTTACCATTTAAGAAATGTTCTGTTGACTATTTTGAAACTAATTCAGCTGGGCGCTGTTGCTGCCATAAGCAGCAACAACACCCAGTCAAATTAGTTTCAAAGTATTTAACAGCTTACCTGTATAGTTTTCTGGAAATTGATGGTCATGGAGTTCAGGGATCGATCGATCCCAACACGAGTGAGGTGTGGGGGAGCTTAGCTAGAGATGGGCGGGGCATAAAACTGGAAAGTCCATTATATTATGAGTCGTGGCATTGATTCAGTAAACATGACCCAAGGGACAGTTCTGAGGCGGTATAAATAGATTCAACCAGGACAACGAGTTTTCAGACAAGACTGTCTCCCAATAGCCGACCATTTCCTTAGGGTAGATGCCAGTTTGAACGAGCGGTTGGGAACTTGGAATAGTCTCTATAGAAGGTGCTGGCAAGCGCTCGCACGTGCTCTCAAGTGGCCAGCTTCCGCTGTATAACTTAGGCAATAGCTGTTTTGAATAGTATCCATGTTAATTAGCCCATTGTTACCTGAGAACTCATATTGCTCAAATCTCTGAACAGGAACCAGTCTGTCCCACTCACCAACCCCTGCCCAGATAATCTCAACAGAGGATCTGAGGGTATCCAACATTAGAGGAGTGCTAACTATTCTAGCAAAAGCTGGGAGTCTGACACTTCAATGTTGGATAATAGGACCCCTCACCACCGCCTAGGCAAATTAACCAGGCAAAGGTTTTAGAGGGTATCCAACATTAGTTGAGTGCTAGCTGTTCTGGTGTAGGCTAGAACGGTGGCACTTCTAAGGTTGGATATACTCCGCATCTATGAAGCTAGCCTTTAGTTGCCAAAGCAAGTCCAAACTGGGATTTTGGTAGTTTCCATAGAAAATGTAAACAAATCTCTGAAGCCACTGTTGCCTAAGGCAAATATGTTTAGTTCGATATTTGCTGTTGAATTATAAACATCATATTTTACACGATAATTATTATTACAGATAATCCTCCCGACCGATAAGAGTTATCCCCCTTGAAACTACGTTAACGCCAACCAGCAAGAAAATCATAACACAGACCAAAACAAACCGGTGGACTTAATTATATCGGAGTTAAGATAGGCAGAGGTTATTGATGGAAATCCAGATCAGGACATACTCGGTCAGGCTTCTAATGCTGACATGACTGAGTCTGGAAAAGTTCCTGAAAATAAGTTTACCCCCGAAACACATAAAACATCGTTGGGTCATGTTAAGAGACAGTTAAAAGGTCCATGTAAAAAACCAGTGGACCATCAAGATGTTGACCGCATTGATATGACCGAGTCAGATCAACTCATGCTGCGGTACACGATAGCGCAGCCAGACTTGGAGCATGCTAAGTTGAACTATGATAGACAGTCCAGCGCTAGACCTATTTTTTCCGTTAGACAGGAATGTTGTTTGATGCCTAGGTTCGACAAGGATAACGTTGATGTATTCTTTGAGCGATTTGAATCGTCAGCAAGATTTTATAGTTGGCCGATGAAATTATGGTGGCCCTTGTCAATACGGTTCTACCCGACAGCGGGCTCGACGCTATAGGTGAATTATCACCAATTGATCGTGACGATTACACAATCTTGAAGTCAACGTTCCTTAGATAATATTCGTTAACAGCTGAGCAATACAGGCTAATATTCAGAGAATGCGAGTGGAATCCCAAAAAATCAACAAGGGAACAAACTCGATTACAACGTAGATCTCTGAGAAGATGGTTATTAGCAGCGGGTGTCATTGGCGATTTCGAGAAAACTAAAGAGATGCTCATAATGGAACAATTTAAGGCAACTATCTGTCCTGATGCACGTCCCTACTTAGAACTCCATCATGAAGTAATCAACATTGATCGTGTAGCAGAGCTTCTCGAGAGTCAATATGCCATGCACCCTGGTGACAACTTTGCATCTTCAAGACCACCCAAACAAGTCCTTCAAGAGCAAACACATTCCAAAGAGCACAAAAGGTTTAACAAATCTACTAAATGCAAACGCCCATCTCACAGTTCCAATGAAGAAACGGCTCACGTGAGCGTTCCCCAAAAAGGCACACTTAGGAAACAAAACGGTGCCAGGAAAGAGAATGCTATCATGGCGTCTCTGATACGGGGGGCAGTGGTTGCACAAACTCCTCCACCAACAAAGTCACAATTACGTCCTGTGGGAGTAAATGTGTTGTATAGGTCCAAGAGATGCGTTTCTTGGCAGGCACATGTGCGTGTCATGGAAGACAGGCCATGCTATCATTGTGGTAAAGCTGGACACACAATCAAACATTGTTCAGGCTTAAGATCAGCTAAGAGCAAGCTATATTCTATGCCTCTTAAACTATCAGAATCCAAACAAGACAATCGCTGTTATCGTTGTAGATGTGGGGATCACGTGGTTAAAATGTGCCCACATACCGAAATACCGGGACAAAGAGCAGGCTTGTAGCGAATAGCTTTGGATCTTTTAAGAGTAAAGTATTACCAACAGCTGTTGGTTTAGTCACACCACAATCTTTCCAAACGAAGTACCATAGCAGATAACTATAGACTGCTGGAGATTTTCGATATCTGTCTTCAAACTTAAAATTGCAATACCACAGGTAGAGTGGTATTGCAGCGTCCGGGCATCTGACCCAGGTCAGTGCTGAATTTATCACTCAACGGGGCCTTAGTTGCCAAATAATCACGAGATGTTAAGGTGAGGCCCTCGCATTACCTATTTGCGTTAGTCATCGTAGGATGCAGCCATACTCAGGGTAAATTAGTCCTCTAATACCAGTCACTTGGAGAGAGTATCAAATGGGGAGAAGCGTGCAATCGGCAGGGTCTGTTATCGAGTTGATCTTAAAACGTGAATGTCCCAGAATGTCAGGCTGGAGGTGCAAGTAAATCTTCTTATTGAGTTACCATTAAAATCTCATTGAAGTAACTACCAGGTGCCAATCACTGAGGTTAAAGTTCTCTTAAACAATTTAACACATAGATTATATAAAAGTACAAATCAAAAGGGAACACTGATAACAGTCGTCCGGTAAGAGAACCCAGTAACCCCATGACTATGGTGTTGGCACCGATGGCTATGTGTTAGCCATGCGCGGGTGAAAATTCAAGAAGCTGAGTATGTACTCGGATGGATCCATTGTTCGCCCGTTACTGGTATGCTGCCCATTATAGGTAGCTGACTCCGGTCGCCATCTTGGGCCACCAAAATTGAGCAGCACAAAAGACCTGGGACATTAGGCAGTTAAGGATGGCATGCAGATTTTCACCTGAGGGCACGCAATTTGACAGATGGTAATGTATGAGATATCAGCAGTTACTATCGGTGAGATTCCTGCGTCACAAAATGAAATGAGATTCTTGACCTCTTCTTTGCGCCACGGCGTGAAGATAGAGTTAGACTCAATGAAAATTAAATGATGGTTAAAATGTGGCTCTTTCAATCTTTAAAAATGGTTAACTAAAGGGAGAACATTCACAGCATTACTATCAATTCCGGTGTCCATACCGTGAACAGGAAACATTGTGATCAGTAGGCATGTAATAAATCGGTTGATAATCATGTGATATGAATTTGGCCCGCATATTTATAAATCTGGTTCCTCTCAATTTCTGCTAAATTTTTATTTATGATTACATGATGTCATCGAGATATGATTTTGGTAATCACTTTTGGATTCAAATGGCCTAATGGTGTAATGTTAAAAGGGAGACAAATCCTTACACCTTACAGCAATAGTTATAGTAACACATGTTTGCCTCCCTTGAAATTACAAATCCATTTTGGCGTATAGCTAGCAAATGATACCAATTTGAAATTACTCCAAGCCTAAATTAACACCATTATTATGACAATACAGTGAGTTTTTCTCATGAGCTAAATCATTGAATTTCCTTAAGTACTTTTTTATCATGTACTTTAAGATAAATTGTAGTAACAATAAACAATAGTCATTTTCTATGACATTATACATTGTGCAATCTCAACTTTGACATTTGAAGACAGCCGAAATCTTCACGACCGTGGTACTGGGTCATTTCTGTATTTAGTGTTATAAAACCTCAATGTTTTGCGTCCGGAAATGTCATCACGTAAAATAGGATCTTCTGCGCCGTAGAACATCGACGTTTTTCTGGTTGTTTAGATTTTTAATAAAATCTATTGAAATATCGGTCTGGGCTAAGGTTCGGCAGTTTTAACGGTGGACATAAGCTACCGACTGGCCTAACTCTGGATATTTTTCGGCAATTCTTTTCCAACTTCGCTAGTTGTGTCTAATTCATCCTAATGAGCTATGAACCACAGATTAAAATTGGGGAACTTGGATTTTTCATTGATTTTCCTTACAATCAGAGAAGTTTTGATCCAGTTTCTGAATTTTGCTATTTGCGTAACTTGTTTTTCAGATCCTATTATACAGTTGAGGATATTGTACAGCGGATGGATTATAAATTAACTATGAATATCGTATATGTTTTAATTTTCAGGAAAATATGTATTGTGCATAAATATTATATGTTTTTCATTTGACATTGACAAACGGACATATTATATTTTATTGTTTGCTTTTATTTGCTTTATGTTTCTTCTGATCTACCTAGATAAAAAATTGTGCATTTTATTAGGAAAATATGAATATTTTTCAAAAGTTATTTTTAGGGTTCACGGGAATCAATAAATAGTGGAATTCCACTTAAAGTATTCACGTCTCATGAACATTTTTATTTTTATTTTTTATTTAAATTTAAGCTTAAACCATTCAATGTTTGTTTAAATCTAATATAGCTTAATTAAACTGAATACATTTATAAGTAATCCCAAACACTGATAGCAAGTTCTACTTTTATTAAATGGGAAACTTTCTCTCTCACCCATTTAATTTTTGTCTTTGAAAATATGAGACAAAAATTGTTTTTTGGTCGAGGCATGTGGCGACCGTTGCTATCGTATGATCGTAAGATCATACATAGCAATCGCATTTCCATACAAGCACATTAGCTTATGCCACCCGCAAAATATTTGGACTCCAAATCTGCTACAATATAGGTAGACAGATTGTTATCCAGTCTTGCACGCTTTCTTGTCGATTTAATGAAATAAATTAGTTCATGTCAATTATAAAGGCGTAGGTGATATTTGTAATCGAGATTTACACGTATACAAAAGTATAGCAGTTAGAGATAATTATATTGGTTATTATGATGAGGTTATAATCAATGTAGATTTCATTATTTATAATATGTATGGAACCTCTATTGATTGTGTTAGCAATTCTGTAGGAGTTACAAATCAACATGTAGTATTGTATCCGCGTGATCCAGACGGATCACGCTGCTTTGTGTGCCTGTGTTGAGATCGTCAACTCGGCGAGCATTATCATTCGGTGGTTGGCATTCGCGAGAGTTCGTCACGGCGTAGCGAAATTATGATGTGAGCAACCATCGTTTCACGTGTATATAATTCTATGCCGGCTATATACACCGGCATGGCTGTGAGAATGAAGTTGCAAATGTGAAGTTCATTTAACAACATGTGCTTATCAGCCATATAAGCAGTCATCATACAGATTCATAAATAGATATGTGCGCCATCTCAGTTTTGGTCCCATCAACAGTGAGGACATCTTCCGAACATTTAGAATTAACGTGTATCTAGTCAATACAACGTTTGGCTTGTTGTCACAATAGGAACTTTCATACGAGAATCGCTCCATGACTTTGGGTCATCATAATCGTCCACCACATATTTCCTGGTACTATTATCTGTAGCCAGGTCTCCAGTTCCTGGTAATATCATCCGTAGCCAGGTCTCCAGCTCCCGGTAATACCATCCGTAGCCAGATCTCCAGCTCCTCGTAATATCATCTGTAGTCTGATCTCCAACTCCTGGTATCATTATCCATAGCCAGGTCCCCGACGCCTGGTACCATTATCTGTAGCCAGGTCTCCAGCACCGGGTTGCCCTGGCTAGTAGTCAGATCTCCAGCTCCTGGTCATCGTTAACTGTCGCCAGATATCCAGCTCCTGGTTAACGTAGCTGTTGGCCAGATCGTAAGCTTCTGGTCGTTTGCAGTTCAATCATGACGTTAGCTTCTGGCGGCTCGTGGCCAGTCACATTCAACCTTTCAGATCCACCTATATCGCAGGATACATTTCGATTGTTTACATTAGTTGTGTTGCGCATTCGGTTGGGTGCACCCACATCTTTCAGTCATCTTCAATACGATATGAGAATTCGTATTGTGATCATCTTCGTCAGCAGAACCTTTTGGTCTTCAAGCAACAAAGAAATGACTGTTTCCATCGGGTATTTATAATAGCCATACTATTTTCAGGTCGTATATTATTGATTTATTATGTATAAATTCTATATTGATTGTCGCTAAAATTATTATCGTGCCAATTATGCTGCCATAAAGTCAAAAGATTATCCAATGGTCCATATCCATCCCAGGTTCTAAATGATTCAGTAGTCGATAATGGTCTACATGGACCAGATCGAATAAGGGTCATTTTCAACTTGGATGGAGGGGATGTATCCGGATCTCACCTTCCATTAATTAAGAGCATTTATGATTTCTGAAGTGAACTAAATCGTCTGTGATATTCTTTGAGGATTGATATAAGTGACATCTGATCGAAAAATCGATTTGATGTGATTGCTATCAAAACACAAAGAAAGAACAGAGATTGGAGCAGCCAGAATCAGTCCAATATGGATTGATAATGGTCGTTTCGATCGAGAGGTGACTTCGTCAGCATAGGGTTCTTGTTTCGTTCAAATTAGTTTACAAATGTTCAACGTAAGATACCGTCGATAGAGGAATTCAGCAGTTATATATTCTGAAAACCTGGTTCAATAGAACCATTTATCTCCATATAATACATTACTTATAACAGTTATTTCAATCGTGCAGTACTGTTTTAATCACATAACAAATCGCTGAAAGCAAGCAAAAATGAATGAATATAAATTTTTCACGTCTTTGTTTGCTTCTTAATTACACCCATAAGGAAGTTTTGGAAATTACATCAAATCGATTATATCAGCTATCCTTCGAATAAAAGGGTTAACCATTCATGATGGAAATCATTTAGCTACACCTAGACATTTATTCTATCACTTCCATTTTGGGTTAAGCGTTTTGGCAATACAATATCCGATAATCATTTGATTAATGACGTCATAATCATTACTGATGTTTTGTGTGTTGGATAAAACATATCGGTGTTTCGCATCGTACGCCAACGATAGCTAACTCCCTTGCAGCGTCTACCTGCTATTTTCTTCGTCGTCGTCGGTACGAAGCATGTGCAATGTCACGTGAAGAAGGTATTGGTTTTATTGGCGTCTATCGATTTTTTGATACCAGGTCCCATTCACGCCATATCTAGGCTGGTTTTATTTCAGTCTATTATTGGTAACATCCCCAGCTTTTACCCTGGTACCCATTTATACTCCTGGGTGGAGAGAGGCAAGGGGCGAACGAGATTGCCCATGTTTCCAACGGCGGCGAGATAGTGCACAGCTCGGGCGCGAACCGGGTTCTCCGGTAAAGTAGTCCGGAGTGCTGGCCATTCCACCAAGCCGCCTCCTGTGTCATGGGGAATTTGGGATTATATATTACGCGTTATCAAACCAAGGAGAATATTTGTTATGCGTTGTATAGCCAATGAACATCGTTCGTGGAATATTCATATCGAGAAATATTAAACGGTTGAAAGCCGTGTTTATATAAGAAAAGGCATTGTAAATATCTTACGGTTGTTGCTGTTATCATCGTCGTTGTTGTTTGTTGTTGTTGTTTTTCTTTATGTCGTTGTTGTTATTTATTTATTTTTGTTGTTGTTGTTGTTGTTGTTGTTTATGTCGTCGTCGTCGTCGTCGAATGTGGTCTGTGGGTTACCCATATGATCCCGCTTTGCAAGACGATATTTAGATTTGGCTCCGCTCCTGGGGGTGAGTTGAGGGTGGGGTGGGGTGGGGTGGGGTGGGGTGGGATGGGGTGGAGTTGTATCAAAGGTTCAAAGCGGTGAACGTTGGGATTATCACGTGCTGGGATTCGTCCTCGGCCTACTTCATCCTCGTCCTACTCTCATTTGGGTGCACAATGTGAGTATGCAGGTTTTGCGAGTGTGTCCTTAGGCGCGGAGGTGCGCCTTTAAAGTTGAGGGAGTTTTGATTACCTTTGGTACTTATATTATGTTGAATTAATAATAATAATAATAATAATAATAATAATAATAATAATAATAATACATGTAATAATAATAATAATAATAATAATAATAATAATAATAATAATAATAATAACGACGACGACGAGGATAATAATAATAATAATAATAATAATAATAATAATAATAATAATAATAATAATAATAATAATAATAATAACGACGACGACGAGGGTAATAATAATAATAATAATAATAATAATACATGTAATAATAATACTAATATTAATAATAATAATAATAATAATAATAATAATAATAAAAATAATAATTACCAACATTTCATGTAGCCGCCATTGACCGTGTAAATGTATGTATTAATGGACCCCATATGCCACATTGTGGCCTGGGTGTAAATACATTGAATTGAATTGAATTGCTGTGATGCGTCATCGACAAAGCAATCTAGTTGTTATTGTTATGGATTATGTTGCTGTTTATGTTGTTGTTTTCTTTGGTATGTAAACTCCTGATAAACTTGATAAATTTCCAGAGTTTTCTTGGTAACGCTGGTTTATCACTTGACAGTCATGTATCTAGTTACACTTGCCGTAGTTTGGGCGAGGACAGAAATATTTACACAGGAGTTTTATCTTTCATTTTTTCAAATAATCACAGGTAAATAAGGTGTGTTCTTCATCTCCTATGCCATTCTTAACACAGTGTGTACACTTGCCATTCGGTAGCGTGCAAAGGGAATTCTCTGATGATCAGTTAAGCTAAGTAGGTAGTGTTCAGATTCATTAAAAAAAACAGTTTTAAAAACGTGATACGTATTTCCTTTCCATGAGTTTGACACTTCACCTTCCAATCTCTGTATATAGGCCTCTGGTTGATATTTCACAATATGTGGTTATGTGCGTGCGTGTGTGTTTTTGTTGCACTTAAAAGTAGCTGTATCCAGTTTCATCTAGAATGCTTTTGACTCGGGTTAACCACGTATACACTACGCAGCGCACCAATGGCGCATTCCAGTTTCTCAGTCAATCATATCATAAATAACTAGCAGCGTGTAGGACGACGTCATGATCAATTACGCGATGAATGCCGTAGCTAAGTTCGTAACGATTGCTTTATTGATAACGGATTAACCGGTGTTGTACGAATTGTCTTTACTATTTAATAACTATGCTGTTGAATATTTTGAAACAAATTTGACTTGGCGCTGTTGCTGTCATAGGTAGCAACAGCACAGACCGATCGCCTGTGTATTACTAAAGGCTGTCTCACACTAGCCGACCATTTACTTATCGCTGGTTCGCTCACGAACCAGGAACTATTGGAATGGGTTGAAAAATGGCTATGGTCTGAAAAATGTTTACGGACGCGTCCATCTTTTATGATGCATTGCGGGCCTGATTTATTCAATACATTTTTAGTGTAAATAGATGCTAGATTTCTGTTATTATGTAATGTACGTATTAATTAAAAATAATCGAGCGATAAAAAAAATCCGATTAAAAAAAATAAGACAATTAATACTATATCTGTTGGAGTTACGAACATTTCCGAGGGGTAATCGCCTAATAGGAATGGCGTGAGATAGACTCACTCACCCACTCACCCTCACGTCTAGGCGCGAGATTGCATTATTATTATTATTATTATTATTATTATTATTATTATTTATTTATTTTACAAAATATTTATATAGCTGTTGGCGTGAAGAGGGAGTAATCGGAGTGGCGAGGTCGTTAGGTCATTCGTGTTCTTGCAAGATCTTAGCGTAGTAATTTTCCCGTGAATTTCGGAATTTGCTTTCTTAAACACCAGGACGGTTAACATGCACAGAAATCAGCTCTGTATATAACAAAGTATATTATTTAACCTAAAAGGCACCGATGTTAACTGGGCAGGCGTCGATATGGACGGTTATTATAGAGAAAATAGCCCCCCCCCCCGGCCTATATCCAAAATGGATGCGCCCATGATAAGCACATATTTTCACGGCTCTGAGCTTTGCACATGAATATATACTAGAGTTGCTGGGAATTTACTAGAAACATCGACCGAGGCATTTACTGCTACATCCGTCCATGGGTATTATGTCGCTGTTTTGTCGACTAGATAGATATTTGTTTGCCACAATAGGCCATAGGCCCTTGAGTGTAACAACTCAAATATATATATTCATGGAAAACCATACAATAATTAATACAGAAGTTTAGTAATAATTTATGATTTAAAGTACATTGATAATTTACCTTTAACAAGCCACCAGCCCACATATGAATAGTTATCGCCCCTAAATACTCCCAACCCCTCCGCTGATCAACCGGCGACAATGCTCAATTCAATGTTGAATATTTTGATACTAGTTTGACTACTTTCTCCTAGTACCATTTTCATGTGTACGAATTGTATTGTGAATAAATTCTGCAGCGTAATGTCTGTTGAATATTTGAGTCTGAATTGAAACTAATTTGAATGTGGAAATTGATCGATTTACTTTCTCCTAGTGATATTTTCAAATGGACGAATTGTATGGCATTGATTAATTTGCAGTTTAATGACTGTTGACTATTTTGAAACTAATTTGACTTGTGATAATTTTCAACCTACTTTGTCCTTGTGGCATTTTCAAGTGTACGACTGTATATCATTAATAACTTCGCAATTTAAAAACCCAACAGTTGAATATTTTGATACTAATTTGACTGGAAAATCCATAATTTACTTTCTTCTTATGCTGTTCTCGTGTACGAATTCTATGCCATTGCTAAATCAGAAATTTGATGAATGTTGAATATATTGAAAATAATTTGACTGAAGAAAATGCTCAATTTGTATTCTTGCGTCTAATGAAGGCTTGATATGTATATGTTGCTAATTTCTTTACGATAGTCGGATTTTCATTTTGAAATCACTCGATCAGTTTGTAAACACTTGGTCTTTTTAGTAATAATGAAATACAATGATAAATCTAAAGCCATGCACACAGTACAGTCGTCTAGCCCGGTGAGTGATAACGACGCGAGCCATCTATGCAGCTATGCAAAGCCAAGATATATTATAAAGCAGTAAGTGTGTAGCATATGCCTATATATTTATCTAACTCGGTCGGTCGGCACATTGACATTCCCCAAGACAAATTATTTTGGCCGGCTTCACCCTGAAAGGGATAACCCTTTCAGCGACAAGACCAATTATTATTTGCAATGTTTAGAATATTTTGAAATTAATATGACTGAAAGCACTTGCTGCCTAAGGCAACAATGGCTTCCAGTAATATTAATTTTAAAATATTCAAAAGATGCCCTGTTTGTTTGCCCTGGAATAGAAATACATTGAATTTATTGTTGAAAGAGTTAATAGTCGACTGTCAAACCGACCAAACACCAGAATGTACAGTGAGTTTGGGAAATGTACATTTGTAAATTGTGTTGGCCAAGAAGACTATTTTTAAAATTTTAACGTCTGGAATGACTGGCTCGACAACGGCGCGAGTCATTTGAGTGGTAAGCTTTTAAAAAAATAATAATGTTCTCTTGGTCCGACTAAAAAATATATTTTCATGATTGTTAAAGTCAGTCGGTTGCTCTAATCTGTCCAGTGAGGTTCAGTATAATTTTTAGTTAACCCTTTAATAGCTAAATTTGGTCCAAAGAATATTTGCTTTATATTAAATATACATAATTTGCAGGACGAGAAAATACTTTTTTTGAAAATTTACCACTGAAATGACAGGCCAGCATTTAATTGGTACAATTTTCAAAAATAGTGTTCTCGGCCTGCATATGGCCATTCCTCAAGAGCACTACAGAGGCTGGTTTTGGCCGGCTTCACCATACACTTCCCTTTCAACAACAAGTCCAAGTACGCTCTTTGCGATATGTAACATATTTTGTTCAATATTTTGAAATTAATATGACTGGTAGAAGTTGATGCCTAAGACAGCAGTGGCTTCCTGTCATATTAATTCTAAAATATTCAAAAAATGTCCTGTTTGTTTGCCTTTAGATTGAGATACATTACATTTATCGGTGAATTGTGTTAATGATCAAACTGACCACAAACCACCATTTATAACAGTGAGTTTGAGAAATTTTACCACTGGAATGACTGGTTCGATGACGGCGCAAGTCGTTTGAGTGGTACGCTTTATAAGATAGTGTTCTTGGTCCGACTAACAATGGACATTCAAAAAGCAACAATTTGATTTTTCTGATGATGGCTAAGGTCTGTTGATTGCTCCAATCTGTCCAGTGAATTTCAATATAATCTTTAGTTAAGCATTAGTAGGTAAATTTGGTTGAATAAAATATTTGCTTCGTATTGAATATCCATAATTTGCAGGCCAAGAGAAGACTTTTGAAAAGCTGCCACTGCAATGACAAGCCAGTCATTCCAGTGGTACAATTACAAAACTTGTCTTCTCTTCTCTGAGCCTGCATATGGATATTCCTCAAGAGCACTAGAGGCAGGTTTTGACCGGCTTCACCATACCCTTTCAACGACAAGTCCAAGTACATTCTTTGCGATGTGTAAGATATTTTATTCAATATTTTGAAATAAATATGACTGGAAGCAGTTGCTTCCCAAGGCAACAATGGCTTCCAGTCATATTAATTTTATAATATTCAGTAGATTTCCTGTTTGTTAAAGGCTTAATGGGTATACTGACCAAAAACAAGCGTTTAGGGTTGAGCACTTTGAAATTTGAGAACTGTGCATTTGTTGGTCAAGAAGACAATTAAAGTAATTTACCTCGAATGACTGGCTCGATGACGGCGCAAGTCATTTGAGTGGTAAACTTTAAAAAAATTAGTGTTCTCTTGGTCCGGCTAAAAGGACATTGATAAAGCAACAATTTGAATTTTCTCGTGATTGTTAAAGTCGGCCGGTTGCTGAAGTTCAGTATAATTTATAGTTAACCCTTTAATAGCTAAATTTGGTCCACAAATATTTGCTTTATATTGAATATCCATAATTTGCAGGTCAAGAGATTTTTTTTAACTTTACCACTGAAATGACAAGCCAGTCATTTCAGTGGACACATTTTCAAAAATAGTCTTCTCATCTCTTGGTCTGTATCTATGGACATTCCTCAAGATTACTACAGAGGCCGGTTATGGCCAGCTTCACCATACCCTTCTCTTTCAACGACAAGTCGCAGTGCATTCTATGTAACATATTTTGTTCAATAGTTTGAAATTACTATGACTGGATGCAGTTGCTGCCTAAGGCAGCAGTGGCTTCCAGTCATAATAATTATAAAATATTTGAACGATTTCCTGTTTGTCTGGCTTGAGATCGAGATACATTGAATTTATCGTTGAACGTGTTAATGGTCAAACTGACCAAACACCAGCATTTACTTTTTACAGTGAGTTTGAGAAATCTGCATTTGTTGGCCAAGAAGACTTTTTCAATTTTACCACCGGAATTACTGACTCTATGGCGGCGCGGGTAAATTGAGGGGGAAACCAAAAAAAAAATTGTGTTCTCTTGGTCCGGCTAAAAATAGACATTCAGAAAGCAACAATTTGAATTTTCTCGTAATTGTTAAAGTCGGTCGGTTGCTCCAATCCGTCCAGCGAAGCTCAGTATAATTTGTAGTCAACACTTTAATAGCTAAATTTGGTCCAAGAAATATTTGCTTTATAATGAATATCCATAATCTGCAGGTCAAGAGAATACTTTTTTGAAAATTTACCACTGAAATGACGAACCACTCATTCCAGTGATACAATTATCACAAATTTGTCTTCTCTTCCATTGGTCTGCATATGGACATTCCTCAAGCGCACTACAGAGGCCGGTTTTGGCGGGCTTCACCATACCCTTTCAAAGACAAGTCCAAATACATTCTTTGCAAATCTGTGACATATTTTGTTCAATATTTTGAAATTAATATGACTGGAAGTGGTTGTAGCCTAAGGCAGCAGTGGCTTCCAGTTATATTAATTTTAAAATATTCAAAAGATTTCCTGTTTGTTTGGCTTGAGATTGAGATACATTGAATTTATCGGTGAAAGTGTTAATGTTCAAACTGACCAAACCCCAGCATTTACACTTTAAAGTGAGTTTGAGAAATGTGCATTTGTTAGCCAAGAAGACCATTTTTTGAAATTGTACTACTGGAATGACAGGGCGAGTCATTCCAGTGGTAAATTAAAAACAAAATAGTATCTTGGTCTGCCAAAAAATGGATGTTCATAAAGCAACAATTTGAATTTTCTTGCGATTGCTAAGGTTGTGATTCTTTATTTAGACCATACATGTAATATTTAGTTTATATTTCAGGCAACTTGCCACCCATACATGGTTTCATCACCAGATATTTGGTCAGCTTCTGCATCCAGCGAAGCATTTACATATGCAAATACAATCCTGTTGACAATACCAGATAATTGTACATTTCAGCCCAGAGCATGCTGTAATTTGTGCATTCAGGATGCTAGCCAGAGCTTTGTAAACGGTGCACAGTATGGTGATACGTTAAGGAGAATGTAATCATTAATCTTGAGAACTGTTAAATTCGGTTCATAAGATGTATAACTCAATGCCACTACTTTTAATTGGCACCTATGCTTGATTTCTGATCCATCGTCCACTTCGACAGGGTTCTTTCACAGACCTACTCCGATTTACTTATGAAATTTTGTACTGATCTGAAAAAACAGTCGCATGATTAATTATCTTGAATCGTCACGGTTGCAGCTGGTCTCTGCTGGACATACTGGATTTGCAACAAATCTTGAATAATGGCAATGTTGTAAAATATATTTAGAACTGATGGTGAGACTATAATGACAGTCAAAATGTGTAACATCATCAGCAGATATCATCTAACAGAGGGTTCCCGTGTAAATGGGCATTCGCCTGGATGACGTGGAACACATACCACATTACATGAATTGGGTATTGAAAATATGTTATGTAATTATTTTGAAGTGACACTGAAACTTAACATGGATGAATTGAATGTGTAGCAATCTACAATGCCAGCACCGTGAGCAGAACCGCTATAGATCTATTTCAGTAGTTCTATCATTCTGTATTATTATCCTGTCATGTTCTAAGTAGTATGAATCTGAAAGATGTTATCCCATGGCAAACTACAAACTATTTATTCAATAGAAATAAATACAAAATCATAGTAAACTGAATATCTAATGTGTAGTGAGTGAATTTGACATTTTTTGTTGCGACTATTACTATCGACTACTAATATAATTCCTACTACATTTTCTGCTAAGCATTTGCAAGCATGGACAATTAAATTGTACCATGTGTTGCATGTGTGAATCCAATTTGCAAAATAATATGGATAATATTGATACGCTCGAGTAGAACCTATCACTATTATCTTTGTTATTTTTCAGCCAGTTCGGCCACTAAAGATGAGTTTTATGCACAGCATTTTTTGAAATGGAAATTGACTGGAGGCTTAATAAAATCGGTCTGGAAATTGACAAATTAGTTATAGACAATGTATGGAATTTCATTCTGCAGGTCTATGAACCCTTTTCACTATGTAGCATGAAGAATGTCCATTTGCTGGCCAAGAGAAGGCTGTTTTTTAAAATGTACCACTGGAAAAGCTGGCTAAGTTGATATGTAAGCCAGTCAATTAATCTTGTGGTGATTTAAAAAAGTAATCTTTTTGGCCTGAAAAAATGTACGTGTAGTGAGCGAACTCTTAGAATTTCTTGACGAATCTTGACCATTAAAGGGTTAAGTTGACCAATCCTGACCATTAATCCATTTAACACCCAAGCCAGCCAACACTTCTTTAGCAGGGATCTTGAGAAATGTTCATTTTCAGACCAAGAACTGACAAGGTGGTTATTTTTGAAAATTTACTACTGGAATGACTGGCTCGATAATTGAGCCACTCATTCCAGTGGTAAATTTGTCAAAAAATCATCTCTTGGTCTGCAAATAGACATTTTCTATGAGAAAATTACAATTTTATTGAACAAATTTGAGCATGAATATAAAGTATGGTATTAAACTATAAAGTCTTGGCCCTCTTGGAGTTCAGCGGAAGTA
Source organism: Chaetoderma sp. LZ-2023a (assembly GCA_034401795.1). Classification (NCBI taxonomy): domain Eukaryota; kingdom Metazoa; phylum Mollusca; class Caudofoveata; order Chaetodermatida; family Chaetodermatidae; genus Chaetoderma; species Chaetoderma sp. LZ-2023a. Next base: position 74,796,690 of record CM067373.1, on the reverse strand, counting down.
AGTCAGAATGAACATGGATAAATATTTATTGCCAAATGAGTTGAGCCAAAGGGCCTAATTATGTATTATGCTATGGATGGATTATGTAAGATGACAACTAGAGTTAATATTGGATGTGCTCTGAGCAACTCGGTCATGATTTAATAGTGTACCCTTAGATGGGTGGCCGTCCATTTTCACGCTATGAATGGGTAATTAGACATTATGCTATGATTGTACACAGGTCTCTGACCAATGTGTGGATCTCATTCAAGAACCGTCACTATTCAAAATACGCATTTGCGCAGGTCAAAGCATTATTTAGCTATATAGGCAGCGTGATCTCTACAGTAACCTTTAAGGCGCCATGGTTAGCCGTGGATCTAACTACTCAATCCGATTAATTTGTAATTTTACTATTAAGAGTCTTTCTAACAACTTTCAGATAAATCATGCTGGTCCGACGAACACTTGATTTTGGTGTCCAAGGTCAAGGTGATGATGACCTAATTAATTTTGTAATATTGCGTTTCTGGAGGATAACTCGAGTTTTATTGAAGGGGTCGTTACGAATCTGGTATGGCAGCTTGTCCTTGGTGGTCCAAAGGACCCTATCGATTTTTGCACCAAACGATAACCAAGCTATATCCGTAGACAAATGTCATTCAAAAGAGCATCCTTCACTGAATGAGGAAATGTAGTAACATTGTATTCATTGCGCAAATCTGAATTACTTAAGGTTTAAAAAGCTGCTTCAAATGTTGACATTTTAACTTGGTATTGTCAGCCGTATTGAAGGTTGTTGGCTCATGTTGGATATTTGTCTTGCAAGGTTTTGGCTTACTGGTTGTAGAACCCACATACTCCTGAAACAAAACTGTTACTGTGTCATGACTACACATATTCCAGATAGATTGGCCTCGTCCTGATCGAAGTTGTCAACAATATCCATGTTAAAACGCCATATGTCATAGTGGGGTCGAAATGAATCTGTCTCCGTGCTGCTCGCTACAGTGAATGATGACATATCATTATCCCGGGTCCGTCACACACAGGTTTTCTTTCGATAACTACTTTTGCTTGGAATATTGTGACACCACTCCATGGGAACATTGGCTGTGTTTCTTGGGAAATGTACATTATTTTGTGAGTCAGTAAGTCGTCCCTCTGTCCGTCCATCCCTTTGTCTCTGAATTTGTGTCCGTCCATCTGTGCACATTTTTCATTCAATAACTTTATCTTTGCTTGGAGTATTGTGAGGAAACTTCATAGGAACGTTGGCTATGGTACTAGGTACATGTACATTGTTGTGTGGGTCAATCAGCTCGTCCCTCTGACCGTCCATCCCTTTGTCTCTGAATTTGTGTCCGTCCGCCCGTGCACATTTTGGGTTTTCGTTCAATAACTTTATCTTTGCTTGGAGTATTGTGACGTAACTTCATTGGAACATTGGCTATGGTACTAGTAAAATGTACATTATTTCGCGGGTCAGTCAGCCCATCCCTACGTCCATCCATCCGTTTGTCTCTGAATTTGTGTCCATCCGTCCGTGCACATTTTGGGCCTTCGTTCAATAACTTTATTGTTGCTTGGAGTATTGTGACGAGACTTCATGGGAACATAGGGTATGTTTCTCGGGAAATGTACATTATTTTGTGGGTCAGTCAGCTCGTCCCTCCGTCCGTCCATACCTGTGTGTCTGTCCGTCCGTGCACATTTTGGGTTTTCGTTTAATAACTGTATTTTTGCTTGGAGTATTGTGACGAAACTACGTAGTTTATGATTATTAGCTCCAATGTGTCTGTGTATCCATCCATGTTTATCCAAATCAGCGGGATTATGTCATCCCATGAACATGGCTGCCGTTGCGGGGGATTATTTAATTTATATCATCTAGTGATGATGACGCATGAGCTCGTCTATAGCGCATGGAGGAACTTTGTATGTACACAGTTTTGCTGGTGGTTTACCAGTATGGCACATTGAAAACTAGGTCCGCCAATCCATCCCTTAATCCGTATGTTTATTTATGCTCTACAGCTTTGTTTGGACCGTAGTTCAAGACTTATGTGGATGATCATGAAACTTGGTATGTGCATATATCTTAGAGAGAAGGTGTGCATGTATTAACACTATGGTAGGCTGTGCATGTGCCCAGGTACCCTCCATACGTTTGTTTCATGAAAATAAACTAAATTATATATTAAATAATTTAGTAACATCAGTGTCAGATTTAACTGTGCTATACAGGGTTGACTGATTTAAATCAACGTGATTTAAATCACTGATTTAAATCGCGATTTAAATCAAATAACATTTTAAAAATCAATTAGGTTTGAATCAAATTTGTATCAACTATTCCACATTAAAGTTGATAAAAGTGTTTGCTAATTATTTAGGTATGCCATTATAAACAGCATACGCGCAAGAATTTTAAAACCATTATCCAATGGAAATGATTCCAAATTGACTTCATTTTACTGGGCAGGGTTATTACTCACGTTCAGCCGACCAGAGGACTGGTTGATATAGTTTTTTCTATTGAGCGTCTTGCGGTCATGTCATGGGCCTACTTGTTTGAGGTCATCATAACCTAACTAGGAACCAATTTACGAAATTGCGTATTCTGTTATTTTTTCTAGAAAATCAGTATTTAGCTAGAAAAAATCAGTTTTTAGCAATTTATTTATTTATTTTATTATTATTATTATTATTATTATTATTAAATTTAAGAAAGCTATACCTCTCTCTCTCTCTCTCTCACGCACCCTCCCTCACTGCACAGCACAGTTGCTACCGCCACAGTTCCAAGAATAAATACTCGATTATCTGATTAAATTGATTATTTTCCAGACATCATAATCGATTATTTATTTCCATAATCGAACATCCCTAATATTAGTACCTGCGTAAGTGTAAACCAAATCCGACCGACGGTGGTCGTTTCACCATCTTTGACAATTCCTAGCCCAGGTGTTCGTGACTTGTCACATTACACCGGTTTATGCTTTGGGGAATTCGGATTTAATCGAAATCGCAATTTTGTGTATACAAACTCTATTGTGATGTTTCAGAGCAAAAATCCTGCAAGCCTACTAAGTGCAATTAGAAAATTCTTAAAAATTGTAATACGGTTATTCAGTTTTCAGTTTCAGTTTTCTTTATTTCACTCAGGCCGTTATTAAACGGAATATGAGGGTACATAAATCGATAAACACGTGACGGTAGAGATCTGTATACATGAGAGTACTGCAATTATTATTATTATTATTATTATTATTATTATTATTATTATTATTATTATTATATTATTATTATTATTTTTTTTTTATTTTTTTATTATTATTATCGTTATCATTCTTATTATTATTATTGTTTTATTATTATTATTATTATTATTATTATTATTATTATTATTATTATTACTATTATTATTTTTATTATTATTAATATTATTATTTTTGTAGTTACGATGATGATGATGATGATGATGATGTTGATGCCGCCGCGTAAGGAGTAGCAGTAGCATTAGCAGTAGCAATAGCAGTAGCAGTAGCAGTAGCAGTAGCAGTAGCAGTAGCAGTAGCTGTAGCAGTAGCAGTAGCAGTAGCAGTAGCTGTAGCTGTAGCAGTAGCAGTAACAGTAGCAGTAGCAGTAGTAGTAGCAGTAGCAGTAGCTGTAGCTGTAGCAGTAGCAGTAGCAGTAGCTATAGCTGTAGCAGTAGCAGTAGCAGTAGCTGTAGCAGTAGCTGTAGCAGTAGCTGTAGCAGTAGCAGTAGCTGTAGCAGTAGCAGTAGCAGTAGCTGTAGCAGTAGCAGTAGCTGTAGCAGTAGCAGTAGCAGTAGCAGTAGCAGTAGTAGTAGCAGTAGCAGTAGCAGTAGTAGTAGCAGTAGCAGTAGCAGTAGCAGTAGCTGTAGCAGTAGGAGTAGCAGTAGCAGTTGCAGTAGCAGTAGCAGTAGCTGTAGCAGTAGCAGTAGCAGTAGCTGTAGCTGTAGCAGTAGCAGTAGCAGTAGCTGTAGCTGTAGCAGTAGCAGTAGCAGTAGTAGTAGCGTTAGCAGTAGCAGTAGCAGTAGCAGTAGCAGTAGCAATGGCAGTAGCAGTAGCAGTAGCAGTAGCAGTAGCAGTAGCAGTTGTTGTTGTTGTTGTTGTTGTTGTCGTTGATAACAAATGTATTATTGTTGTTGTTGTTGTTCTTGTTGATGATGTTGTTGTTGTTGTTGATGTTGTTCGTTGCTTTTTGTTTTGAAAATCGTAATTTACACATCCTGCTTAGTATCGGTCTATTACATATTGGGAATAGACCTTTGGTTTTTTCAAATGTATTCTCCCTTATATAATAATGAGGTATATATAGGTGTCTTTCTCTCACATATTTCTGACAGTGGAAGAGAAAATGGATTTCATCTTCTATAACATTGCATATGCTACAAAGGCGCTCATTGCGTTCTATTCCGATCCATCTCTTTGTCTCAATAGCGAGTTGGTGATTTAGCGTACGAAAGTGGCAGAATGTTATGGCATCCCGGTATGGGAGTAATTTTAGGTATTTCTCGGGCTCAACATTCGATTTAATTCGTTTATAAAACGCCAGTCCGATGATGCGGCTAATATTCTAGACCATTTTTCTATATATTGTTGTTCTAAAATATGTTTGGTTTGTTTTATTAATTGTTTAGTATTTATTTGCTCTGTCTCAAATAAACTTAGTCGACCTGTGCTCTCCAGAATAGATTTAATAGTTTCAACCCATTTAAACCGTTTATTTTGTTTTGTCATGTAATCAGTTGCTAAAAAGTATAAGATAGATGATAGTCTTCTTTAGTAGAGAATATATAGCTTTAGTGCCTTGTTTTACATTTCTTGCTTTACAGCTTGTGAATGTTCCATTGGCTTTAAAGAGAATTCCCAGATAAAGATACTCACTGACTACTTCTTGCGTTTAGAGAAAATCGTTATTTTTGTCTTGCTGTAATTTATTTCATGTTTCCATTCATCACAATAGTTTTTGAAGACGTTTAGAGCACTTTGTAACCCATCCGGAGTCTCTGCCATTAAAACTGTATCATCAGCATATAATAGGACTATAAGATATACAAATAAATGCAAATGTTCTTCTGCTAGATTATTCATTGATAGAAGACCAGGTATATTATAGAGATTAAAAAATTCTTCCATGTCATATTTAAAAAAATATAGCAAATAGAAATCGAGAGAGGTTTTCCCACTGCCTAACGCCTATATTGCACATAAAATATTCAGATTTTTGCTTGTTGTAGCTAACGAAGGATTTTATATTTTGATACATATTATATATGAGATTAAAACACTCTCCAGGTATATTAGATTTTAAAAGCTTTCTCCAAAGGCCCGCTCGCCAGACCGTGTCAAATGCTTGTTTAAAATCAATAAAAGAGCATAATAATTTTTCTCCTTTGTGCTTGTAGCAATTCTGTGATTAAATAAAGTGAAGAGATATTGTCAATTGTGGATCGCTTTTTTCTAAAGCCTGTTTGCGATTCTGATATAATGTCGTGTGTCTCTGCGAAATTCTTTAATCTGGCATTTAAAATTGATGTGAATAATTTCCTAAGGCAGCTTACTAAGGTAATCGGGCGGTAATTTGCTGGATCAGAGGGTTCACCTTTGTTTTTATAAATTGGAATAATTTTTCCAATTAGACAATCCTCAGGTACCTTGCCATGATTGAAAATTATGTTAAATAGTTTTTCATAAATTGGTAGCATAATATCGGCTGTAGATTTTATATACTCATTATAAACAGTATTCTCACCAGCTGCTTTGTTATTTGCTAGTTTAGCGATTTTGTCAAGGATTTCACTTATTCTGGGCAGTCTAATATGTCTGAATCTAAAATTGCATTTAGTTCTCCATTGTGTACACCCTGGTTTATAGATTGAAAGTGAAGTAATAGTTTCACCAGTTCTATTTTAACGTGTTCGTCGTTTTTCTGCGATTTGTTTTTCAAGACCTTCCAGAATGCTTTCGTGTCCCAATTTCGCAGTTCTCGTAGTTTGTTGTGAAGTTTAAAGCGAGCATTTTGTGAATGTATTCGAATTTTTTTCTTGTATGCTTTACTTGCACTTATCAAGTGTAGTTTGTTTTGTTCGGTTTTGTGTATATTATAGGCTTTCTTACTATTTTGCTTCCGCACACTCGCTTCCAAACCAAGTGTTATTGTTTTTCCGCTGCCTTCCTTGGTAAACCGTTTTCTGTCCGAATGTTTCTTCTGCGCTCGCCAAAAATTGATTTACAATTAATTTGTTTACATTATTTAAGTTTTGCTGAAAACCCCCATTTTCTATTTCTATTAACCACTGCTTAATTTGATTAATGCTTTCAGTGTTAAGGCTTGCAATGAAGATGTCTTGTTTGTCTACCACCCATCTTATTGGTTTTGCATTATTATTATTGTTACTATCACTATCATCATCATTATTATTATTATTATTATTATTATTATTATTATTATTATTATTATTATTATTATCATTATTATTATTATTATTATTATTATTTTTATTATTATTGTCATTATTATTATCATCATTATCATTATTATTATTAATCTTTAAAATCACTGCGCAATGTATGTCTGAAAGAAGTGGATCGAAGTCATTGACCTCAAAATCACGGATGATTTCAATAAAATTGGTATTTCCGATAGCATAATCGAGTAGGCTATTATGTGTCGTTGTTGCCCTTCCTTTTAATTTATCTTTCCCTACTCTCCCGTTAATGATGAACAGATTAAAATTTTTACAAAACTGAATCAGCTTTCTTCCGTTATCTTGATTCTACCTTGACATTGGCTACTTCTTTCCTTGTGTATGCCCATTTTTAACAGTTTCAGCAATTCCACATTGGGAGCATAGCTTATACCGAAGTGGTCGAGAGTAAAATCATCAAACGCTGAGTAGTCACACTCAGTGGCAGATTTAGCATTAAAGTAGCCCAATCGTTTTGAATATTCTACTGCAATTCTGTATGTCATGCTGTATTTTGTCGAATTCTTCGTTAGTGTGAATAACTAGAAGATTCGGGCGGTATATAAACGAACCCCAATATGATATCCTCGCAATGCTTGGTTATGTCTTTGCTAATAGATATCCACAGTACTGCATTGTGTTCTACGTCACAGTTTACTTCTTGGATATTTCGAATTTTTATTAGAACCCCAATCCCCCCACCAGAGTTTAAGTTTCTAGTTCGTAGGTGTGTCAGTAAAAGATAGCCGTCTATAGCAACATGATCTAGTTTAATTCATTAATACCAGTTATGTCATGTGCATTTATAAAACTGAGAAATTCAGGGATCTTAATCTTTGATCTAATCCCGCAGACATTTATACATGCGATATGCAAGAAGTCACCTCTACTGCGTTTGCAGTTATCACTGTATGCAATTTCAATATTATCATCGCTGCATGTGTTGTTGTTGAGGTGGTGGTGGTGATGGTGGTGGTTGTGGTGGTGGTGGTGATGGTGGTGGTTGTGGTGGTGGTGGTGGTGGTGGTGGTGGTGATGGTAGTTATGATGGTTGTGATGGTTGTTGTTGTTGTTTTTATTTTTGTTGTTGTTGTTGTTGTTGCTGCTGCTGCTGCTGCTGCTGTTGCTGCTGTCGCCGCTGTCGCCGCTGTTGTCGTTGTTGTTGCTGTTGTCGTTAAGCCTGGCGTGGTTGGGTGCAGCAGGAGTGGTGTAGGTGTTGATTGATGCAGCGTAGGAAGTATTGACCATTATAGTAACAGGATTCCTAGAAGTGCGGGGGTGATAGTAGAGGAGGTAGTAGAATCAATAGTAAAAGTAGCAGCAGTACCAGAGTTAGATGGAGTAGAAGTGGTAGGTGGGATAATTATTAGTCACACTACTTAGTTAATTAAATGTAAGTAGAAGTTGGGAAGCCTATTTAGTGAGGCAATCATTCAATACACCATTTCATAATTACATGTGCACATGTTGAGGAAATTCGCTTTTTATAATTTGAAAAAAATAAAAATAAAGACAACAAATCTGGTTTACATAGAATAAGTCTGATTTAAATCAAATAAATCTGAGGCTTTTTAAATTAAAAAAATCGGTAATCATGGTGCTATAGCTTCTGGACAGTTCCTGGAACTGAATTATCACAAATAGCTATTCTACGTTTACAAATGTTACTAATTTCCGTATAGACAATCAACTTGACGATCACGGCTCGCCTAAAACCATTCATAGTCAGGTTTTATTGTATATCAAGCCAACCCAGCACACAGTTGCATCAATATTTGTATTTGTGAGTATATACGTGCGGTTGAGAAACCAAGCGAGTGAACTGGGTTACTTTTGATTGCGCTAACTTGCGATAAATGGGTGACTCCAATCTGCCACTCAATGACTTCATAATGAATTTTGTCACGTGTGGGCTCACGTTACAATCAAAATGCGTACTGAATGACGTAATGAACTGTTACAAGTCAGGAATGTATACGAAACTAAGATAATACGCATTCTGTAGCATATTTTAAAACTAATTTGCCTGGACGCTATGTTGTATCCATAGACAACAACAGCATCCAGTCAAATTAGTTTCAAAATATTCAATCGTTTACCTGTATACTTACCTTGATATTCGGATTCCGTGAAGTCATGATGGGATCAATTCCAACAAAACCGTGCGTGCAGCTTAGCTAGAAATGGGCGGCCATAACGAGAAATGGATCCACCTATGCAATAATTAAAACCAACAATAAACTTTAATTCTAAAATCAAATCAGTATATTTTGGTGTGCATTTGTGAGGGCTCACAGTAATGAAGCGTTACCGCCATAAGATTATGTGAAATTTAAATAAAATTGCTGGTTAGCGTGACAATGGAGGAATCACGGCTAAGCTATGCCCCGCCCATCATTGGCTAAACTCCTCCCACATTTCGCTCATGTTTGGATCTATCGATCGCTGAACTCCCTGACTATCACTTTCTAGAAAACTATACAGGTAAGCCGTTGAATAATTTGAAACTAATTTGGCTGGGTGCTGTTACTGGGCAGCAACAGCGTCCAGGCAAAATAGTTTCAAAATATTCAACATCATGTTTATTAAATAGTGAAAACATACAATTTGCAAAACAGTCCCTAGTCAGTCATCACTCATCAGCGTTCATGACCAATTGAGCTACGTTAATCATGACGTAACTGATTGTGACGTACTACTACACGCTACGTTGTTGATTATGACGTCACATGATTGATGGATGAACTGCAATCCTCCATTCGAAACAATGGTGTATGGGATAAATAGAATACCAAACCAGCCTTAGGCAGCACCAGCTTTCAGACAAATTCGTTTCAAAATACTCAACACTACTCAATAGTTAGTAGTAGTAGTAGTAGTAGTAGTAGTAGTAGTAGTAGTAGTAGTAGTAGTAGTAGTAGTAGTAGTAGTAGTCAGTCCCCCCCCCCAACCCGCATACCCACTCTCTCTCTCTCTCTCCCTCTCTCTCTCTCTCTCTCTCTCTCTCTCTCTCTCTCTCTCTCTCTCTCTCTCTGTTAAATTAAAATACCATTAGAGTTTCTTTATATGAAGAGATTGCCACTTATTAACTCCGGGGCTCGGGAAAGGCTTACGTCCGTTGTATTTAAATTCTGCAAACTCCATTATTTTGATCTGCTCAAAGCCTGCTGTATTGAAGGCCTTTCGCGAGTAGATACTCATAGCCTCGGCTACAACCACCTTGATTCCCAGCTTAGAGACTAACTTAAACGATTCCTGCAGGAGATTTGACGCAACTCCTAGTCGTCGGTGGCTATCTTTAACTGCTAAGCCACGGAACATTGCATATTTATCAACTCCATATTCCTTGAACACATCCGTTCCTTCCCATAAGTTGGCCATAAGTTGGCCATAATCGTGCAGCTTGATGGTGTCAGGGTTATCCTCCGGAGTGTCATATTTCAGCTCTGTGCCTGGAGTTACAACATAGCTAACCCGAATTCCCACAATCTCACCGGACGATTTATCCACTGCTGTCAGTCCAATGCCGCCTTCAATACATCGATCCACAGTCGGGTTTACAAATGCCATCACTTCACGGGGAACGTCGAACGGAGGGCTTGGAATCATGCGAATAATCGGGTCCTTCCATAGGTATTCATAATACATGTCCTTGCAAACGTCGATATCTTCCGCCTGCATTATCCTGTACACGATTTTAGCTGCCATTCTTGGTTACCGCCAAACAATCTGTAAAACATCAAATAACAAGAACAATTAGCTTTTGCAAAATCATCGACCTATCGTTTTGTTTTGTCATGCTGAAATGATTTTTCGGAATTTTCGGAATCTCGAATTTTCCCAATTTTTCGAATTTTCAGGATTGCTCGGACCACACTGGAAGGTGGTGTTGCCTGAGACAATAAGTTTTGAGATACAGCATGACAATACAGACATATTAAATAATATGTTATATTGGCACTTGCATGCCAACACGCACTATCACCTGAGGAAACACAATGGCGGCGACCACACAGCAACACCAAAGTGATCATAACAATTTAAGGGCTAAATTTGGTTATAATAACAAAATATAGGCTTGTTTGAATGCCCATTGGAAGGCCAAGATATGGCTATTTATAAATTCTACCACTGGAATGACTGGCTCTGTTACCCTGCAAAGAGGCAGGTATCGTAGTCATTCCAGAGGCCGATTTTGGCCTGGCTCTGCGTGGAATGGTTAACATCACTGATACAGATAATGGAACGCTCCGGGACGTAGAATCTAACTACTATAATCTATCAGTACAATGCAACATGTGCGATGAGATTAGTGAACCTTTAGCGTTTATAGAACGCTATTAATGAAGGCTGTTAAAGGATGAATCTCAGTCAATTATATGACGTCAAAATCAACTACGTCACATGTAGGTTGACGTCAGAATCAATTATGTCACGAATGAATCGATTTAGTCTGTATTTAACGCTTAATAGTCCGTCAGGTTGTACGAATTGTAGGTCTGTATTATTTAATAAACATGTTGAAAGTAATTTGCCATATGTAGCAACGACAGCCAGCCAAATTACTTTCGAAATATTCAACAGTTTACATGTATCGTTTTCTGGAAATTGAGAGCCAGAGAGTACATGAATTGATCGATCCTGCACAGCCAGTGATGGTCCGGGCATGATTATAAACATAAATCTATATTTTACCATATCCATATACATATACATAAATTAGTGGTGCTAATAACCGCAACTATCTTTCAAATAGTGATACGAGCCTGGAATGTGGCATGATTCAATTATGCATGCCACTGTTCATATCTGCTCAATTGGGCATTTGAAAATTCAAAATTTCCATAAACCTCATCATTTACATATAAATGGATGACTTTGGTAAATTTAAGTGATCTGTCGGTAGATGTAGATGTTTTCAAACGTTGTGAAACAAATTGTATAATTTTAATATTTTCGCCTGTTCTCGAAAAAAAACTGTTGCTGTTACGTGCCCATGTTGCTTGTAGGCCTTAGCACTATCAACTAATGCTAATGCATGGGATCTAGGGTTGTAGTGGTAGAGGTAATATCATTGTCATTCTTTGAATGGTCTCTGACACTGATCTGCAATGCTCACCCATTTCTCACCGATGACTACAAGAAATTGTCATTGCAAGACAACGGTCACACCCCGTGTAAACCGTGTTAGCTCCTGGGATAGACATTGTGAGGGTATACTTACAGAAGTTCTCTGCATGTTAGTATTCAGAGACCAAAATTCCAATTGTGTGCAGTTAATAATATTTAATGCCTGAACAGACTCAAAATGAACAATAGGACATCGGTAAAAAAGTAAATGTCGCTGGACTACCAGGGCAAACTGGTACCATCAGACCTGTAAAACTCAGCACATGACCCAGTGCCAGTTAAGCGAGGCATTTAGGATATATGGAGAGATAGTTGCAACTACTTAGTGTTCAACATGATACTTAACCAGCTCCAGAAAGGTTAGCCAGCCGTATCTAAATTGACAAGATGTGTCATCGTGTGAGATCCCAGCCAAGTGTAACTGGGATTTCTAGGGCTCGATGGTGTACAGGTTGCACACTACTTAAATGGCCATGGATGAGCGATCGTGCTAGGTGTAGGATAAATGTATGCACGGAATTGATTATATCCCATAGAAACAAATTGCACATGATACACAGTGGTAAAAGGATAAACGACAACACGGGTAAACAAAGGATAATAAACGGTGGTAACCATTAAAAGATAAACAATCGCCTCTAACAATAGCTATGGATGACAAATATAAGACAGACACATTGGGCAAAGTGCAACCTTTGTTAAAAAGACAGGAAGAAAACTCAAGTCACCACATACAAACCCTGCCTCTAAAGGAGAAGCCAGGTATAACACATTAGCAGAACTGTCCTGCGTTTCATTCATTGAATGCACTACCAATGAAGCTGCACGCAAAAATGCTATCTGAGGGTGGTTGAATAGAGGAGAACTTTAGGTGAATAATGCACAATATCATTAGAGTTGCAGGATTCCGTTAAACAATGCAATGCTGTATACAGCTGGGAAACAAGCACTGGAACCGGCAGATATGAGAACTGCGTAGCAAGATTCTACGAAATGCTGGAGACTTTACAGCCATCAAAAACAAGTACACCTAAATGTACAAAGGTATGAAACAAGTACTGAAACAACTTGTAGAAAGGAACAAGAAATGGCTTTCTGTAAGCTGACCACTTGCATCAGAAGACGAGAATTGCCAGAGAACGTGCAGATCGAGCCAGTTTAAGCTCGCAGATTTAGTCACACTCTAGAAGCAGCGACTTGAACAGCTTGGAGTTGCATCACCAGATGCGCATACTGATCGGCTAAATGATCGATTGGTTTCACATATTCCCCAGCTAGAAGCTCACAGCCAGGGTGTTTTACTTGCCGTCAAGTGGGATGGATGATCCATTCTGGTATGTGCTGCAGTTGTAGTAGGATTGTTGTCGATGTCACCCAGTGCGGGAGTCGCAAAGGACTGCTTTGTAAACGCTGGTTGGCAGATGACATTGTCTTCTACATATTGAGCTACAACTGATTCCCCTTGTTGGGCGGATATTTCAAGAATTCTATTATAGGAAATGCCGAGCCCATGTTCATGGAGCATGCCAATACGTTTTCTTGTCTTGGTCATGGCCCATACATAGGTAGAGGAGGTTCGCTTCACTGGAGATGTTGTCGACGCTGTCAATATAACATGGCCATCCTGGCATATAACACAGAAGAGGAGTCAGAGATATGAAGTAAGCGTTTCGTCATTCCTTCCACTGATTCGTAATCAAGCTCACCATGTTGCCACAATCAAACATGTCATGGCGAAGATGCGTGTCACACTAGCTTTCCTGATCCCAGGAGAAATACCAGTCATAGCTGCTGGCCAGCCACTCTTAGCAAGCAAATTCAATGGAAATGACCTGAGTATGGAGAAGACAAGTTTGTGATCATGTTTGTTGGGCGCCATATTGAGAAGGCAGAATTTAGATCGTTAGGAAAAGTACCCCCGGAACAGTGGTTGGACCAGCTTCCTTGTTGAGGCAGAAGTAGCACCGTCAGCAACATCTGAGTCTTTTCTGTAAGCATGCAGTGTTAGTATGTCAATATAGGCACATCACATAACGGCACGCAGTCTGTACAAGCTGGTAAATGCAGTATATACCTCGGCAACTGCTCTGATGCATCTGAGAAATCAGCTCTGAGCTTCGGAGACTGTTGTGAGTGACGGTTTCCCGAGAGTCCACCCTTCAAGTTTTGGAGGCTTATCCTGGCCATGGAGTTAACCATATTCAGTCTGATCCGGTCATTCAGGGAAGCCGACATTAAACTGTATCATTTCATAAAAGAAACCTTGCTGTGCACAAATCCACGAGAGAGTTCTCTACGCCGACGGCAGCCAATCAATAGAAACAATGCCACTTTCTTCAAACATGAATAAGTGGCCAGTAGTTCCAATGATAAGGTGCTGAAGGATAATTGTCAGCTGTTCTCCAGACTATTCATTTCATACCAACCAAGGCAGGGCGACTTATATGAATTCTTCACACATGAGTGTCAGTCTGCTCCTGTCTCTCTTAGTGGCAACGGCCAACTTCATACTTGTCCGAAATCACAGCTTGTTGAACTTCTTAAAGCAGCAGTGAGTATGGCAGACACAACCAACGGAAGATGCAATACTCCTAGATGGGTCAGCACTGATTAATTCCATTCCACAAAGTTCATTAAAGACTTTCAATTCGACAAATGCGTTAGTAAGCATGGGCAGGAAAGGGTTAATTTTTATCAAAATGATATTAAAATAAACTGTACAATAACTCCCATATGAACATACATTACCACAAGTACATTTAATACCTTTGGTATGAGTACTTCACAAGGAATAATGGAAAGATTAACATATTTTGGGTTTTTCCCGGAAAACGCGAAGAAAAGGGTTAATATCTGGAATTGCTCAAGGGCTGGGAACGGTTACAACCCCTCCCCCTAAATTTTAAAGAGGTACCCCGATGCTACAAAATGCAGCAAAGAAAAAAACTTTATCCGACAAATCCAGGTTCACCAAATAATCAGGTTGTGGCTCCCGGACTCATAAGCGAAAGCTATTTATACGGCTTACAAAACTATATTCAGGTGCACTTTCGTTATATCCAGGTAGACCTATGCGGCATACCTGCACACGGAGTTGACACAAGGCGGACGAGAAGCACCAGTTTGGTCACTAATTTGCTCCAAGTTAAGTGCTCCTAGATTTAGTAGATGCCTTTGCGCAAATAACCCCCGACTCATTTCCACTTTTACGATGGTAGGTTATTTAATATGGTATTACAAATAAACAGCATTTGCTATTTCCCTTCACCGTTCCTTTAAAGGTTTTGAAACTAAATTGACTTCGGACTGTTGCTCCCTACCGCAGTAAAAGTAGGCCTGCGCTCAGGAAATACTCACAATAGTTATGCTGGCTATTATAAAAGATACTCTGTTTGCAGACGCTTGTTCACGGTTTGGCTGGATGACGGACAATGCCAGTTTTCACGTCTGTGGTCTTGACCTTTTCATTATAAATGCCCTGTATAGTGTTCTACCTGTATCGTCGCATACGGTCTGTAATCTTTGTCACCCGATATGTAAATAATGCTATACAGTAGTCGCGTGACATTTAGACTCTAGCCAGTTAACTCTTTGCTCCCGGATGACCGAATCCCTATAAAATATTCTACTAAATACTTTGAAACCAATTTGACTGGGAGCTGTTGCTGCCTATGGTAGCAACATATCACCGCCAAATTAGGTTCAAAATATTCAACAGAACAGGTCTTACATGGTAACAATATTGTTATATTTGGCCGTTTAGCATCAAGGGGTCACGGTCATATGTTATCTGTATACAACTGGCCACGGTCCACGATGGTAAATGTGAATGCATACTATTATTAGGTTCTATGCTGTGCATACATTGTACAAATTACTATTATGATTTATTGTTATTTCTCACGCCGCCATACGCCGGTGCGAGTGATGCGATGTGTGCTGTCTGCTTGCCCGTATGTCTGTCGGTGTGTCTGTGTGTATATCTGTTTTTCCAAGGTACATCTCCGGAATCCTATGATGGGATTCTGACTGTTCAGAATTCGAAATACATGTATCGATCCCAACACGCACAAAGCATATGGACGCACCTTAGTTAGAGGTTGGCGGTGGTATTTGTATACATCTTCAGCAACAAGAAATATCACTTTCCAGAAAGCCAGATATAGAAATTCTCTCTCCTGAGAATTGAAATGCCCGCAGTCGTGAACATAAGAGCAACATCGATCCCTTATACAAGTATTCGGCCTCTTAATGCACTAATGGACATGACATGTTTTCGGTAGTCGAAGTCAAACATCATTTCAACTGCCAGCGGCAGCGCTACCGTCGCAACGCGTCGAGACAAAGCTCATTACACGATCCTCGCACTTCCACGCAAAGCCGGGTTTATGCAAGGGCTGGCGGGGCTGGCGTCCCGGGGCCCCGACTGCATGAGGGCCCCCGAAAACTTGACACAAAACAATTTCGACCATATTCATTATTTTATTATAACAATCAATTTCAATTTATTGCGTAAAAACCATACAGTATGGTGTCTGCATACAGCACTTACAATATATACAATAAAAAACATAAAATACACACGCATTAACAATATATACACAATATAACGGTCAGCATATCTACAAAACAGCAGGATGTGTGGAGAGATACAATGTATTAAGTCATGGTCACAGAGGCCTATCCGAATGCATGGGATCAATAGTTGTAGAATGTTGTTTTATCACGCATGCATGGACAAATGGTAAAGCCAGTTCAGAAATGTCTGTATCGCCGTTATTGCAGGACATGAGGAACACGAACTTCTCATCATCAATTAATGATGGGAAGTTGCAAAAGGAGCCAAGTGCATTGAAGAGGTTCTGTCTTTCATAATCATAAGCAGAACAATGCAAGATAAAGTGCTTCTCGTCTTCAATACACTCGGATACGCACATCGTGCATATCCTGCGTTCAAGAGGTACCTTTTGGTGTCTTCCGAGTTCAATCGCCAGACTATGTGCACTAACTCTAGGTTTCGTGAAATCCTTACGTATTAAGAGATTTCGAGAATTAATCAGATAGTTTTCCATCGCAAAGTTAAACTTAAACAATCCATAAGTGCGTAATTTAGCATATATGTTTGGAAAGTTATCTTTCCAAACGTCTACATATTTGGACTGCATTAAAAGTTTTAATTTCTTAACATCAGATTCCGTGTGACCAACAAACGTGTTATCCCACGAATAGTCGAAACCAAAATAGGTACACAGTTCGCTGAATAACAATACATAACTTTAAAGGAAGGTAGTAGTGTATATTAATATATATATATATATATATAAATCATATAATATACCAATGACCCCTCATTGTGTTGTGTTGTAACTTTATTCTTTAATAGTTAATATGTTAATTTCTTAGCATACATGATGCATCTGATGCATCTCTAAAGTGGAAAAGCAGTTAAATAGAGTGGTTATGCCTAAATCTATGTTGCTGTCCGCTGGGATTTTATACTTGACAGAGAGTCTGATCGTCTATCGATTAAATTCAGTTAAACAGGCGACTACGGCCCTAAATTCTGCATTGTCAATCTTACATTAGCATATATACACATAATTCTGAGCCATGTTTGTAGAATTAACAGGTTCTAGCACTGGCGTAGCGTGTATGTGGGCTTTAATGTCGCAGAAACCCACATTTGATTACTGTATCGCGCGAAGCACACCAGGAATATGCCTATTATATCCTGCAATATATTCAATAGAGTGAGAGGCCGACTGTAGCTCACTATCTGGGAATGTATTGCAGGACATACTGCTAACTTGCTAGCCGCTGCCAAACGTTGCGAAATGAGTTTAATAACTCGATATGTTCTTAGGCTGGATATTTATTTGTCAGCGTGCATGGTATACAGACTCACCCCACCCCCGCCCACCCCACCCCACACCAACCCCTCCCCCACAACCCACACAAAATGTTGTAACAATTAGGGATTTGAATCATGGAATGCAGCCAGCATGGTGGGTTCCTCAGTTGCCATTGCCACTATCACTATTATAATAAGTATTATGTCCCGCCCAACTCTTGTTTTATCGCTGTCGCCCATTGACGCATCTAGAGGGGGTTTCTGAGGTCAGAACCCACCACTTGACTTGAGAAAAATAGACCAGCATTCGCGAACTGAGAGCGTCTAGACTTCAAAATTCTCTGGGGAAGGACACCCGAACTACCTCTTAACATACTCCGAGATCCGCCTCTGAAATATGTGGGGTGCCTGAACAATGGGGCCCCAGAAGGTTAATACCCTTGGGACCCAAGTAGCCTAAATCCGGCTCTGCTCCTACTCCGGTCCACGAACAGCGTAGCTATGTGAGTGGGCGTATGTTAGTATGATGTGTCACACCAAGATTCACAACACTTCGTCGATATTGCTTGAAATAATTAATCACCAGCACTCAACGCGCACTTTTGTGTAGAAAGATTGCCGGGGATATCAAGTTATACGCGAGATATAGCTCATCTTGCGAACCGAGAGAGATTAATTGTTTAACTAACCCATACCCAGCTCCGCCCACATTTAATATGCGCGTGTTAGAATTTTAAAAAGTAGTGTCGGGGTCAAATTGATACCACCTCCCTCAACTGAATTTCCATTTAGACAAATGAGCCCCCACCTCCCTCAACTGGATTTCCATTTAGACAAATGAGCCCCATCGCCCTCTCAATCCCTGGGGCATAGGTTCCGGGGTCCAATACGGATCACCGAACCGCTGACAGGGAGGTAGGATCATCCCAACACTACTACTAACAGGGGCTGAACGCCCATTTAGAGACAAGCCGCCACAGTGATATAAACCACTGATGGCCATCAACCACAGGGTCGGCCTCTCTCTCTCTCTCTCTCTCTCTCTCTCTCTCTCTCTCTCTCTCTTTATTCTGTGTAGGCTCAGACAAACACGTAGGGGCTTCCATCTACCTTGATAACGCTCACCTGTGAGGAGGCTAAAGTTATTAGCAGACTGGCATGTTCACATGTTACGCAAAGAATCTGGTGGTGAGCAGGGGTCTCCAGCAGACAACCACGGCCTGCCTTCTCCACCCCATAGAAGTGGCAGACAGGCTCGATCTCTTTACGTGGGTGAAAGCGGTCGTAAATGTTTCTCCACAAGGGGTCGACCCAAGGATTGTACTGGGGGTCATCTCGGAAGTGAGCCCACATGGCATCCAATATCATGGTAGTCTCAACGCCCTGTGCCACTGTTGTAGACGCCAGCACAAGCAGTATGATGAGAATCATGGCTATATATGAAGAGTTAACCTGAACAGAGTGAACCCCTAGAGAAATATCTGTGCCAGATCGAGCCCTGTTCCATCCGGATCGATAGTGATCTTCATCCCATCAGGGGCCGGGGCCAGCTGCTTCACTCTGCTGCCGGCTAAGAAACGTAGCTCTAGAACTATATGAGTCGTTTGCGGGCTCGTGAGTTTGACTCACTGAAGCAGTTTAACAGCACCCTTGACTTTGGAGACATGTGACACATCATCTACCCGTAGCATGCCCTCCTGGATGTTAACAGCTTCTTCTGGTCCATCGAATGGACGACAGAGCAGGAGCTTCCATTTCCACCTGTAGCCACGATCCGATGACCCACCCTCATCAGGGAGACACCTTCACCTATGTAGGTGAGGAAGGATGATCCCCGATGTTAGAGCTTTCGAACAGTCCCATCCTTTTTCAAAACAGTGGAGAGGGGAGTAACCTCTATGTCAATGACTGCGGGAGGCCTATATAGGGGCAACCATGTTTGTCAGTCACCCCCAGGTCCAGCGCGGTACCACACTTCATTCTTCTCAAATATGAAATGCAGGTATTTTGCCAGGGTCAATGGCAGGCAATCATGGGCCATTGGTGGGGTATCACTCGAATAGGGATTGACCAGATGAAAGCTGAGGTCGTTATTTAGGGTGTTGATACCTGCTACCTCTGCATCCGAGAGCTCAATCAATGGCTCGAGTATGTACTTCCTCTTCGGGAAATTGTACCGAAACACGATCTAGTGGCCATCCATGTTGCGCCCCAGTCGCTCTTTCATCACATCCTTGAGGTCTGCGAGCAGCTCCAGCCCATCACCACCAATGTGGTGGAGGGAGAATGCGTTTGAGCTTGCTTCATACTGTAGGGCGAATGGCTTGCCATCGCCCTCTTCTACCTTGGTAGCATCAACTGCGTACACATCTGCCAGGTCAGCAAGACCTGTCGAGTGAGCAAATATGGGTTCAATAGTACGCTATAGAAGGGGATTAAACAGGAGTTATAACCATGCCGATTGTCCGACTGCTGCTCTCCGCTGGTGGGAACGTAATCTTACCCTCTCTAGAGGGGAGACGGGTGGTACAGTACCGTGTAGAATGGGGCACCACATACATACACGCTGATGTGCTACATCAACCTCCGGGCAGTGCACACAGCAGCTCACTAGTAGAAGTCGGCCGGGACGTGATAGAGTATCACCCAGGTGCCAACAGCAACCTATGGAAAGCTATCAGTCCTAGCCTGTTCACACCTGTAAATTACCTGTTTGACAGCCCCTCCATTAACGTATATTCCAGCACGGATGGGATATCGGATGCCCATTTAGAGTTTACACTGCTATTACTCATTGACCTGATGACAACATGATATCATACCAGCCTTGGCCGAGATGATGAAGAAAGAGTTTCGCCCCTTCGTGACCCCTGCACAGATAAAGGCCTTACATGAACAGAGGCTTGCACTGCAACAGGAAGGAGAGCGACTACAGTGGGAGAACTGGTATCAACAGAATTCGAGCCTTGCAAGGAGGCGAAGGAACTGTGAAAATCTCCGATACTGGCAGGCCCTCATGGAGGAGAGTAAGCGGGATGCAGGAGTCTTCTCAGACGAGGTTGAGCCAGATGTCATACAGTGGAAAAAGGAGATGGCACAGAAGTGTAAGACCAGAAAGCCATCCAGCGGCGGACCTACTATCTTGGTGATAAGGTGAAGTTCCAGATGTCACGTCTCAGAAAGCTACTGGCACCCGACATAGTGCTGGATGACCTCTGTCTAAGAGACGTCTGTCTCGAAACCAGCAAGCTGGCGTGGTTTGCCAGGCTCTCCACACTGTACCCTTCTAGGACTCATGAGCAGATTCTGCAGGTGATGCAGGTTTAATCTCCAGGTATACTATGGCAAAATCAGAGTGGCAGAAGCAACCACAAATATACCCCTCTGTGACTGCTGGCGAGGGGGGGGGGGGGTACAGTACATGGCTGGCGACTCCAGCACATAGATACCATCAGACAGAATCTCGTCAATGAGGCAGAAATGTACAGCAGAACATGCAGGCGATATAAGACAGACTACAACGTCCTCGCGTGTACAACCACTGCTGTGGGTGTGATTGGAGCCAGTGCTTGGTGGCGTTGCACTAGCCACCACTATCTTGGCCACTGGCTTGGGGGTGGGCCAGCGGCAGATCACAAGGAGGCTGGAGAAGCATGCTAAATACGTGGCACTGGCACAGAGTATGCTACGGACTATCAACGAGTCTGTCAGCAAAGCTCTCGAGGATGGCCAGGTCACCGATGAAGAGTACCGCCATATATTGAAGGTCCAAGCCCTGTACCGAATGGAGAAACCTAAAGTGCGACAGCAATACCTCAAAGGCTACAGCGGGCGGGTTGATATGGAGGAGTTAAAAAACGAGATATTATGGTGAGGTCGCCTCGCTGGTCCCTGGAGTCGAGCCGACTACACATAGTGTTCTGCGGTAGCTTTAAGAACACCAGTATAGATGGCCTTCTCACTGAACCTAACGACAGTCATCCGGAGCCAACCGCCCCTCCTGGGTACACCCTTGACTGGCCTGAGAGGTCTACCGGATTCCACGTGTACTTCACGGTGCGACGAATCCTCCATGAGCTGGGTGCAAGCCTCCCTGATACAAAAGCCTTCGACCCACAGCTCAACATTCATAGCGTCTCAGCGGCCAGCAGACTACAGAGAGAGAGTTCAGTGCTCACCCAGACTATCGGTGGCATGGTGAACAGTGGTCTAGGGGTTATGTATGGTGACCCGAGACGTGACTACTCAGGATTCCCCTATCGAACCACCACCTCCCAACCCCCCCCCCCCCCACACACCCCGACGAGTAGACCATCAGAAGTCAGCGACAGTCTCGTTCGATCCAGACTCCGACCCTGGAGCGCTGGTGCAAAATATGCACATCACTGGCTTGCGGCAGGACTATCCAGATGTGTGGAAGTACGTTGTCCCACACACCACCTCAAGCCTCACACCAGCAGGGATCGTTCAGATCAACCAGTCGTTGGAAGGACTGTGCTACTGCCTCCTAACAGCACAGACCCAGCTGCGGCATTCCATAGATGGTGTCAGCGGACAGAGGTCCAGGCCATGTTCATCAGTCTCGTTGAGGATATGATCATCGTGGCAGACTCCAGTAGTCTTATTGCTAAGTTCGAGCATGGGTTGCAGAAGGCCCATCGCAAACTTGACTTTGCTAATTTGCCACACCTACGGTTGATTCTGAGCAACATGATCGTGAACATCGAGGACCTCCAAGTCAGGGGCTATAACAACATGATTGTCGAGGAGAGTTCTCCCAGTGTCCACTTCGGCTTCAACACTGCCATCAACACACCTACGCGTAGTACGAGCCATACAGTCGTTCCGCCCCTGACACTGCAGCCAGTCGACATGACACTGCTTCCCATGCTAGCTCTACGTGTAGTGTCAGGCCTAGCTATCATAGCGCTCGGGATCAGCCTACTCCGCTGCCAGCAAACCAGCTATAAGACTATCCTGACTGTCTACAGTAGCAGTGGGGACCACGGTGAGACACTGAACCAGCTTGGCATGCCCTACAGCCCCTATACCCGCTGCCAAAATGCGCATCCAAGGGCTGGAGAGTTCGACAGTGCATCCATTTTCCAGCTTGTAGTTTCGCAGAGCCTTCTTCAGCTCTGAGTCCAGTGAGGCCATGGCGGTCTGCAACTGCTGTAACACATCTGACAGATACTCTCGATCCTTGTAGAAACCTGTAGCTCGCAGGAGCCGCTCGACGATACTCCCGCCCATGATAAGGTATTCGAGGAAGCAGATCTGTCCCTTGCCAAATCCAAGATAGAGCTTCACAGCTGTTAGCTCCTCTGTCAGCTCAGCACCGGAGGGCTGAGCGAGCTCATCTGGTGTCTTCTTCTTGCAGTCCTTCAACTCCCTCCGGAAGACATCATAGTACTTCTCACATAGCATTAGACTGAACATGTTTAAGATGTCTCAATAGAGAGATGAATTTCCTGAGTACCAACCCGGCCACCTGGCAGACGCAGACTGGGAGGATCTTCGTAGCTCTCTCGACAGGGGATGCAGACGTTTAACCGCATTACATACTCAGTGGTTAAACAATGACGTCAACGGTACAGATCATGAACCAACTACCCGAGAGCCAGGCGAGTCTTCAGAAGGTGGAGAACCTGCTGCGAACCAAGACACAGAAGTTATTGACCAAAGCAAACCTTCTGGCAGCCCATGTCGTCAGTAACGTGGCGGCGAATGTGGCCGTGGTAAAGATAACAGGGGGAAGTGAGGTTCTTCCTTCCGCCACTGTGGCTGTCCTCGCTACAGTGGTGAGTGAGTGTGGCCGGGAATTGTCTCGGTTTAACTCACCCCATCCCAAAGATCGCGCTCAATGGGGCCTCCCACACTGTTGCCTTCAAGATCATGGGTGAACGTGTTGCACTACTGGAGGCCGCAGTTCTAGAGCTAGCAACGAGTGCAATGGCTGAAATCATTGTCGCCTACGTTTAACCCCTCTGAATAGTGAGAGATGGATCACGAGACCCCTGCAGCATATGAGGCATGGCATGCTGGAGGGCAGTGTGTAGCCCATAGCCGAGCACGCGGACTGAGGATTTCCAATTCCCGGGAATGGTGGACCGCCCACAGGGTGTGCCCCTCCAGAGAGGGCCAGTACCCTAAGCACTGCTACCTATTCCCTTGGCCGACTGCGTGGTCCTCCTATGCCCAACTATTTCACGGGGGATATGACTAGTAGGTTTAAGCCATCTGTATATGACTATGACTCTGTCACTCCCAGACCTAGAAAGCACAGAGCTAGGCGATCTTGCTCACTTGGGCCGAGCACGACTCGGTTCAGAGGACACTGCTGCCCCTATCTCCTTCCTAGACTTCGAAGAGAAGGGAGACCCACGGGAGATCTGAGATACCATCCCAGCCCAAGATCTCCTCGGGATCACTGATATGGTAGGACAATCAGCCATTAACAGGGCCAAGACTGTACACAATGGGATGGGCATCAAAGAGAGGGCGGCGATGCTCGGTATGCTCGGAGTTGATGAGGCTGGAGCCATCTAGGTTATGGCTGAGTCCTATGCACAGGACCTGGTTAAGGATCTCCTGAGACCATGGAGTACATTCATCCAGGATGGAGGAAATCTCAAGATAGGCACTCTCAGCCTGAACAGTGTCACTGCCAAACAGGTGTAGGTGCTGTCGACACCCTCCGGCTACCAGTGGCGAAGAAGACAGGGTTCTTTCATTTGCCGATTAGAGAGTAATATACAGGTACAGGGAAAGGTGCCAAGAAGGCTAGTCAGACCATATTCCTCATAACACCTGTGCTGAACTACCTTATGGGTGTACACAGGTTTAAGACCACAGGATAGTCATGGCATCCCCTGCATGTATCATACAGATACTGGATGTACTTGACACTGTGGGTGCTGATATAGGCCCTCTACGCTATCTTCTCAGCTGCTGCTGGGATTTCATGTTTGATGCCTCCATCACATCCTTCATATCCGCCGGAGGTGCAGGATTCCCCGCTCTGCAGGCGAAAGAGCTGGTGCAGGAAGTACTGCCAGTTAGTCTCCGAGATATAGACAAGGCTACCGCCGACCAAGTGCTAACCATCCTCCGCACGCATTTCTCTACCATTCGACAGTAGGCCAGCCGATGCAGGCCAGGTGGTGCTGATCATTGCCCCGTCAGTACACGGGGAAAACATCTTGCTGCAGGCTCTCCTGGCCGAACATATACACTCTCAATACATCCTTCTGGTGTCTGACTCCACCGCTGAGGCAGTTGATGGTAATGATTAATGGTACAATGGCCCAATCACCAAGACGCATATCCTACACGCACTGATGTAGAAGCTGCTGGCAGCCCGACTGACAGAATCACTTGTTCTAGTTATCGATGACCCTGTAGTGGACCAGAAGACAGTCACCTACCTCAGCAACATGACCAGGCCCATCAGGCACACAAAGATAACTGTCTTCATCCTCTTTCAGAAGTACACCCGCGAGATCTCACCAGACATCCGCCACAATGTCAGGTTGCTATGCTTCAGTTCCAAGTGTGGACGTACCCTGCTCGAGACCATATACGACAGCCTAACCCTCAAGGAGACCAAAGGGGATTTTATCACAGGTGTACAGAGGGCAGCTGAGCTGTACCACTTCATCTTCAACAACAAGGAGACAGGTGAGCTGTCACACTTCAAGCCATCTCTGGAAAAGGCACAGACCTTCAACTACAAGCTCAATGCAGCCAGGAAACTAGCCTGCTCTACGCGTCATCACTGACAGACTGTTGCAGCTGCCGCAACTTTTTTTTCATTCATCACAATGCTGAGGAACTTCGTCCATGGTCTCCGCTACTTCGTCAGATGCTTGATAACCTTCATCAGAAGCTACTTCCTCAGATGGTTGAGAACCTTCATCAGAAGCTACTTCGTCAGAAGCTACTTCTGCAGGTCCGTACTGTCGCTTAAACTCTAACCACTGAGGGTCATCTTTTGGGATTCTCTTCATCTGGTTTTTCTCACGGTAGACCCACTTTAGCCATCCGCGCTTAGCATCTGACTTGTGAGGAGATTTGATGAGGCAGTCCTGGTAGTTATCTGGCAATTTAGTAAACGCTTTCAGATCACTGGCCAACCTCCTGCACCATTCTTCGTTGAAGATGTGCTCAACAGCCTCATTGCGGCCAACAGTGACCCACTCCTGAGGACCTTCTGCATGACCAGTGTCATGGCTCCCCGCTAAAGCGGTACTGACCTCCGCCCTGAAGTAGTTATTTGCTCCAGAGTGGAGTCTATCCAGCATATCTTGCTCTTCTTGGCTATGGAGGCTAAATATGGCAGTCCACTTCCTGACCGTTAGTAGATCTTTGGGGTCGACCCTCACCTTTTGGAGAGCTAGAATAGCAGGACTGTTGGTTGGGGCCACGGGTAGGTCGAGTGTCCTGCCCTGGGTGCTGTCAAACTTCCAGTGGCGTATCTGAGTCAGGAATTCTTTTGTACTACGAGCTGGCGCTCCTTCCTCTATGGTGGCCAGCATCAGACAGAGGTGTGACCTTGGCTTGCTCCTGGATAATGTTGATGGCACGAAGCAGTCCGCGGACCCTGTCACAGTGGGACAGTGCACGTCATGGCTGTCATGCTGACTATCGTGCCGACTTGTCCTGCTGCCTATAGACAATGTTCTGGAGAACTTTACCAAACATGGCAGCCGTTTAACCCCTCTATATACCAAGACCTTAAACATGCTGCAGTATGTGCAACATCCAGAGGGGGCCATTGAACCCGAGACATCACACTGCACTGATCCTCGGAAGGATTACCTGGTGGTCATTCAACCCAGTATACACGATGAGAACCCGTTGTCCGCTGCTGGGAAGTACATTGACTTTGCAATCTCGGCACAGATCCACGAGATCAAGAGCATGAGACTCGAGTTCAAGCTTCAGAGCACAATAGAACAGACGGTAGAGCTCCTGCAGGTTCTGAACAGGTGGGAGATCGTGCAGAGCAACAGCACCATGGACCCCACCTATGTGAATGATGAGTACCGAGTCCTAGGTCCGCCGGCTCATGGCCCAACATTCTATGCGAAGGGAAAGGGGTACTACGCTTTGGGGTGCAATGAGGGGTTCACTGAATTCGAACTACAGGCAGGTGTCGAGAAGCCCATGGCAGTTCCACTCTTAAGCCTCCTCGAGAACACACACGTGATCCAGCTGCCATGCAGGACATACTGTTCCTCCGGGTGTACACTGAGCAGCTCGCAGATGCGATGATGAATGCTCCAAGACTTCATGTCTGGCATGACGAGAATGACCAGGAGCTGAAGCAAACGGGTTCCAAACAGCGGATCATGCATGTGGAGCGAGAACACCAGCAGGTCCAAGCCACAGCTAACCAACGGGTAGAGCTGACATTGCATCATGGTGCATCAGACTGTGTCGCTGTTGCGGTCCCGGTTCAGAAGGGAGGAGCCATCCAGCAGGTGGATAAGCTAGATGGCTTCAAGCTTGTGGTTTCTGGGACCAATGTTCTTGGTGAGGTACGTGAGCTGGCTGATTGCCACCTCTACAGACAGAACACTAAGTCATATGCACTTCTGCACCTAACCAGTGGAAGCGACGACCTCGAGTCGGCACTCGAGGGCCGTCACCACCTCAGGGGCAGGGACATCCCACGTAATCAGGGCAACCGGCTCAGCTTCAACATCGGAACCGTCATGGCTGGGACTTGCTCATTAGGTGTGACAGGACTTTACATTGGCTATGCTCGGGTATGCATGCCGACCACATCAGGTCTTCAGCTTGAGCGTGTGTAGAGCATGACTCCTTTCATCACCGCTGCAGCTGCCACCGCTACTATAAGCTTTGCTGTCTTCTAACCTGTCGATTCTTCAAAGTCGAGCATTGGCTCAGATATCTTTACAGCCTCATAGTACTCATCAATACCCTCATCTGCCTCTTTGATGCTCTGGTTGGCCCAAGCTTGGAGTTGTCGTCGGTGGGCCTCCCTCTGGCGCATAATCTCGAGTGCTTTGCTGTACTCAAACTTCCCATTAGACAGCTTCTCCATCACCTGGTTATGACACTCATGCTCGGCCTCTGCCGCCTTCTTGTCAGCAAAGTCCCCAGTTCGGTAAGGCAAACATGCCCGCATTCAAGATTATGGAGGCCATGCTATAGACTACAGTTTAAAGCTACTATATAACTGCCCCAGCGAAGGATCCCGAGAGCGATGTTTGAACCAGAGGCTGATCTGGTCAAGGATATAGATGATGAGGACTATGAGGAGGACTATGGTGAGGAGGAGGATGCAGACAACTATGATGTAGCGGAGACCGAGTGTGAGTATGATGATGTAGCGGAGACCGTGCCTGAATCCCGCAAGCTAGTACACAGAGAGAAAGGAATCTATTGCACTTATGTAAAAGGTTCTATCGGCCCGCTGGCAGCAGTTGGGGCTCTGATTGCTCTGTTCACAATGAAGGCTGGCGAGACGGTCCGCAAGATCGCCAACAATGCTCTCCATGGGCTGGAGAAGATTTCTGAAGCCATCGCCTCAGGAGTAGGTACGTTCTTCAGCGTCGCAGGCCCTTGGCTACCATCTGTTACCATAGCACTCACGGCCATCTGGGCCGCCGAACATTTAAGCCGTACTATATAAGGATGGCATCTATGTATGACCTGGTCAACTCCCTTGACTTCAGAGGGTTGGTCGATACACTACTGTTCAGTGAGGATCCAGCAGAGATTAGATGCAGTGTATGGAGGTGTTTGATGAGGTCTTCAGTGATGGTCGAATGAATCATGGCCATCTGTTCGTCTGTTTAGAGTTCACCCAGGCCGTGCATGACAGGACAGGAGTGGACATCAGTGATGAAATCCCGGAATTTATCAACCGTCTTTTTTTAGGAACTCTACTATCAGCCTGCTAGATATTACCCTGGGCCCCCTCAACTACTCGAGGCTGCACGTCGCAAGGACCACACCTTCACACTGGAGACAGTTAGCCAGTGGCTCAGCCACCAGGCGATGTGGCAGATATACAGACCTCATCCACGGCACACCAGGCATACCCATTTCGAGGAAACTTTCATGAACAGAGTTCATCAGGCAGATGTTCTATTCCTTCCACACAACTCGGTTGGTCGTAAGACCTACACGTATGCCCTCACCATCGTCGATGTCGCCAGCAGGTACAAGGTGGCAGTACCGCTCACAGACAAGTCAGCTGGCCAGGTGGCCCAGGCATTACAGGGTGTCTACGAGGCTTCAGAAAATCCCCTCCAGTGGCCGGAATTGTTGCACGTGGGTGAGGGTAAGGAGTTCAGAGGGGAGACTGCAGCCCTCATGTGGAAACATGGTGTGGCAGTTAGGCGAGGCGAGGTAGGGCATCACCATGCCCAGGCTATCATTGAGCGGTGAAATCGGACACTGGCAGAGAGAGTGTTCCCACAGCAATACGCCCAGGAAATGGCCGCTCCGAGTGAACGTTCTAGAGTATGGGTGAGAGGGCTGGCTGCTGTGGTGGAGAGATCCAATGCCAAGGTTACTAAGCTAATTGGGAAGAAGCCGGTAGAGGCTATCAGACACTCTGCTGGTCACAGCTCTAGAGGAGCGAACAAGGGTGAGGAGTGCCTACCCCTTGATGCTCTGGTTCAGTACCTGTATGAGCCTGGTGAGCTGGAAGGTGGCCGATGGCGTGCAACAGATCCTAACTGGTCACTAGATGTTCACAGGCTTGACAGGTATGTGGAGGCAGAGGGGCGGCCTACACTGTACTACCTGGCACACCAGCACGGCGTGCCTAGGTGACCAGTTGTCATAGGGGAGCTTCAGCTAGTCCCTGAAGACACACAGCTACCACCGCTAGGGTGCTAACATGATACTCGATGGGCTTGGCAGCACATGGCGCTTATCATAGTAAGCGGAGAGTCCGTGTTTTTCCTGCGCATATGTCACCGTACCATGGTTGCGCATGCGTAGGCCTCAGTTTTTAGCTCTGTCCACCCCGCCATGTTGGTAGCTGTAGAACCTCTGCCAAGAGACCTCATTCTGCCGCTTTGAAATTCCCTTAGACGAGCACTTACTTGCCGCTGCACTCTCCAAGTAGTAGCATTTGGAGCAGAGAGCGATGCCACAAGAGCCTTCGAACTCGAGCTTGAACAGTCCCGGATTCCGTCCAGACCATTTGCCCCAAGCTAGCCAGTCCCGCTTATGAACCTGGTACTCTGCTCATATCTCAGGGCGAATGACGTCGTCGAGGTTGGATCCTGCTACAGCGATATACCTGGAGTCAGTGTCCATCTGCAGGTACTCAAAGCTGTCATGAGCTACGTAGCGGCCGAGGAAGTCGTAGTAGAACTCCAGTATTCACAGCTTCCCGAGTTCATAAACGGTCATCCCCACCTGGAAGGGCCTTCGAATTGTGATTCTCGGCTTGCGACTCTTGAGCTCGTATGACTCACTGATCTCCTCAAGATCTTTAAACCATGCATTACGCAGGGCCTTGTCTACCACGCATTCATCCTTCATGAAGCTGGTGTTGCTATGACGTTCTAAGGCCTCGATGAGCATCCCGTAGGCACTGTTGCCGAGGAGTTTGAAGAGATCTGCCAAGAGCGCTTTGCTCTTATCTACATCTCCCAAGTGGTGGGCCTCTGTAACATTCTCCACGAACCACTCGAAAGGGCGCTTGGCCTCATAGTCTATGGTTGCGCTATAGAGCAGTGATCTCCAGACCATGGGTTATATACCACTTGAGGGTTGGGACGTACAGCAGCCACTTCTTGCCAGAGAGGGCACCGACCAGCTTCTAGGTGGTGGGCCGCTTCCTACTTGTTCGTCCTAGATATGCCAGCATCTCAGATGAGATTGCCTCTACCGGGATCTCGCGGTTATAGAAGAGAGGAGGCATTTCCTCGAACTTTGCCCACAGAGCCTTGGGGACCTCTATATCCACCTCAGCAAATCCAAACCAGCTGTCTGCTAGGAGAGCTTCCTTAAAGCTAGCTACCCCACTGGCGCCGGACCAATGGCACTTTCTCCTTACCACATGGCATCTATTTGACTATCGTTGACAGGTACAGAGCATTTGCATCGTAGCCGAGTAGACGTTCACAGACATGCTCACTCTGGCGGAAACGAGTCACACCGGCCTCGTGGTACCTGGTGAACATGATCCTGGCACCACCAACAGCAGCACCCTTCAGCATCTGGTAGGCGTCCTTGTCTTGTGAATAGAGGCTAATTTCCAGCATGTGCTGAGCGGTTCCGGGTAGGAGGTACTGCAATGACACACCTGGGAGAGACACCACGTCTTTGAGGATGTCTCTTTCTCGTTCTGTGTAGAACTCCCGCACCCGCTCTAGACCTCCAAAGAATGGACTGACGTCCAGGTTGTTGTAGTATCGCAGCCTGTTGGCGAATGTCTGCATTCCATGCTCGCTGAATGTCTGGGTACACTGTTTCCACTCTGTTCGCGTCAAGAGGTAGCCACCCTTGAGCTTAAATGTCCATGCTGAGTAGTCAGGAAACCCTGGATAGTTGAGCTTCTCATGTGTGTCAAACGATTCATACGAGAGCCAGCTCTTCTGCTATGTACACCCGTAAGCTTTGACCCATACCTTGTACGAGACTCCAGGGCCGAGGTAGTTCAGCACATCGAGAAACCATAGCTCAGGTGTTATGAGGAACATCGTCTGACTAGCATTCTTGACGACTTTCACTGTACCTGTACTGTCAGTCAGCTTATCGACAAAGTACTTCTTGATGAGGTTCTGGTCATACTGCCCAGAGTTGAAACCCAGTACCGGCACTTGGTCACACCACTCGTTGATCAGTCGCTACTGTTGCTTTGGGAGCTTGCCCAGGTCTGCCAGTATGTACTGTGTTCTAACGCTTGTCCGGATTAGAGATGCTCGCCATTGGATCTCCAGTATGAACTCTCTGATCAGTTTTTTGTGGTCAGGATTGCAGAGGTGAGTGGGCTCTCTCGTGGCGCCCCTAAAGAGCAGCCAACTGACACAGAGATAGGTATGTGAGTACTCTCGATCATGAGAGACTCCATAGGATGAGTCTTGATGCCATCTAGGAGTGCTTCGAAGTCGTAAACTATGAAGTGTGGGTATGGGTCAGTCCGAACTCGTTTAGGGACGCTTGGCCAGCGTTTTATACAGCACTCCCACTGTACCACAAGCGTGCATCCAGAGGCTCTCAGCTTCTCCTCTCTCAGGACTCTCATGTGGTATCTTTGTTCGGCATCCTCACCTCGCTCAGATCATAACCATCTACGGGAGCGCCCTCGATCCAAACGCTCGCCACCGTGCCCACACTCTGCATGGTGTATGTGTACGCCTCTGTTTCTCGACTCATACTCGATCCAACGAGTAGCCACTGAACTGGATGGTTGGGGTGGATAGAAGGCTTTCTCATACGCAGACTGTTGTGCCTCAACCTTCTCGCCAGGACACACGATTTGTTTTGCTGCCTCTACAGTGATCAGCGTGGCGTTGTAGATGGCATGCCTTTGTAAACCTCTGCTGACAGTGACTGCAGACTAGTGTATCTGCCAGCTTGGAGATGTCCTTGATGTAGAAGGTGTGGTGGTCCCACACTCCGATGGTCATGGTGTCATGGTAGTGTGCCGCTTGCCCGATCATGTGCCAGGTGCCCTCTTTGGTTGGTTCATACTCGCAAATCCCGATCTTGGCGAAGAACTCTAGCTTGTCCAGCTGATCCAGCGAGGTCTTGCTGACATCAGGTATTGTCTTGCCGTGGAACTGTGTGGTAAGCTCTCGTGCAGGAGCTGTTCTTCTATCAGCTCTCACTCCTCGGCGGACTGCTAGACATCTCCAGAGACACATGTTGTCCCTGTAGGTGTTGAGGGCAGTCATACCTTTCTTCTATCGTAGCCAGTTTGGGATGGGGCCTGTTCCAAGCAGAGGTTGGCGGTCGATGACAGCCCTGACTTCAACGTTGATTGATCGAATGAAAGCCCACTTGGTGTAGGCTCGATCAATATTTTCTGTGGCAAGGCGGCCTTGCTCTCTTGCTGCCACCCAGTTCTGAGCTGCTCCTATCGTGTTCAGCTATGGGCTCCCTGGAGCATTCTTGTGGAAGAGCATCACTCTACTGTCTTCGATGTGACGGATGCGATAGGTATGGGTGTAGCGGGGGTAGAAGGCGTTCTGGACAGTCTGTTGGATCTTTTGCATGATCTGGCCTATGAGGTCTCATTCTAGACATCTGCAGAATGTTCAGCGTACTGACCAGCATCCTTTATCCTCTGTCTCCCTTTCGCCGAGACGCTGGTCGAGAATATGTTCGCCTTCTCGCCTCATGCTCCGGGCTAAGGGTTCAGACCTCGGCCTCCTTATGCTCCGGGCTGGTCTCAGATCTCGGCATTGCTTAACGATCCTGCATTTGAGAGTTAAGTGCTCCAGTGGATGGGCCTCCATCCTCCTCGCTACAGTCTTAGCTCGCAAGCTAGCAGTCACCTCCTCAGCCAACTGATGATGCTCACGTATCCGCTGCACTTTCTTGTCGGGATTCCAAGGGTCCTTTTTGGTAAGCGCTGGAAACCTTCCCGTTTTCATTGCTTGGAAGAGTAGCTTCTGCCACTCCTCAGCACGGACCTGTCCGATCATCTGGAGCAGGTCGGCTTTCTTGGCCTTGGAGTCGAGTCTAAGGCAGAATTGCTTTGCAATAGCGCGAAACTGTGTAACAGTACTCATGGTGTATATCCCTGGGGATGCCTGTCTCTAAATGGGCGTTCAGACGCTATTATGTGTGGCGATCAGTACTTGTGCATGCCTGTCTGGCCGTTCAGACCTATTATGTGTGGTGCTGGCGATCAGTACATGTAGGTGGTGTATATCCCTGTGGATGCCTGTCTCTAAATGGGCTTTCAGACCCTATTATGTGTGGCGATCAGTACCTGTGGGTGGTGTATATCCCTTGTCTGGGCGTTCAGACCTATTATGTATGGTGCTGGCGATCAGTACCTGTGGGTGGTGTATATCCCTGTGGATGCCTGTCTCTAAATGGGCGTTCAGCCCCTGGTAGTAGTGGTGTCGGGATGATCCTACCTCACTGGCAGTCGTTCGGCGATCCGTGGTGGCCCCCGTAACATATGCCCCAGGGATTGAGAGGGTGGTGCGGCTCATCAGTCTAAATGGAAATCCAGTTGGGGGAGGTGGTATCATTTTGACCCCGACACTACTACTCCATTTCAAGGTAACTATAAAGGAAAGCTATTGACTATTTTCAAACAACGTTGCCTCGTGGTTGTGCTGCCTATGGTGACAACTGCTCCAAAGCCAGTTGTATTTCACAATATTCAACATAATGTTTTGAAAATTATAAATTGCAGTGACCATGGTCGACCATGATATATCATGGTCAAGGAGGGACTTTGAAAATTGGTAACACATCGTGTCAGATCTGCCCTTGAACTGACCATGATTTGATTGCCAGTAGGGGTAGTATTGCAATGCTCATACACGACCACAATAACATGACCAACTGATCATGGTCAGATGTGACCATGATCACCCGACCATGTTTACGTGGTCACTGGAACCACGGTCACTTGAGTCGAAAAATCATGGCCAATTATGAGTGTGATGTCAACCTATATGTGACGTATTTGATTATGCCAGCTATACTTGAGTGACAGATTGGATGCATCATCAATTTCAAAATATCTCCTTGCAGGCCTTGAAACTCATTAGACACTGGAATGTTGCTAGTCTAGAGAGTGTGAAGGCATTTTACCAGCAGATACGTTATTCGCAATGGGTAAAATCAATATGTTGAAAAAGATTCACGTTGATACGATGGATAGATTCACTCCGCCACTCCAATATATGACGGCATATTCTATGACGTCACAAGTAGGCTGGCATCGCCGTAAAAAATGTGTACTGAATTACGTATCTTTCCCCATCATGAGAATTGAACAGTTCGTTAAGTGTAAGAATTGTATGTCTTAACTATTTAATAAACATTATGTTGACTATTTTGAAATTAATTTAACTGTGTGCCGTTGCTGTCAGAGGCAGCAACAGCACACAGTCAAGTTAGTTTCAAAATATTCAACATATCTCTTGCATAATTACCTTGAGATTGGGATTCTGGGAATTCATGATTCAAAGCATGGGCGAAGCGAGCAGCTTAGCTAGAAATGGGTGTGGCATAGCTAGAAATGGAACCATCTAGAATTCTTCCCTCTGTGCCGAGCAGTGCCATCTTTGCACCCATAAGTGATGCCACACAATATCAGATTCAGACCTCACTCTATTTCGCTGTTGCGGGAACGTAACACGAATGACACTCCTGTGAAGATTGGCTAGTAGACATTTCTTTCCGCTTTCACTGCCATTGCCTCCGTCACTGCCGCCGCCACCACCGCCATCGCCACCACCGTCGCCGCCACCGGCTGCTGGTGATACGTCTTCTGCTACTTCTTCTAGAAACAGGAGTAGCAGCGCCAGTATGTCAAAACTGACTCAGTGACTAACATATTCTCCAATCCCCCAAAATTGTACACCTGTTGTCCTTATTGCTGGATACGGTTACTCCAAATTGTGTGTAGCGACGACGTAGTTGACGACAGGTATCAACAAAGCATGATGCAATACTTAATTACGTACATACTTATAGGACTAAAAATAACCCTTTAACACTCATATCAGCCGCAATGGATTCAGCAATGGTCTTGAGAAATGTCCATTTGCAGACCAAGAGAAGACTTCTTTGAAAATTTACCACGGGAATGACTGGCTCGATGACCAAGCCAGTCATTCCAGTGCTACATTTTCAAAATTACTATTCTCCCTGTCTGCAAATGGATATTTATACATACATAAATGTACATCTTCGTATTTTTCATATTTTCTTTAGGTTGTGTGGTGTGGGTGGAGTGGTGGTGGGGTAGGTTTGACGTGGTGGTGGTGGTGGTGGTGGTGGTGCTGCTGCTGCTGCTGATGCTGCTGCTGCTGCCAGTGGTGGCGGCAGTGCTGCTGCTGGTGGTGCTGCTGGTGGTGGTGGCGGCGCTGCTGGCGGTGGTGCTGCTGCTGGCGGCGGTGGTGGAGCATGGGGTGGTGTTTGGAATAGGTACGTTGCTTCTTGGATGAATGTGATATCATTGTAACATTATAATAAGCACAGGATCTCCCGTGGCTTGTCTTTTAAATTATCTGGATAGTCGTCGAACGTTCGATGGTGCGATAACACACTTAAAGCAAATATCACCTTATCTTATAGTAACCGTGCATGTGATAAGGTTTGCCACTCATATTCCATTCCTGAGATGTTAGCTTTTTATCATGCCGGCGGCGAAAGATATTCAGGCTTTGGCAGCTAAATATTGATACATTTACGCAGCCTATGATGGAAGTCATGATTGATGGCAGTGATGATGCACTTTTCAACCAATCAGAAAGACCTAGGGTGCCTGCCGCGGTATATACGATCAGTCATAGAGGTGCCACCTATAGGTTGGCAATGTGGCAGAAAAAGCAATTATACACGTATGCTGTTGACTATTTTGAAACTAATTTGACTGGAAGTTGTTGCTTTTAATATTCAACTGGATGGGTATTACATAATAAAGAATGTAATACATTGACACTTGCATGACATCACAAACTATCGGTTGAGGAGACAAAATGGTGGCGCTCACGGTTAACATTTACGCGATATTACAAAGCAGATAATTGTGATACAGAGAAAGGAATGTGTGACAGGCTATGACAGATATAGACTCTATACAACATAATCTATCGGTGCAATATAACACTTGAGATGAGATTAGCATCACTTTAGCCCTTTAACCCTTAACTTTTTCAAGAATCTTTGTCATAGAAAATGTCCATTTGTAGACCAAGAGATTATTTTTGAAAATGTATCACTGGAATGACGGGCTCGGTTATCATTTTCAAAAATAGTGTTCACTTGGTCTGACAAATGGACATTTCTCAAGACCACTGCAGAGGCCGTTTTTGGGTGATATGGTTGTTAACTGGTTAAAAGGACGGGCCGAGTGTCGTGCACAGTAGTGCGCGCGTGCGTGCACCGTGCCGTTTAAAACAAGTGTGACGCCCTAACTCTGTGAAGACTATTATAATCGCCATGCCTAGCCGCGTGTCCGTCCGTTAGTGTGTGCGTGCAGCGATACCGGGTGTTGTTATTATAGAGTGAGTCATGTGTGCTGGAGATCAAAAGTCTAAGTTTCATGGACGACTTGGTTTTAGTACTCGTTGTTAAGCGCAAGGGAGAGAAACCTGCGCGACTCTATACCGTAACGATTTCTCTCCCGTACCTTGTAAACGAAGTTCTGGCTTACGGATTTGCTATACTTATGGTCACAGCCATCGATCGACCCGACCCGTCTTCTTACACGAGTATCGCAAAGTAGTACGGCGGATTTGACCTCGCTCTCGGAAGGCTTTTGCCGGCGCTCAAACGGTGAGTGGACGAGATATTAGAAAAGAGTGCGTCATATTGCGGTTAATGTCTACATTCCCCTGTGCATTAAGATCAACGCGTAGTCTATGATTATACGAGCGATGTGTACTATATTGTTGGTGTCGCGCTCAGCGATAAATAGCACGCAGTGACCTGTTTCTATACATCCGTGCCGATTTAGTTTATCGGGACCCACGCGAATGGCTATTGGGAAATACAATGCTCCGGAGAACTTCAGATCTGCCACCCTATATCCTACTTTAGGCATATTTCGCAATAATCTTTCGAGCTAACCCGGCCTAGCTATTGGTTTGATTGCGAAATATGGCCGATAGCGTATTTTTTTATTTTTTTTATTTTTATTTTTTGCGTATTATTCTAGCGATAAATACAGCACGCCCTGGCGAAACGAACCATTGGGAATGTGCTTGTTCACTGGATTGTGGATTATTAGGTAGTAATGATGGTAGCGATGGTGGTGGTGGTAGTAGTAGTAGTAGTAGTAGTAGTAGTAGTAGTAGTAGTAGTAGTAGTAGTAGTGGCAGCAGCAGCAGCAGCAGCAGTAGTATTAGTAGTAGTAGTAGCAGCAGCAGTAGCAGTAGTAGTAGTAGTAGTACTAGTGGTAGCAGTAGTAGTAGTAGTAGTAGCAGCAGCAGCAGCAGCAGCAGCAGCAGCAGCAGCAGCAGCAGTAGTAGTAGTAGTAGTAGTAGTATTATTAGTAGTAGTAGTAGTAGTAGTAGTAGTAGCAGTAGCAGCAGCAGCAGCAGTAGCAGCAGCAGCAGTAGCAGTAGCAGTAGTAGTAGTAGTAGTAGTATTGGTAGTAGTAGTAGTAGTAGTAGTAGTAGTAGTAGTAGTAGTAGTAGTAGTAGTAGTAGTAGCAGCAGCAGCAGCAGCAGCAGCAGCAGTCGTAGTAGTAGTAGTAGTAGTAGTAGTAGTAGTAGTAGTAGTAGTAGTAGTAGTAGCAGCAGCAGCAGCAGCAGCAGTAGCAGCAGCAGCAGCAGTAGCAGTAGTAGTAGTAGTAGTAGTAGTAGCAGCAGCAGTAGCAGTAGTAGTAGTAGTAGTAGTAGTAGTAGTAGCAGCAGCAGCAGCAGCAGCAGCAGCAGTAGTAGTAGTAGTAGTAGTATATTGTCTTATGTCTACGTCAGTCTTGTAGGCCTATTAGTAGCAGTAGCAGCAGCAGCATCATTAGGTACTACTACTACTACTACTACTACTACTACTACTACTACTACTACTACCACTACTACTACTACTACTACTACTACTACTACTACTACTATAGTTGTTGCAGTAGAAACACCAGTATGTCAAGCTATTCTTTTAGTGTCGTTGTTTTTTATCGTCTCATGGTGGGACGGGTGGGTGGTACTGAACAATTTCTTAATCCAGTTAGACTACATACGGTATTATTACAATAATATAGGTCTATGACAAACTATTTCAGAAATAGGTCGTGAACTCTATTAATATTCTACGGCCTAGGGTGACAAAGCCTGTCGTGGTCAGATTTCGCAATCAGCAATATAAACGGACAATAAGGGAGGATGACGGAGATCAACATGAACTATCTGCGCTCTCAGTCAGTGGCCGGTTTCTGTGGACGATCGGAAATATGGGTAATGTATTGCACGAGTTATCGATTTCTGATTTATGACGTATGAGTATTAAAATTATCTTCGTTACTTAACCTTCTGAACTCCTGGTTCCCAGAATGCCAAATTGGCAGCAATCATAAGCCTACGTGTACATGCAAGCTGTGTAATATTTTCATAATCTGATGTGTGAATTGAAGACACGTTAGGATACTCTCGCTCCGTGGCACCGCTGGTTAGCTGCGGATATCATGGTTGCGCGTCTCCGAATTGTACAAAGACCGAATTCGAGAGCCGTTGGAACATTCACGTTCCAGTGGGGCTATTTGTGTCACCGGTGTGACGGTCCATTAGCTCCATCTAAAGCCTAGATATAATTAAATACATTATTAAATACAAGGTAACAGACACACAATGGTAATCGTTTGCTGCTACAAGAGAGAAGTCAAGTACATAGGGTCAAGTTGATGACTCGCCATCACGGTCCTTGCCAGAGGTACCTCACAGATCATAATCCGTGAGGCATCCCTGCAAAGGAGGGTACTAACGAGGCTACTTAGCAAGTTTAAGGAAGTTTAATATAAACTAAATTCACCCCAACACAAATAGTATTTGTTGTGAGAGTAAAGTGCCTCTTGCGGGTCTCTGTCACAGGAAAATGCCTGCAACGCCGAAGCGGAGGAAGAGAGATGGCAAACGGGCCATCTCTTGTTCAACTATGCTATGTAAAAGAGTCAACCTAGTGAAATTGTAAGTTAGTGTGATGCACACTGTATTACGTGAAGATGGGGTTGATGATTTCCGTAGAATTCAACGCGTCACCTTATGTAAGTTCAAAGATAATGAATTAGTAGTTGCCACTTTATTTATGCGGCCCTTCTGCTAGATCATATCCTATCATTTAGATTTTGGGTCCAAATCAAGGTTAAGCCGCACATGACTGGGTGTTCTAACTATCTTTAACATATAAGCCTGATCGGCGAGCATGCCCGGTGACCATAATTATGGCCACCCTCACAGAGCATCCCCCTCAGTTAGACAGCGTGAGGATATGTCACGAGGTTGCAGCTCCAGAATCGTATGACGATCCTGTCACCACCGCATCATGACCACATATAACACCACAGGGACAAGTCACATAATGTAAGCATTGAAAAACGCATATACGTTTATGGTGGGACAAAGAGACAGCTATCCAACTATAGTGACCTTCCCGTGAGGGCGTGGTCGGTTCTAAGACTGCACCCAGTCACTTGTAGAGTTAGATGGAGAACCGTGTTCTGTCCGTCACCAGCGTGTCGGGAGTGGATCATGTGAGATCCGCACCCGGGACTAACATTTTCCTGTCTTTACGGTTATGCGAAATCGCCCAAAGATGCACTGCAGGCCAGTAATTATAATATTTTCGCAGTGCTTCCTACTTTGACGTGGTTATCTAACTAACTAGTATCCGAAGATACAGGGGAAGTGCGTGTGCTCATCGACACGTTGCTTCTAACCGCACTGAAACCACAACGGTTTCAAAGTCAGCTCTAAACAACGTGGCGGAGGGAAGTCCAAAAATTAACAAGCCCGGACGCTGGAGGCGCATTGGCAGAGACGATTACTCTTATATTCGTAAGAATATGAGGCCTATGGCATATGGCCAATTTATACAATTTAGCTGGTGTGCGGTGTTACATATCCGCTACTCCCAGAAAAGAGACTTACGCAAAATGTCTCGTACAGAGTTAGCGTCCCTACTACTATAAAGCTATCGTATTGGGCTAAAATAGTCCAGGTTTAGTCGGCCGCATGTCAGGTTCGCGTAGTGCGAACATGAACAGCGACCTCGGTGACAAAACCGATGCTTTTGGCCAACAAGGTGATGCGGTTGTTGTTGCTGTATTGTGTAGCCTAGCGAACTGCGGTTCTAATGTTTTTGTATAAAATAAGCAACACATATAACTAGAATGGCTACTGCCAAATAACTAACTATCACAGTACAGTAATATGAGCGGCACATGACCCTAACACTGCCTGTTAGCCATCGGCGCAGAATAAGAATAATATATACAGTTAAAAGATAAACTATAAAAATGCAGTCTCAGACGGCCGTGCGCTATCTGTTAGTCATCAGTACCTGTTACAGAAAAGTAATACATTAATATAATAATACAATAACATCGTACCTATTAGTCGTCATCGGTACGGAAAAAGTTCTGGAATCACTGTAGTTGAAGCGTCAAATATTTGGAACGTGAGATGGCACGATGCTGAAGCTAGCTGCTAGGACAATCTGCAGGCTCATTCTCAGGAACGGTGAAGAACAACTGTTGCGGATGCGGAAGGCTAGTAGTTAGTCACGTGTATACACACAGTAAGTAATTTAAACGGTATTTAGAAAGTCCCGTACTGGTGTGGAAGTTTGAAGCTGTCCTGTATTTATGAAGGGCTACAATTGAAAGTTAAAAATAATAATAATAATAATAATCGTTATTTATTGAGGGTAAATCTTCAAGTACATGGCCTGATCTAACAGAGGCCCTCATTAACATATGTACATAAATTATTTACAAGTTGTACACATTTTTACATCTATGTACACACAAAGAAATTCTGACAGATTATTATTATCATTATTATTATTACCATTATTATTATTATTATCATTATTATTAATTATTATTATTATTATTATTATTATTATTATTATTATTATTATTTTTATT
Source organism: Chaetoderma sp. LZ-2023a (assembly GCA_034401795.1). NCBI lineage: Eukaryota > Metazoa > Mollusca > Caudofoveata > Chaetodermatida > Chaetodermatidae > Chaetoderma > Chaetoderma sp. LZ-2023a. The sequence goes on along the minus strand of CM067373.1, from coordinate 74,755,452 downwards.
ATTATTATTATTATTATTATTTGAAAGTCGCACATACACCTTAAATCACACACAGTTCTTTCAGCCACAAATTGGCACGTACGCCTGCACACGCTTCTACATATCTTACAATAATTACAGAATTAATTCCTGATTTGCTTATCCCTTTCCAAGAGCATTTTTGTTCCACGATAGCAGATTATGATGCCCGGATTAACCCGACTAACTGACTATCAATTTGAGAGTAACTATGCAGGTAACTTGTTGAGTTAATAAATGCGGATACATTCTGGCGGATCACAAGACGAGATGCACCGCTGTGGTCGACATGTCTAAAACTGTACACGGCAGTACACGCGCGGTACATCGGGGCCAACAGGCCCATCCGCAAGAAGGTCCCTCTGCGGTGTTGGCAGTGTGGGTTGCCTTACTTAAATGTAGTTGTTGCTCCAGGGTGATATCTTCCCGGGAGCTTACAAAAACGTATGATGCGGATGCGGCAGTTATGTGCCAGGGACGAGATTCAAATCCGATAGGCACTGCTGGCGTTATATGTCAACGATGCTAGCAGTAAGCAGTTGCCTGCACCTTGCAGTTCCCTGGCCACATAACCTACAACCTTCTCTCTTTTGCTCTGCTCTCGATTATGATTTTTCAGCCCATTTTATACCACTCATGGCGTCACAACTGGAGCGCCACAACCAATCAGCGCGCGAGTTTGAGAGGCAGGAGAAAACGATCACGCAATACGCTATCCAACTCACCCCACCCCCATTTACTAAGTACATGCATACGCTTACGGGGTTTAGAGAAATATTTTGAAGGGAATTTGGAGGTCTAATTAAAGATAACTCGGCCATTTCTGGACCGATTTTAAAATGGTAAAAGGATTTGGAATCCTCGTTTCGTTCTGGTCATGAGCAATACCAAGAACGACGAGGAGACTATAGTTTAAAGGAATTACATGTACCAACTAGGTACACAATAAGCTGCCATTCTCTCCATTGCTAGCGTGCGTTGGTAGGCAATCCCTGACGCCCGCTCATGCGTGCTAGGCGATCTCTCTGACTTTGCCATTTTTATACCCTCTCTTATGCGGCTTTATACACACGTACTGTCCTACCCAGGGCGGTGGCCGTGCTTGGAACGTACCCGGTCAGGCCGTTCTGTACCCAGACAGGTTGGGACGGTTTGTACCTGCCCGGTTGATCCGCGGTACATTACACTGGGCCCCTGTGTCCTAGGTTCGACCCTGGGTTTGACTTCGTGCTCTGAATAATCACATCACATTTCAAACGAGGCGTTGGATGGCAGACATGGAGACGTATATAACAATTTTGACCACCGTTTTGCTGAATGTCGTTTCTAACCGAACATGTGTTGTCAATGGACCATTTTAGTTTTAGATATGCCCCGCCCATCTCTAGCTAATCCCCACCACACCTCGCTCTTGCTGGTATCGATCAATCCCTGATATCCATGACTATCACTTTCCAGAAAATTATACAGGTAGGCTGTTAACTATTTTGAAAATAATTTGACTGGGTGTTGTTGTTGCCTATGTTTATTAAATAGTAAATCACACAATTCGTACAACAGCACTTATGCAGTCTTCAATTAAGCGTGCGTGACGTACTTCTCTTCGTCATTCATGACGTCATTGATTATGACGTCGGCATACAGGTCACGTAGGTGACTGTGGCGTGATATGATGGATGGATGGATGAACTGGGCACGTCCAGTTCTTCCATGTTATGGTGTATGGCGAACGTCAATCTATTGTCAAATAAATTTACTACAAATGACGTCAGAATATAATTTTGCTGATATACATTTGATTCGATTGACGTCAGGTTAGCTGGGATAGGTTCATAGTGAATATGTGTTTGATTGACAGATTTGCTACATGTATGGGTGAATCAGTTCTGTGAATCAAGTATATTACGTTAAAATCAATTACGTAACATGTGTGCTGACGTCACAATCATAATTGACAAAAATACTCCGTCATAAACCTGGAATAGTCCGTCAGTTGTCCGACTTGTATGTCGGCACTATTTAATACACATTATGTCGAATATGCGGCCTTCGATACCATCGATCACGACATTCTCATGCACAGATTGCGCTGTAGTTTCGGCGTCTGTGGACTAGCCTATGATTGGATTGACTCCTTTCTTCGGTGTAGGACAAAGAGAATGTCTTTGCAATCGGTGGTGTCGTATGACCATGTCCTAGAATTTGGAGTTCACCAGGACTCGGTCTTAGGACCAGTCCTGTCTGCCCTATACATGATTCCGATTGGGGACATCATCACCCGCCGCGGTTTAAATGTCGTGATTCATGCTGACAACTCCCAACTGTGCATCGCCTGCGAGTCTAGAACGGGCACTGCTGCAGTATTGAGGCCTGTGTTGATGAATTTGCTCGTATTGAATGACAGTAAGACAGAAGTAGTCTGGTTCTCGTCACGCAGCGAGGATGGCCACATGTGATGTGCGTGTTGGTGAGGTGTATGCCTCTCCATCAGCATCCGTTTGTGACTTGGGAGTGATGATGGACTCGGCTGGTCGCATGGATGAACAATCAAGAAAGATTGTAACGGGGCGTCTCATTCACTATGGCGGTTAGAGAAAATCTGTCATCTTTTGGATCAGGCCAGCACTGAGAAATTAGTGCATGGTTTTGTTACATCGAAACTAGATTACTGTAATAGCGTGTCCTATGGTCTTCCGGACTACAGGATCAAAAGAATTCAGCATATACAGAACTTTGCTGCTAGACTGGTCACCAGACGTAAGCTAGATCGCCATGCGGATATGACTCCGGTATTCAAAGAGCTTCACTGGCTCCCTGTCGAAAAATTGTGTGCATAATTTCCAAGGTTGTACGCTACGGTGAGTCAGCGCCTAGCTACCTCACTGATATCGTTACACTTCAAACGCCTTCATACCGCACTATAGGAGTAGCGTTGAGGAGATGCTGGCCCCCTTCGCTTATAAATCCCGTGGCAAGAAAACCTCGAGACAGTACGGTGACCGCGCCATGTGTGTCGCGGCACCGAAACTGTGGAACACTCTTCCACTTGAGTTAAGATCTTTTACTAAATTTCCCAATTTTAAATCAAACCTAAAACATTTATTTATAAACAACATTTTAGTTAATGTGTATGTGTCATTGCTTTGTGTTATATATTATATGATATGCTTGTTTTTATTGTAAATGTACAGATTGTTGAGACTTGCGTGTAATGGTCTTTAAAAAATAAATATTATTATTATTATTATTATTATTATTATTATTATTATTATTATATTTTGAAACTAAATAACTGGGCGTGTTTGGGATTATGAGAATGCAGGGTTCAAAGGATGTAAATCGATAACAACACGCGCAATGCATGGGCGGACTTAGATAAAGAGGGGCGGGGAATAGCTAAAAGTGGATTGATCCGCTGATATGATGATATTTTCTTTACACAGGACAGTCAATTAACATGGTATGGCGGTTATCCTCGGTTCACGGAATGTTTCCAGAATACCGTATTGTTATTATTGCCGTCCGCGATCCTCTGGCTGTCAGCGGTGCCATATATCATCTGGTTATTCCATTAAGCAGAAACTCAACATGGAACTGTAGTTGGTCGCCTATTTATTTCAAAGATTGTAAGTATAGAAGAATGGAAATTGGACTTGGTACGTACACACGTCTGTGCGCTTGCCGGCCTGCCTACTTGCCTGTCTGTTATCCGGCCTAGTAGCGTGCCCTCTATTTGTATGTATGTCTGCCTGTCTGTTTGTCTGTGCGCCTTTTGGCAAAGGCATATACGGCACAAATAAAGCGTCGCATGCATTATTGATAGCAATGCTTTAAATTTGAAGCGCACGAAACATATTAACTTCTGGTGTAATATCCATTGGGTGCGGTCTCTGGGTCAGCCAATTGATGCCCCATAAGTGTGTGTAAAAGATCAACTAACACGGTGCAAGATGTGTTAGATGTGGACAGTTTTATCCATATCATCTAAATGTTGGAGGCCCCAGGAACCCCGCACCCTAAAACTCCGGGATCCCAAATGTTGATCTGTCATATCACCAGCCATCAGAGCGATAACCATGGTACGTTCCGTGACCATAATATTTAACTCTATACCACGTGCATTTAGTCCAAAACTAGCATTTGTTCATTAATCCTTTAATAACCAAATTTAGTCAAGAAAATCAGAATTTATCCTTTTTGAAAGCCCATCTGCAAGCGGTGAGAAGACTATTTTTGACAAAGTATCACTGGTATGTCTGGCTAGATAACCGAGCGAGCCATTCTAGTGGTAAATTTTCAAAAATCGTCTCTTGGCCTGCAAATGAACATTACTCAAGACCACTGTAGAGATCGGTTTTGGCCGGCTTAGTCATGAAAGGGTTAAACACACATAACAGGACGGTAAACATATATTGCTGTACCATATTGTGCTATAATATCCTATGTAGACTATCTTTATATTAGTACTGTGCCTTAGCTTTTGTCTAGGATTTCCATTCGTATTTGGGTGTTTAAATAATTCTGGTACATTGCGAATAGGAAGAAAGCTGTATGTTTTGGACCTAAACGATATTCTCCTTCCAACCCAGCAAAATGTTGATGGTGTGCGCCAGGAATTAAATAATAGCTACTATCTAGAGCTAGAACCGTGATTGGGAATTTTAGGCACATTTGGAAACACACTGATTATATTGCCTAGAATTTCACGAACTGTTTGCAAGGGCTACGGAAGGCAACAACGACTTTTGATCAGATTGTCTTAGAAATAGTCACCATGAAGTGAATAATATGTTTGAAATTCTTTGTTTCAGATAGTCTCTGTAAGTATCCTACTGTTGACCAGAAAACGTGGTCACGTGACCTGTGGAGTTCTTTTCTTCTTTTGGCTGTTAGAGCTACTCGTTGGTATCATTCCCTTTTACATCAAAATCATGGAGCAGGTAGGTTATTGCTGCAACTGCTTAGATTCCCAGACCTATCAAACTATAACACATTACGCACTGAAAGAGGGAGATATTACAGATTGTAGCAATGACAAACACAGGTGGGCCCCGGGGTCCTACACCCTCCCGGGTCTCATGAGTGGTCTCTAAGCTAATATGGTAACGAAAGCAACCAATTATTTGCCGACGAATTTGCCATGACGTGAGTTTGTCAGTAATCCTGAAAATACATGAAATTCAGTTTGAAACAAATACTTTAAAATGTGTAATCACTTGTTTTCGCTTACGTTAATGTGGATTTTCCCTCGCTTGCGTATCACTTTTCCGACGACGCAATCGGGGCCATACTCGGACACATGCTAGATACCATACGGAGCCAGCGTCATGGGCGTGGTGTTATTAGGTCAAGGTCGGTCTGATCTTTTTCTATTTAACCGCTCTTTTTCCAAGTTAAGTGTTTGCGTTTAGCATTACATTTACATTTATATTCAAGGATTGGTTAATCATATTGGAACTAATCTTGGATAAATGCTTACGTATAATGTTGGGAAACGGTATCGCGATATTGAAGTCACACGATCAAAGGTCAAGGTCACTGTGACGAATAGGAAACATGCGAGACATTTAATGACATATATTTGCGTAGACTGAGCGGCCGGAATAGACCGCTCGACGGTCAGGGCAGGTATGGGCCATTTTCCAAAAAGAAATTCCTCGAAATGTTTTGAGAACTGTCACTCTATAAACTATATCACACTTATATGATGGGGAAACAAAAGCTTCGACGAAATAGCTGTGCCCCAGTAGCGCCCGTATCCAATAATCTGGTAGGAGATAGCGCGGCATGTTGATACATACCCCCTGGTGCGCACTACACAGATAGATCATCAGGCAAGTGGCACCATCTAGCGTATGTCTCTCCTGATAAATACTACCCTGCGCAATGTTTAATTAATTGTGTAATATTGTTTTATATCTTATTGGTGGCTTGTAAAATTGGCAGCGCACTTTATGTTTTAAGTTGCCATGCGTGTTTTATTATAGAGACACAAATCCCGTATGTTGATAGATCTGGATAGATAATTTCAAATATAAGATATGTAATACACTATATTTGTACGTAAGTCAGAGACACGGTCATAAGACGTGCCTTATTGTGCTCCCAAGTAGAGGAGGAGCGACCCCCACCCAGTTTTCACACCTTTAAAGTAGTTGCTGTCTCAGAGGAACCAACTAATGTGCATCATTATCACCTGTTTTTCCTTTGATCTCACCGCCTATTGAAAAATATGTAAAAACAGGGTCCCAGATCTCCGCCATTCTGATTGGATGTTAGATGTAGAGGTTGCCCATACGCCCCTCCCCCTCATTAAATCACGTGCCGCCTGCCATCCAATGGGGTGAGCTTAAAGGTGATTAGCCTATGATTGACAAGGGTTAATGAGGGTAATTAAGGATGATTGACAGCCTACATGTCTGGACTCATCTTTTCCTGGGAACTCGTTCGATCGCAAGGCTCTGCCCCCCCCCACCTCAAGATTAACTAGTCGAGCTTTAAAAAAAACTCTGACTGCGTGTAGCAATCGTCAGAGTCATACAAAGTTCACCGAATCAATTTTCAATCGTGTTAGGGAAATAACTACCGATTACATTTTTAACCGGCCTCGAGCGGCCATGCAATATTTTGGAAAATAATTCCAGTCTAAGTTGACTCAGGGTTTGGACGTGTTATAGGCGAGGGTTCTTTCAGGTTGCTTTTTCAATTAAAACAATATGAGTCATTTCACAATTTCTTTTTTAATACAATTAAGTTTCAGTATCTCTATACAACTGATACAATATACAACTGATACAATATACAGATGAGAAAAATATACATATGAATAAGTGGAAAAAATAATATATATATATATATATGTAAAATGAATACAAACAATAATAATTTAATTAAAATATAAAGTTTACAAATGTTTCGAGTGGGATCCAGTGACCTGGACAAGTTAAGCGATAGACATAGATGATTCGACTGAGGTATTACGTGAAACTGAATTTACAGCTATTATTTAAAGGATAACTAATCCCATCTCTTGATAGCTATTCAGGCGATCTAACACGCCGGTCATAAACTATCCAGGTAATTTTAAGCCTTTTATCACGCCGCTAAGGAAAGATATTCAGGATTTAGTAGTTAAATGTTGGTACATTTCTGCACCCTATGATGGCTGTCATGATTTACCTTTCAACCAATCAGAAAAACGCTAGTGTGTCTGCTTCCGTGTATACGCTCAGTCATAGAGGCTCCAGCTATACTTTAGCAAAGTGGTATAAAAGCAACCCTACAGGTAAGCTGTTGAATATTTTGAAACCAATTTGATAGGCAGCAACAACTTCCAGTCAAATCAGTTTCAAACTATTCAATGGGATGAGCATTACATAATAAAGAATGTGATGCATTGGAGCGTACATGACATCACACACTATAGCTTGAGGAGACAAACTGGTGTCGATCACTGTTCAACATTTACTCGGTATTAGAGAACAGATAATTGCGATACAGATCAGGGAATAAAACTGAATATGAATGATATGGAATCTATCAACCATATTCTATCGGTGCAATACAACATTTGAGATAAGATTAGCATCGCTTTAATTAAATTTGAAACTGATCTAGGTGATATTGAACCCCTAAACAGTTGGGTGTAAAGATATGGTAGGGATTTTGTACAGATATAGGGTTTTGGAGATATTAACTTTCAAAGTGTTGGGCGGAGGGTGTAGGGTACATTTTAAATAGGTTAAATAATGGTTTAAAAAAACACCTGGCTCAGTGTATTGATATATAACAATTTACTCAAGGCACACCCTCCTCCCGCCCAACCCCCACACAATATAACTACATATCGCTCTCCACATATGTGCACATTTCTAACTGATAATACTTAAGGAGAAGATTACTTACTCTCCCTCAATGAAGGTATACTAGTAATCTTCTTCATTACGGGTTAGAACATTATACATAGTACAAACATGTTATCTCAACCGTTTCCCCACCCCACCCCTATCCTATGACTATGCATCATCCTCTGCACATATCTAACCAGTAATAATAAAGCAGAAGATTACTTATTCCCCCTCGATGGAGGGTATGCTAGGAATCGTCTACGTTATGGGTTACACATTTTTCTATCTGTCCGCACCTTCAACATGGCGCTATACGAATCGACGTATTCGTGCTTAAGGTAGGGGTTGAGAGTGAAATAACCCCACAAATAATTCAGCACCTGTTTTTCCAGGGTTCAAAGGCCTTCAATGAGAACATTATACATAGTACAAGCATGACAGCTCCACCATTTTCCCACCCCGCACGGCACGTTTTTTTCCAATTCACTCACACTCAAACCCACATACCCCAACATTACACACCACTCAACTTTCTCACCCCACCCCAGGTTATTGTAAAAGTAGAGCCTAGGGATATCCTGAAAGCCACGCGGTTTAGTATGATAATCATTAAAAAAAATATACGTTTTCGTAAGTGAATCCAAAATGTTTCTCAGTATCCTTACTCAAAAGTCTATGATCTGTATTCATAATGATAGTATTAGGATACTCAGCGAACGTTTCGAGATTATGATCAATGACAGTGATTAACAGAGTATCGAATCCCAACCCCTTATTCCTGTAATTCAACGTTAAGCCCTTAATTTTGCAGACATTCTTGATATCTCCAATCCAGTCATCTAGCTGTCTGTATGCGTAACTCTTCGGGCCAGTGCTGACAAACTCTGTTATTTCACTGCGGGTAGGAACTTCGTACATGAAATAACCGAGTCTGTCGTGGTAAACGGGGATTAGGCGAGGTTTATCATGTTTTTTTAACATACACGATATAATCTGTATTGTGATTAATGCAACTCGAGCCTACAGCTACAAGGCTTCATAACAAATGAACCCTGGCATGACTCGTGACAAATGTGGCGATCATGACATGTGTGTGATTATCTGCGGCACGGATCGGTTCAAGTCGTGATAGCGCATTAAGAGAGTGGTTAGCTTTGACAGAAATGTTTCTAATTGTCAGCACCTTCAACGTGGCGCTATACGAATCGACGTATTCGTGCTTAGGGTAGGGGTTGAGAGTGAAATAACCCCACAAATAATTCAGCACCTGTTTTGCCAGGGTTCGAAGGCCATTATTTTGAACGATCAAAGAGTTATCTAATTTAATCCCTTCACGTTCAAAAGATTGCAGAACATACGTGTCTTTCTGCGCATATGTGACCGCATCCTTGGGACACCCCGATGCTTCTTGTTTAATTTTCAAAAATATATCGATGGATCCCTTGAAAAGCATAGCAGTACATTCTTCATAGTGCCATATCTCGATAACCTCTAAGAGATGGTACCCACTACGCACCGCCTTCATCAACTCCATAGACGGCCATACACAGTGTAGAGTGTGCTCACGATCGCTATGCGTACATTCATTACTCTGCAAAACGTGAGCGCATTTACTACCCAACGAAAAGAACAAACATTTGTTATATCTGTATGGGAGGACAGGAAAGAATACATCTTTAGGAGGCAAACAGATGTACTTTATCAGACCGAAGTAAGACCCTAGCTCCTCTACTAGTTTAAAATCTCTAAAGATTACTTCCGATTCACCTAGAGGGTACTCACGGGTCTTACACATGTAAGGATATAGCGAAGTGATATCCACGTATGCTATATACTCGTCAGCTGTGGCCTGATGATGTAAACGTATGGCATTGGTATGGTCACCGTACAGAGAATCGCGCATGATAAGCAGCTCGTGATACGTTCTAGCATTTAGAAATGCGTTAATGCTAGGGTCGTTAAGCCTTTGGGCCTTAAAATCACATCCCCACATTTTGACTACCTTCACCCCCATACGTCTAAGCTCGCTAGATTTAGAAAGCGTCTTCTGATACACTTCTTCTAAAGTTAGATCAGGCTAAAAAAAATGATTTGGTAGTCATATGCTTTATAGACAAACATTTCGGGCAGGCACCCATGTAACAACCATATTACTTGAAGTACTCATCAGTGTCCGGGCAGTAACCGTCCAGTGATCGGTTAAATGCTTCGGGTTCACCACCCATTGGAACGTCTTTAATAAACATGTTCTTAGAATGGGCCAGGTAATCTAGCCACTTACACACGTCTACGAAGTAACGTTTCTTGTTCCATAGGATAACATATCCAGTAACAGGCGGAGCTACTAGCTTATACTCGTTTAAGTAGTTAGCCCTAAAAATCTTCGAATTGCTTACGCGCTGACACAGACATACTGTCAGTGCGGTAAGCATCAATCGAGGGGCACGCGCCTACGTAATCAAAGAATACGTTGCTGTCTAGGAGATATAGAAAAAATCCTTTCTCGCTAGGTAGATTGAATATCGCCGGTAGTTGACGCAGTTGAAATGGAAGGAAAGCTAGACTGTCCTTAAAATGAATGTCCCCAACATTTAAACACACCACTTTATTACCGTTCATTATTACGTTGGATGGTTTAAGTTCAGTATTTCTAAAGAGCCACTTCATCACTAGATGCAAGTCAAAACCATGGCTGTTATGAGCTAATGTGATGTAGTCCCCAAAACGTAGAACATTAGTCTTATGCATACCCTTACACTCAGATTTCGTAGCTAATAACCATTGCATGAAATTGGTTACAGCATTAGAACCCCTTCGAAGATAATCTCTCTCCGACGTTCATCGCACTCTCGTTATTAGGTTTGCTAATGCATGCGGAGCAAGCTATCTGAGCCACGACATAAATAACCTTGTGACGCTTTGTCACTTGATTCGTTTCAAAATCATAAATGATGAAACATTGAGGGATGGACGATAAGTCCTTATTCATGTTTTTAGGGTTGTGTGCCTTACGCTTCGTCCGCTAAGCTCATGTGTTCTTCATTATAACGCTGCATATAACAAACGTGGCCACGTAAATCAACTTCAGTCTTGCAACTAGGACATTTCCCGCAATGATGCTTAGAGTGAGAAGCAACGTCTAGAAGCTTGCCACAGTCCCCGCAAGACCTACGCGTAGCACACATTCCACCGTTGACGTGATTGTTGTAGCAGCTCTCGAGTGTTGATCATGGTTCGCATAAGCAACGTCGCAATCGTCGCAGTAATACCTACAACCTTTCAAGGCCTTAACGCTGGTTACGTATGTGTAATGATCATTATACAGATATAGGGGCAGAATTTGAACGCAATTATCCGCACCCCTGTATGCACAGTGTGTATTCTCTGCCTTGCTATACACTCTTAGAGAAATGCCACGTGGGGCCAAAATGTCTTGGAATGCATTCCAAGCATCGGGCCCGCAAGCTACGTCAGTAGCCACACCAACCTGAGCGTGCAATTCTCGAGCTTTCGTCCATTGAAGACGATTATCACCTAAGGTACCACTAGCTAGGATTTTAGGGTGCTTTCTAATCTGCATACGCTCGGCCTTTGATGCTGACGAATCCAGATAACATAACCCGATCACTATACACCAGGCCATACACATATTATCAAGTTCCTAACATTGATACAGCTTTTTTTTAGTGTGGCTTCGAACTCCAACTTATCGAGATATAATTTGGCAAGATTACTATTCCACCCCGATCCGCTAGGCTTTGCTACGTGAAAAATCTCCATAGAAAAGTCGCCATCGAGACATACGTCTCTTTGAGGTTGACTCACTTCAGAAATTGCGTTCGTTATTTATGTAGCCATCAGATCTCGGACTTCGGCAAAGTCCACGTAGATCGGGGAGTTTAAAGCTGTGTGATTTATCATAACCCTGCTGTAATCCTGAGGCAATGCATTCACGCTAGCGTAAACGCTCTCTAATATTCTTTCGAATATAGAGTGCATGCGCTCCGAAACATCCACCACATTATCTGTAATAATGGCGTCAGGATTAAAGTTGACAGAGTAAGAATTTTCAGGCCAGATCATGCAAAAGATTCAGCAGACTGTCCAGAATGCGTTCTACCTCCGCTACACACATAACTATCGCATCCGTCACATTGAAGACGGTAGGGTGATGCTCTTCCACAAGAATGCTCCAGGGATCCCGTGGCTGAACACAATAGGAGCAGCTCAGGACTTGGTGGCAGCAAGAGAGCAAGCCCGCCTCGACACAGACAATATCGATAAACCGAACACCAAATGGGCTTTCGTTCGATCAGTAAACGTTGAGGGCAGGGCTGTCATCGACCGCCAACCTCTGCTTGGGACAGGCCCCCTCCCAGACTGGCTATGACAGAAGAAGAGTATGACAGCCCTCGAAACCTACAAGGACAACATGTGTCGCTGGAGATGTCTAGCAGTCCACCGAGGAGCGAGAGCTGATAGAAGGACAGCGCCTGCACGAGAGCTTGCCACACAGTTCTATGGCAAGACAGTACCTGATGTCCGCAAGACCTCGCTGGATCAGCTGGACAAGGTAGAGTTCTTCGCCAAGTTCACCTGTATGAACCAACCGAAGAGGGCACATGGCACTTGATCAGGCAAGCGGCTCACTACCGTGACACCATGACCATCGGAGTGTGGGGCCACCACACCTTCTACATCAAGAACATCTCCAAGCTGGCACATACGCTAGGCTGCAGTCACTGTCAGCTGAGGTGTACACAGGCATGCAGTCTTCAATGCCCGCTGATCACTGTACAAGCAGCAAAACAAAAATCGTGTGTCCTGGCGAGAAGGTTGAGGCGCCACAATCTGCGTAGGAGAAAGCCTTCTATCCGCCTCAACCATCCAGTTCAGCGGCTACTCGTTGGGTCGAGTATGAGTCGACAAACAGAGGCGTACACATACACCATGCAGAGGGTGGGCATGGTGGCGAGCGATGGATCGAGGGTGCTCCCGTAGATGGTTATGATCCGACCACCAACACCGTTTACCAGTTCCATGGCTGTCACTGGTACGGGTGTCCACAACACCAGCGAGGTGAGGATGCTGAACAAAGATACCGCAAGACAGTCCTGAGAGAGGAGAAGCTGAGAGCGTCTGGATGCACACTTGTGGTACAGTGGGAGTGCTGTATAAAACGCTGGCCAAGCATCCCTAAACGAGTTCGGACTGACCCATACCCACACTTCATAGATTACGACTTCGAAGCCCTACTAAATGGTATCAAGACTCATCCTACGGAGACTCTCACGATCGAGAGTACTCACATACCTATCTCTGTGTCAGTTGGCTGCTCCTTAAAGGGCACATCACCCGGAGATTCAAAATCTTCAATATGTTTTATTTCGCTTCGTTACATTGAGGTACACACATTAATCCTCTAAAATGTTACAATTTAAAAATGTTTAATTTCACGCATTCTGGTGTGAATGTGCATATTTAATAATAATAAATCAATTAAGTAATTAACACGGCGAACACCACCCCTCCCCCCCCCCGGCTGTCCCTACACTACTCACATGTCTATTTCCAAGTTTAAAATTTTTCAAGCAGAACAGATAAATGTATGTAATTGTATAATGTCTCCTGTGTATTCATGCTTTGTAATGTTATGTTATGCATACATATTATATGTAACCTCACATTTAAATAAGCAAATACAATTTACTTGAATTGAATTTAAAAAGTCAAGGGATATAATAGCCCCGAGATCGCTGACAAGTTGGCAACTATTCGAAATGTGACGCCTATATATGTGGCTTTCTCTACAAGCTTGAGTTGATCCCGGTTTGTCGCTAATGGAGTGGGCGTGAACTCCTGGTGTGAATCTGTTCGGTGGGATTTTGTCCAGGTGGGATTATGTCCGGGCGGGATTATGTCCGGTGGGATTATGTCCGGGTGGGATTTTGTCCGGTGGGAGTATTTCTAGGTGGAATTATGTCCGGTGGGATTTTGTCCGGTGGGATTATGTCCGGTGGGATTTTGTCCGGTGGGATTTTGACCGAGCACCAATGCGACGTTCTCTCGCCCTATGGACCATTGGGCGCGTCCTCCGATGTCTAAACTGTAATCATTGTTGGTGATAGATGGTACCGACAATCTCCGAAAGACATAAAAAAAATGACATAGCGACTTAATTTTAACTTAGCTCCAATTTTCCACATATAGCTAATGCATGCTCCGTCGTAATTGCTGCTGCCGCTTGCCAATTCATGTTACGTTTTTAACTGGTTGTCCACCGGTTTTCTGCAGGCTACATTTTCCATGGGGGTTAACTCTGAATATGCTGATTATTCTGAAAACATTTTGACTGAAATTGTTGGTGGCTTAGGTCAAACTCATTTCAAAATAGTCGGCACGTCCATAGTAATTGCGTATGGAAATTATTGTCCTGTGTCTCGCATCAGTCGGACAGTTAAAAAGTCGATAGGGTCCATTTAGCATCTAGTGCATTTTTTAATAGATATATTTATTTTATTAGTCACGCGCTGTATCATCCTTTAGTCGGACACATTCTTTCAAGTCGCTTTATATGAAAACTATGCTCATATTTGACGCAGTTGACACGGTAACGGTGCAGTTGAAGCGCATCTGGTTGTCTGGTCACACGATTAAGGATTTACGGGCGTTTTATATCCCGTTGGAAAAGTATGGATACACAAATTCTTTGCACTGTAATTATACTAGGTAAGTTGACATTTCTCATTTATTTTCAGATTGTGTTCATCATCATCATCAACAACACAACCACCACCATCACGACCTCCACCACCACCACCACCACCACCACCACCACCAACGCAACCACAATCGCCACGACCACAACTATGACTACCAACACCAGCTCAACCACCCACGCGCCACAGCTGCAGGTATCTCCGCCTACAACACAACCACCGCGACGACCGCCACCACTGCGACCAATAGCACGACCACCGCCACCACCATCACCACCACAACCACCATCACCAACCCCACCCCACCACCACAACCACCACCACAACCATCATCACCACCACCAGTAGTAGCATCAGCAGCAGCGGCAATAGAAGGAGCAACGACAGAAATAACGATATCATCATCATCATCATCATCATCATCATCATCATCATCATCATCATCATCATCATCATCCGCAGCAGCAACACCAGCTCCACTACCACTGCCATCACGAACACGAGGGCGATCACCAACACTACCACTACGGCCATCACGATTATTCACACCATTACGGTCACGAACAGCAATACTAATAATCATCATCATCAAGAAAATTGTAGCTCGCGGGGGTATGCGCTGGTCCGCTGTTAAGTACCCGCCCATCGCGCCGCATTGGCGTGATGACCGGGATGGCTGGTTAGCTGCGGATCTCGGTGTTGCGCTTGCCGTGTGCTGTCTCTCCGCGGAGTACATAGACCGACTTCTAGAGCTGGTGGAACAATGATGTTCCAGTGGGGTCGTGCGACCATTGCCACTGAGATTAAACCACACGGTGTCATCCCAACTATTTGTCACCGGTGTGTCTTTCCATACTAATTTAGAGAATGGAATAATTAGAATAATATACTTAGAATATAAATAAGTACTATACAAACAGGGTGAACCGATTGGCAGTAATATGAGCACATAGCTAGGTGGTGGCATTTCTACGTTGTGTCACCGGAGGTACCACACAGATCCTTGAATCCGCAGAGGTATCCCCGCAAGCAAAGCATCCGCATAAGAGATCACTAAGTAACTTAATATAAGTTAATATACCCATAACATATACAGAGAGAACAGTATTGCTGCAAGAGGAAAGTGGCTCGTGCGGGCCTCCGACACCGAATATTTCATGATGGTGCGAGAGGAACGTGTCTCGCATGGGCCTCTGTCACAGGAATTTTCGCTATTACGAGAGGCTAGTGCCTTGTGCGGGGCTCCGTCACACGAAAATGCATTCAACGCCGAAGCGGAGGAAAAGAGTTGGAAAAAGGGCCACTCTTTTGTTCATCAGAAAATCCTAAGTGCAGAAAAATCCTAATGAAACCATAATTAACGTGATGCGTACTGGTTTACGTGAAGGCAGAGCGAGCGATTTCCAAAGAATTCCCACGTCACCGTCTTATATGGTTCCAAGTTGCTGTATTGATAGATGCCGCTTTATTTATGCGGGCCTTCTGCTACAGGCTAACTTACCGATTAAGTGTTAGAAACGAGAATTAGTTTTGGCCACAAGTGGCAGGGATTCCTACATATCGTTGGATACAGCTGTCCAATGGGCGCAGGCGCCTAGCTTCTGATAGGTCACCTTGAAAGAGCATCTACCTCCATGGACGGTAAGTGTACATGTTACATCGCAACGCATCCGAATTTGAGGAGAATCCAGGTACCTTGCTCCGCAACAACATAAAACATCACCTGGATAATGGCTACATTTCACATAAACAAGCTTGATCACTGCCATATCATTAAGGTGGGGGTATAGAGGCGAATATCCACCGTGAGCCTCCTTCCCGTGAGCGCGTGGCGGAATCCAAGATCCATCCCAGACACTCCAATGAGTTGGATGGAGATGCGCGTCTCGTCCGTCACCATTTCCTATGGATCTACCATTTGACCTGTCGTTAGGATTATGTTCCAATGTGCCCAGATGTGCACTGCGGGCCGGTAAAATAAACCTATCAAACCCACATTTATAAATATGTTTTCGCAGTGCCTTCCTTCGTTGGCAGGGTTATCTAGCTAACAAGTATCCGAGGATATGGGGGAGATGTATGTAAATCAGCACTTTAACCATCACCGCTTGGAAACCTCCGATAGTTTCCCAGGGTCGGATCAGATCAACGTGCTGATGGGACGTTGAGACAATTGAGAAGCCATGCGGCCAGTGGATCGTGGAAAGAGACAATAACTTTAATATATATGAGGCCCTATAGGTATTTGGCCAATCTTACACAACCTTGTCAGAGTGGAGGCGGGGGGTCTACATTACCACAACAGCCGTAAAAGAGGTGTACACTATGTCTCCTAACGAAGAGATTGTCCCTAACCACTTCAAACCTATCCTATTTGAGCTGAATAGTAAGGTTTAGGCGGTAACATGCCGGGCTCAAACAGTTAGAGCACTATCAGCGACCTCAGTGTAAAATTGATGATGGTAAGGATAAGTGATGCGGATATAAATGTTGCTGTTTAGTATTTTCTAGGTACTGCGGTCTAAGTTTTCTATAATTAAACAAAACATATCAACGAAATGCCAATATACAACTAACCAATGCACTGAACGACCACAATTTATATCAATTATTGCGGTAGTACGTATGAGGTAGACCTAAATGGTGCGGTTAGTTAAAGCACCCACAGTAAATAAGGATAATATAAACAGTGATAAAGAAATTAAAAATTGCGGTCCAAAGACTGGGAATGCACCTATTACTCATCAGTGCCATATACGGAAATAATAATTAGATGTACACTAGTATAGTTACTTGTGTACCTAATAGTCGTCAGTACGGAACAGGCTACTATGTTACTGAAATTGAGGCGCTAACATGTTCATAGCACGAGTTGACACGTTCTCTGGAGCTGGAGAGGTTTCCACAGGCGATTTTCGCAGCTGGTCTCCGCAGGTTGGCTCCGCACCCTGACTCCTCTAGCCAGGATAGATACGGTGCATACTCATGACAGTGAAACAGAACAGTGAAGTAGCATCTATTAGATAGTCTGTATAACTAAATCATAGTTCATGCTGAAGTGAGAAAGTTCTCCGTCCGGCGACGGAAGTAATAAAGTTAAAGGCTGCCCATTAACAGAGAGAGCTGTGTAATAATGTTAAGCGGATACATAACTAGACACACGGTGCAGGATGGGTCGCATACCTCTCGCGGCGCATCTAGAAAAGTCCACCAGACTGTGGCCGAAAAGTTAATTAAAACACACACGACATACAGTGAGGAATTTAGTGTCCACTTTTCAGCATGGTTGGCAGATCCGGCGAGTCATCCACCAAGAATCACTACAGCTATACATCACGTAGGATTACATGCTGGGCCCACACGGCCCCTGTCACAGAATTTGTGTTTAGGAAAGTCTGGATGCGGAAAGTCTAATTTTAAATTTAGATTATTACTCCCGGACCGTCCGGGAGTATCCAAATTTCTGTGGCAGCTGACGACGTCCTACACCGCCGATGTGCTGGGTTCTGAAAGACACAGGTTGAAGTGAAGATCATTGGTAGGTCAGCCGTTTACATCCGTCATCCCGGTGGTCCAGTCGTCCTGTGCGGGCCGGCTTCCATGCCGGTGAGGCTCCTGATCCTTGGTTTTACACCCCTTTTGTACATGAGGGCTTGGCGCCTCAACCGATCAGCGGCCGAGCGCCAGCCAATCAGCATGCTGCTATTCTAGTGACGCATCCACCACCTGTACACAGATCTTTATATTTAATTTAATATATACATGCGGTTACGACGTCATAGCAATAGTCCAAGTATAATTTAGCAGAGAGCTTCGACGATAACTCTCATTTCTGGGCCGATTTTAAAATATCCCACAGTTTTAGAAATCTCGTTTAATTCTGGTCCTAATTGGTACCAAGAAAAACGAGAACGGATAGATGTTAAGCATCTACTAGTACCTACTCGGTACACTATAGGTAAGCACTCGCTTCAAATTCCGGGACATGTTGTCAGGAAGGCTCTGACGCGCGCGCATGCGCACCATGCGTTCTATCGGACTTTTTTTTTAACAAGAAACCTGTCATATAGGGTAGAATTTAGTGTCCACTTTTCAGCGCAGTTGGCAGATCCGGCGAGTCATCCACCAAGAATCACCGCATCTCTCCGTCGCGTATGGTTACAGTCCTGGCCCACACTGCCCCTCCCGCAGAAGTTGCGTTTAGGAAAGTCCGGATGCGGAAAGTCTAATCTCAAATTTAGTTTATTACTTCCGGATGGCCGTCCGGGAGTATCCAAAATTCCGTGGAAGTCGAGGACGCCCTACACCGCGGACGTGCTGGGTTCCGTAAGACACCGGCTGAAGTGAAGATCACTGGTAGGTTAGCAGTTTACATCCGTCATCCAGGTGGTCCAGTCGTCCTGCGCGGACCGGCTTCCACGCCGGCGATGCTCCTGATCATTAGTTTTTCACTCCTGTAATACTCGCTGTGACGTGAGGGATGGGCGCCTCAACCAACCCATCCATCGTCACCATCATCATCGATATCTAGACATCTGCGCCATTGGCCCATAACTACCATCATTACACCTACGCACACATGACTACCATAACAACTTTACAATAATCAGCAAAACAACCATATGTCAATATCGCAAAGGAAAATTAACTTCCAAGCTTTTGTTCTGGAAATAGCTCTCTAATAGGGCGTATGCACTCTTAATCAATGCCGTCGTCGTCGCCTCTACCACCGTCGGCGGCGGCGTAGTCGTATTCGTGGTGGTCCTCATCGTCAGCGTTGTCACCATCACTCAGTTGAGATTCTACCAACTCTTTCAATGGTGTTTCGGGATAAATGCTGCTTTGTTCTCGCCCTTTTCGGTAGTATTTTGGGAGGGGTGTGTACGGTATCACTTCAATTGATGGTGCGGTGTCATCGCCCCCCCCCCCCACTCACCCCCACAAACGCCACCATAACTCCATCCACCCTCAACCTAAGACAGATTTTGACAATTAGATTATCGGTGATACTCGTTCCTGCATTCAAAATAATAAAATATCTTTAATTAGGTTCGGAAATCTTGTCGCGTTACGTAGTGTAGTTAAGATGCCTCACTTTAGCATGAAGACACACGCCGGCACGCACCGCTATGGTGTCATTATGCAGGTTCAACATTATATTTAGGAGGGCGGCAGATCAACCCCTCTTGTGTCAACAGCGCCTCAAAGCGCTACAAATTCTACTTATATAAATTAGCCCTTTAATGGTCAAGATTTTTCAAGAAAATAATAATTTGTACAATAAAATTTACAAAAATTACTTTCTGTTGTCGTGCAAATAGACATTACTCAAGACCAGTACAGGTGCCGTGTTTGGCCGGCTTGACCATGAAAATGGTAAAGAAGTCCATTTTTTTCTTGGCTGTAGTATCTATTTGTCGGCTGAAAGAAAACTGTTTTTGAAAAAGTTACCAATGGAGTTACTGGCTCGGTTACCGAGCCAGTCATTCCAGTGGTAAATTTTCAAAAATCATATTCTGGATGAAAAAATGGACATTCTTCAAGACCACTACACAGTCCATTGTTTGGCGGTCTTGACCATTAAAGAGTTAAATTAGCACAAGAGGGGTTAACCTGAATTAAAATTTCAGGAATGTGCAAATTCTATTTTATGTATAGGCTGCCGTGAATGCAATATATCCTGCTTCTTCTTCGTGAATTTGACACTCGTAAGGTATTCGGATAGCTCAATATATCACACACCACGAGCGTCTGTTTTGCGTCTCAAGCCGTCAGCTTATCCATCCCTAAATACCAACTGATAATCCTCTGGCGACGTAGGTGTTTGTTTAGTGTATGAAAGATATAAGTACCATTCTAATGCATAGCTTAGATCTCTCAGTGGATACATCCGATCTGTTACTCAGGAATATAGAGTCATAATCAAATACATCACACGTATTATGACGTCATAATCAAAATGCGTAATAAATGGCGTATCTATGTCCGTCGTGAACATTGAATAGTCCGTCACGTGTTCGAATTGTTTTACTTTTTAATTGACATTCTGTTGAATATGTTGAAACTAATTTAACTGCACGCTGCTGCTGTCATCGCCCGCACTAGGCAGCAACAGTGCCCAGTCGAATTAGTTTCAAACTATTCAACAGGCTACCTGTATATATAATGTCTTAAAATTTGGATTCTGGGAATTCAGGATGTATAGTATATTAATCGATCCCAACACGCGAACAGCATGGGCGGAGATTAGCTAAAAATGGGAGGAGCTTAGCTAGAAATTGGTCCATCCAGTCCTGCGTTGATTTATTTGTGGGAATGCCTTCACATAATGCGTTGCTCACGACCTGGCTGCTGGTAAATAGTGCAGTCGAAATTCGAACTGTATTATTCAATTCAATGTATGCCTTTGTAAATGTGCATCTACGGTCATAATATTACTGAAGTCATACATCACATGAAAGCTAAGCAAATTTCCCACGCATTTAGGTATTATTTTTCATATTTCTGTAATAGTCTGATTAAGAGTAACTTATGTATTTTAAACACACCCTATTTTGTCCGCAAGATGTGCTGAAAGTAAGTAAAATTGTGTATTTTAAAGATGCAATTAATTCAGTTCGCATAAATATAAAAAATAATGGTAAACTTTAGAAAACGGAGGATCCCGTATGGCGTCATAATCAACTACGTGACGTGTATGGAGACGTCCTAATCAATTACATCATGAATGACGTAACTAATTTCTTCAGGAACGCTTAATTGAGGACGGAATAAGGGTTGCTGTACGGATTGTCGACCTATACATTTACTATTTAATAAACATTACCGAACATGTTAGCTGCTGCCGTCACAAATAAAATGTCGTAACTACGTTAAGAAAATCGAAAAATCCATCCTTAAAGTATACTGATTTTCGGTCTGATGGATTTGCAATTTACTAAATATTCTGCTGAATATTGAGAAACTAATTTGACTGGGCGCTGTTACTGTCGTAGGCAGCAAAAACATCCAGGCAAATTAGTTTCTAAATATTCAACAGCTTACATGCAATTGAAACAACCTTGAAATTTAGATTCTGGGAAATTAGATTTCAAAGTATATAAAAAGATCGGAACACGGGCGGAGCATGAGCGGAGCTTAGCTAGAAATGGGCGGGGCATAGCTCCACACGAACCCCTCTATTCCGTCATAATGGCGTCATTGCTGGAAATGTGTCGTGCGCATGGGTGCATCATTCATGAAGCATCGCCTCACGTGACCTCACGTTTAAATATCCTGATTAAAGGCCACCACGTGACAGATACGGATCGGAGTAAAATAAGTAGGCCTAACTCTTTAAGCACTTTAGACCATACACAACATATAATGGACATTCTGTATGGTGTACGGAACTGTGTTACCTTCGAGATATAAATACACTTGGGAATTGTCAGTATATTTTCTGTAATATAATGGTTCCAGTGTATTATTAGCATATACTAATTTTTCTACATAAATTCCGACCACGTCACACATTTGTTATTACGTTTTGTTTTTCTGGAAACTCGCGTGAGTTTTCAATTTAGGGGCGTATTATATTCCCGAAACAATCCAATTCAATATGTCTAGACAGTTCGCCGGCGGCAGACACACTACTAGCGCCACTGCAATCGGTGATAGAAAACATCAAAGAGTGCCGGGGGGGGGGGGACTGAAATCGCGAAAAGAGTATATCACGACTATCGTCCTATAGCATTACTAAGTTGTTTAGGTAAATTGTTCACGAATATTTTGAATGAAAGATTAAATGACTACACAGAAAAATAAGAAATACTATCTGAGGCACAAACTGGCTTCAGAAAAATAGATCCACTCTTGACAATATTATCTGTATTTATCTGATTAAGGAACTACTATATGCGTAAAAGAAAAACACTGTTCTGTACGTGTATTGATTTTAAGCAAGCGTTCGACAAAGTATGGGACAAAGTATGGCAGGCCGCTCTCCGAAAAAAGTTAGTGGAAAACAACATAACAGGCAACTGTTTTAAAAGTGTATACAACATGTATACAGGTATAAAATCCTTTGTCAGTCATAATCAAAGTAGTTCCGATTTCATAATGTGTAACGTAGGCGTAAGACAAGGTGAACATTTATCTCCCCTTCTATTTTCAATTTTCCTCACCGATCTAGAAGAGTACCTATACGAGCATCGCATCTCTGGTCTAAATTCTATAAATAAACTAGCCGAAGAAAACCTAAATCTGTATCTCCGATTAATAAGTCTGCTATACGCCGATGATACAGTCATAATGGCTGACTCACCAGGAGATTTACAGAACGCACTACTGCATTTCATCAATATTGCCTCGAGTGTCGATTACAACAAGTCAACAGCACAGAAACTAAGGTCATGATTTTCTCTAAGCCCAAAATAAATAATTATCTAAGGTTTAATATAGGAGGTAGCGAACTTGAAATAGTTGATGAATATCTGTATCTAGGTTTTCTATTATATTCAAATTGAACATTCGCCAGCTGTAAAACAAGAAACTCTATACAAGGAACACAAGCTATGTACTCGTGGTTAGGTAAAATAAAGCAGCATGACATACCGATTGATTTACAAGCAATACTCTTCAATACTATGATTACGCCAATATTACTATACTCATCAGAAAAATGTAGCTTTGAGAACATCACACAAGTAGAAACATGCCAACTACAGGTCTTTAAAAATACACTGCACAGGAAGAAAAGTACACCAAATGGTATGGTATATGGAGAGCTAGGGCAATTCCCACTACACATCAAAATAAAATGCAACATGATAAGATTATGGGTGGGCTTAGTAAATGATGGGTATGGGAAATTATCATCAATGCTCTACTTCCTTTGCGTAGACTTTATGGCGAGAAGAAATACACAACTTAAATGGATTGAAACAATCAAATCTATTTTAGAAAGCATTGGGAAACAAAATATATTTGTATAAGAGAATATAAACTGCAAAGAAATAGTCAAACTAACAAAACACTTATTAGAAGATAAATATATCGATATGGGGAGGAGAGAACCGGGAAAATAATCACGTCTAATGCTGTATAAAAAATAAAAACTGAGTTTCATTTCGAAACCTATTTACAGTTACTCCCATATCGCGGCGCAATACGTCTTTTCCATTTCCGCACCCTCCACCCAAGACTCGCTATAGAAACACAAAGCTGGATTGGTATTGAGAGAAGCGAGCGTCTTTGCCCTAAGTGTAATGTAAAAGAGGATGAAAATCACTTTCTGTTTAAATGTGAAGTATATAATATACAACGAAATAAGAGCATACGACTATATTGTTCAAACCAAAATAATGAAAAAAGACTCGTGGACTTGTATCAATATATATTCAACAAATCGATACTTGACAAACTCTGTACACAGTTACCACTGTCCAAGAAAATGTCTTCTACTGTTGCTACTGTTACTGCCATTGCTACTGTGCCTATTACTACTACTACTACTACTACTACTACTACTACTACTACTACTACTACTGCTACTATACCTATTGCTGTTACTGTTAATACTATCTTTTGTTTATACAACACAGACGATGAATCGCATGCGACTGCTAGGTGGCGAATACTCTGGTTTCTCCGCGAAACAGAGATGCAGACGACCGCCAGATTTGTGTTTACATTTTTTTATATTAGTGAAATTCATAAGTTGCAGTATGCTATTGAGGAGTCGTATATATATATATATATATATATATATATATATATATATATATATATATATATATATATATATATAAGAATAATTGTTAAAATGAGAGTATTGCCCCACTGGGAGTGTTTTATGGACGTGGTTCCGTATATTACATTAATAGCGCCATCAGGTTTGTTCCAATACATTCAACAACTTTCTTGTTTACTTGATTGGTTATATGAAGGAACATATTACATTTAGGAGGTTCGTAGGCCTATACCGAATGTTCCAGCATCAAATCTCACTCTGAATGGCATGTGAATACATACGTGGCAGCACCAGCTCCCAATAAATTTAGTTTCAAAATATTCGCCTTACTTTTTTCTCCACTATAGATACATTTTTTTAATCATCCTGGTTCAAAGGGCTAAGCCGCGCAAAACATAATCTACCCCACACACTTATTATTCTTTGTCAGTCATGCGTGACGAATTCTAAGCGATGTTGGGATACTGCAGTTGAACTATATAGTAGCTCAAGGTATTAGAAATGACGCTATGCCTGACTTGATTGAGCACATCGGGTAAGCGTACTCCTAATGTCGTCAGATAACAAACCCTAGCGAAACAAGTACACATATTGATGCAATGCATCAAAGCGAGGAGCCTGGTTCCAGTTTATTATAAGTTTAGAAGCAAAACGGATATGAAACATGTACACATATAATATTTAGTCAACCTGGGTGGTTCTATTATTTTTAGTTCTATGCTATTCTCTATGCATAGTTGTGGAATTATGTGCTGGGTTGGGTTGGTATACAATAACGACTGTCTATCAATGGTTTTAGGCGAGTCGTGTTCGTCAAGTTCATTGGTTGTACAGACAATAGTAACATTTGCAAAGTAGAATAACTGTTTGTGATAATTCAGTTCCAGGAACTATTCAGTAGCTATAACACCACGGTTAGTTTTAAAAAAATTAAATTTAAGACCTCGGATTTATTTGATTTAAATCAGATTTATTTAATTTAAACCAGATTTGGTTTATTTATTTATATTTTTCAAATTGAGAAAAGAGAATTTCCGCAACAGGTGCACGTGTCATTATAAACTTGGGTATTGAATGATTGCTTCACTAAATCGGCATCTCAACTCCTACTTAAATTTAATTAACTAAGTAGTGGGACTGATAATTGCATTAAAATGTTATGCATTTTCTAATTGCATCAAAATAGGCGTGCCCGATATTTTCTTTGAAACATCGGATCGAGTTTGGAAAAAAGCTCGATTTTCGATTTAAAATATGTCCCAATGCCACGAATTGTCAAAGTTGATTAAACGGCGACCGTCAGTCGGGTTTGGTACACGACTACGTGGGTACTATAATTAGGGGTGTTCGATTATGGAAATAAATAATCGATTATGATTTAATAACAGTACTGTACTATATTGATTAAATAAAGGCATATATCAATTGAAATACAACTTCATATCTGCGTTGGTGTTGAGGTGGCATTTGAGCTGTAATTTAAAAGTTTGTTTGGCGATAGATTTGGTAAAGATGGCAACGATGGAAATACAGCGACGTTCAACGCGTGAACGGTAGTTTACTATAGCTTCAAGCTTCAAGTTTCTTTATTACTCCAAGGTCACACAGTGACTTATGGGGAAAATGATATATTACATGGTAGGCGGTGTGCTTAATTTGTACATTGATAATTCATTATTATTGTTATTATTATTATTAATTATTATTATTATTATTATTATTATTATTATATTATTATCGTCGTCGTCATCATCGTCTTCGTCGTCATCGTCGTCATCGTCAATTAATCAATTCCTTATTTGTTTGCCTACGTGTATTGGTCCGTGTTTGTGCGGCGGTTTCACCCACGTTGGAAATAAGTAGTAATCACTCTAATAAGGTGGCACATTTTTGATAGCAACTTTGCATTATTGGTGGAGAAGAGCTTATGGAATTTAAAGAATTTCGGTCTTATATAGTAATATAGAGGTAGTAATTCTTGTCAGGTTTGTTAACAAAAGTTACAGATAAATATGTAATGGAACTCGTCCCCTATATCATCTTTTACGCAAGTGGCGCATTTCCTCTCTTCTCTTGGGGTTCCATCCCACCTCCTTTACTCTATTGGGAGGTAGTGGTTGCCTGTTCGGAATCGTGTGAATAGTATCCTCCTACTGTCCCCGAGTCTTAAAAGATATATGTCCATTTCCCAATTAGGTTTGAAACTATCATAGATGTTACCCTGCCAATATATACCTTTATCTGCGTGCCATGTCTGTATGAATTGATCTTCTAATGATTTTGTAATCATTGTCTGTATTTGAGTGGATACGTTGGCTGTTTGATTTGTCCAAATGTAGCTGTGTCCTGTATTATCCAAAATGGCTTTGATGCAAGTTAGGCAACTATATTGTGTTCCGTTTTGATGGTAGTCAGTTAGCGCGTACCTGTACAGTGTAAGTGCTAATTTGGTTTCTTTACCTGTTATCAGTTTTATCCAGTAGGTTATCATTCGTGTTTGTATGACCACATTTATAGGTATTTCCCCAAGTTCCCCATATATCATATATTTCGGGGTAGTGCGTTTAACATTTAGAACGCTATTGCACTTTTCAATCCCAATGATTTCGCACGCATAGAGTAGTATTGGCTCTATCATCTGATGGTACAGCTTTAATTGGCAATCAATTGGTATGTCTAGTTGTCTAGCCTTTCTTATTAGTACAAACATAGCCTTGCTAGCCTGTTCAGCGATGTGCTTTTTGGCCAAAAGCATCCGTCCATTGTAAGAGACGTATATTCCTAAGTATTTATAGTTGTGTACAATGTCTAGCTCTTTCATATTCATATGGAACATTAGCTTCCTACTGTACGCGTAGGTGGTTCCAAACACGACGACGTTGGTTTTATCTGCATTTACCTTTAGTTTCCAGAGGGTGCAGTATTTTTCAAAAGCGTCTAGTGCGTGTTGTAAATCGGCTGCGCTCTCGGCTAGTATAACTATATCGTCTGCATAGAGCAGGATACGTAGATTAAATAGGGTGCTAAATTCGTCATCTGTATCTGTTAGTTCTATTTGATTACAGTTTTGTTCATATAGAAAACTTACTAGGTCGTTTAGATATATTGCGAAAAATACTTGCGACGGGTTAAATGACTAATGGTTATCTGCCGGTCAAACGCACCTGTATGTACCTAATATCGCTACCGCTGCTGCTGCCACTACCGCTGCCCTGCCGCTATGGTGACCCGCTGCCACTACCGCTACCATGCCGCTACCGCTACTACTACTACTACTACTACTACTACTACTACTACTACTACTACTACCACCACCACCACCACCACCACCACCACTACTACTACTACTACTACTACTACTCCTGGATATGACGACATAACATATTACGTCAATAGTTAGCTGCCGCCGCAATCATAATTGACGTACGGCTCTGTCATGGAAAATCGAAAGTTCCATCACGAGCGCGCGAATCGCGTGTCTTTGATAAATTTACTAGATAATAAACATTCTGTTGAGAGTTTAGGGGTCGGTATGCATGTGGACTGTTGCTGCCGTAGGTTATCTTCAATGTTTTCAAGAGTGTTCTGTTTAATTACTCTGAAATATTGATTCGGCGGAATTTGGATTTCAAAGTATTCAAGTCGATTCCAACACGCTTAAAATGGTCCGAGCTTAAGCTCAAACTTTAAAGCTTAGCTCACGTGATCGGTTAATAAATCTAGCAGACCTTTTATATCAAAGCATACCAAGCAAAATACAGTCCACATAATATTATGTTATCTAAAAAAGGCGCCGGTTGTTAATAATAATAATAATAATAATAATAATAATAATAATAATAATAATAATAATAATAATTGTGTTGGCGATGTTAGCTCGCACTTGCAATGTTTAATATGTATCATGTGTATTTATGTCTCAGATGTCACGATGAAACTTGTAATGCAAAAAACATTGCGCTCGACTGACAAATACTCGGCTATTGGTCACTACATTTAGCAGATCGAACCTGTGCCGAGAGATATGTAAATAATTATTGTGTGAGAATGCGTAATTTATGGTTGCTTTCAGAATACATGATATGCATGGCAGAAAATCAGCAGAACTCAGAGTTCAAAATACAACAATCTGGAATATTGTTGTTATATGTTTCTTAATTAGACATGAAAACCGAATCAAAAAAGAAAAATTATTACAACGACTGAACTTTTTATTAATTGAAATTGCTAACTCTCAAATTAAAAAGAATTAAGTTCGCTGATTATTGTCTAACACTCTGCAACTAAGTACATACTTGGTATTTCACGACAGACAGTGTCTGCAGTGAAAAAAAGAAAACTATATGGCGATTCTACGGAGTACCTAACTGGTTTTCTCAATGGCAAAGCTGTTACCTAGTGTTACAAATACACGCATTGCATAAGCAGCAATAAAGGCTCGCTAAACCGTTAATCTCCTCAACCTTTTCGTTCCAAGCTATAAAAGTTCAGATTTACCTAAATACACACGAGTGGAGCCATTTTGAATGTGCGAGGTTGGCGGGTTCGGAGGTGACTGGGTCTTATTTCTCGGTTCTCTTTCGTTTTGTTTCGTGTAAGGAACGAGAAGAGAAGACCTAGTGAACGCATGGTGGGAGTTGAGAGGAAGAGTTGGGGTGGGTAAATGGGGGTAAATGACGACGGTATGGAATATCCATGAATATGCTCTGTTAATTCATTTATTCCTATTGTTTTATCTATTATATTAATGGCTAATTGGTGTCCGACAAGAAAGTGTTTGAAGGACCCGTTCTTGTCTTTGCTATTCTGTTCTAATCTGTTTAGATCATCTTTCTCCCCACATCTCCCCCCCTCTCTCTCTCTCTCCTTCTCTCTCTCTCTCTCTCTCTCTCTCTCTCACACACGTCTGCGTTTATTATCTCTCTCACCCCTTAATGTATTGTCTACTTTAGAGTTCACAATCATTGGATGCTTATAATAATTCTGTATGGAGAGGACAAATCTAAGTTGTAAGAACTTGTGCCCGATCCCATTGTGCAAATGTTACAATAAAATATGTATAAATCAAATCAAGCGGCATTTGCAGCACCTTCCCATTCTGCATTGGACCTTTGAATTTAGCTGAGCATAAATTTGGGAATGAACTTGCAGTTTCAACAGACATGCCAGAAGCAAAGAAAACATGAATCATTGAATGTAACCTCGGGTAGAGCTCAGTGATTCTCAGTATGCCTCAACCGTGAAAAAATTTACAAATGTACTCATAAATAAGGATGGATGTCTTGAATAACTCAGGCGGAGTCGTCTGTTGTTGTCATGCATGTGTGCCTGCCGTCTCCTCACACCTATGCCGCTCATTTAGCACCCATTTACCATTAGCTCGTAGTAATTCTTTGCAACACTTGAATGTGTACACTGCGATCTTGTTCTCATGACAGCCACCCATACAAGTTTAAGAACAAGCTCTGCTTGAAATATGAGGTTAAACATTCACTTAAGATGTTTAGTATTCTGATGGATGGAAGCGTTTATACAATACTGTATACTACTGAGGCGTATGCCAAATTCGTGCTTCATTATTTTTCGTCCATATTTGATAGAGTTATCACCCCTGCAAATAACAGGACTAACCGGATTTGAATAGTCGTAAGCCAGAGGTCGGGATCCCGTTTCGTCAGCATCCTGTTTTGTCAGTATCCATCAATATTTGCCAGAGTTATCACCATTGAAAAATACAAACCTCGTTAATTTGCCATCATTCCCTTACACCTAACATTGTAATGTAAGCACACATATCAGTTATAGAGAGCAGGCAAGCGAATTGCACAGATTCCTTAAATTTCATCCCAACAAAAAGCTGGAATCGAGGGGATGTGTATTGCTTGCAACGCGTTGTGTAATTTAAAATAGTTTTGAAGTTAAAAAAACCAGTTTACATTTTTTTTAACACAATTTTATTTGACGAAAAGGGCTTTATCTTAAATACGTGATTTTCTTCCACAAGAGTTATCATTGTGATGATTGTATTATTAATCTGCAATATAAATCGTAGATTTTTAATTTTACTCAGGTATTCTTCCTTGAAAAGTTTGGACCGCATCTCCTCTTGGAGCTTTGATCCGACCAAACGGCAATCTTGGTCACATTCAAGGGCCCATGCCACAATCGATGGCTATTACTTTTGTTATGGATCCACCCACTAGTTTTCGAGCTACCCACCTTTGAGTGTGCAAACAAGGCTCATAGGAAATGTATGGGGATTCTCAACATTGAACTTTGAAGTGCGACTATACATAGAGTTTGTATTATTTCATCATCCGACTTGTTCAATGGCCTTAGAAGAGGCCTTATACTATTTCCTTGATGGCCAGACATCGCACATTTACAGTTACTTTAGTAAATGTTCTCTAGTTATGATTATTATCAGTCTATTAATAATTTAAGTTAGAACCAGATGGTTGGCAATGGTGCTGGTGAATGTATGTGTCTAGTAAGTAATTAATCAGCGATGCAATCGCAGATTATTATTTTTACTACGGATCTTACTTTTTATTATTATTCTTATTATTATTATTCTTCACGATTTTGCCACGTATCTCATCCTACAGTTTCCATCCAATCGACTCAAAACGTGGCCAACTTGTAGTAGGCATTGTGACTTGCATTATTCTTGGTTTTAGTTTCGATCGGACAAAGGGTTTTCGCGCTACCCACCTTTGAGTGGGCAAAAATGTCCCATCGGAAATGTATGGGGATTTTCAGTATTGATCTTTGAAGTGCTACTACAGACATAGAGTATAACGGATCACTACCATATTGGCTGAGGATGTTACCACTGGCAATTTGTGTTTGACAAAATATTTTTTCTCAAAATGGCCGCCAGACCATTGACCCCACAACGCATAGCAAAATCTCCCATAGGACTTGTATGGGGATTTCAAATGAATGTTTGAAGTGCTACTACACCTAGAGTTTTGATCGGATCACTCACATACTTGGGTAGAATGTTGCCACTGATGATTTTTTTTTCTAAATATTTTTTCAAAATGGCAGCCTGAACAAATTTTGGTCAAAAATACCAGTTTTCGTTTTGTGCAAAAATGAACCCAGGATATAAAATTCGACTTGAAATTTGGCGAACCTCTAGCTCGCATATTGACTTGATTTGGTAGCAAATTTAAAGTTGATTCGACCAAGAGTTTTCGAGAAAACCAGCTTTTGGTTCCCACATTCCCATAGTCAACCTTTGGGATCAATATTGGAACATTGTTATCTCCTATAGTTCTCTTTCCATTCTCCTCAAACCTGGCTAGATTCTAGAACATCTAGAGATCTAAAATAAATTCCAATGGAAAGTGTAATATCTCCCTTGGGGTCAAGGTCATTCGCTGTTAAATCTTTCCAGTTTTCATGTTTGGCATAATTTACCTGCCTTTCACCATGCAACTTCAAAGATCAAGTTTGAAAACACACCTTGTTTCATCTCTTTATTAGAAGAGGCCTTATACTATTTCTTCATCGCAGATTTACAGTTACTTCAGTAAATGTTCTCTAGTTGTATTACATTTTTTGTAGTCTTGAAATAAATAAAAACATGATTATAAAATAACAACATTTAATTTTTTAAACGATTTAACTCAACCATCTTTCAAAGAAATTATCACATTGTTGATTAGACCAGAGACAGCCACGCTGTTTATAATTGTGTACCTAAATGATTACCAAATATTTTTATCAAATTAAACGTTGAATAGCTAATAAAAATGTATTCAAACTTAATTTGAAAAAAGTTGTTTTGAATCAATGATTTAAAAACAATTATTTGAATTAAATCGTAATTTAAATCAATGATGTAAATCAAGTTGATTTAAATCAGCCAACCCTGTTAAAAACTGGCGCAAATGTTAGTAAATTATTTAATAAATAATTGTTTTAATTTTCATGAAACAAATATCAAAATATAGAAAACGATATTTCAAATGGTGAGCTGGGAAGTGAACTACCTGTCATGAAGAAGCTGTCAAGCAAAAATGTGTTGTTTGCCCACCGATTTGTGTCAATCGACCAGCATTTGATAGGGTGGTTCTTCATGGCATATGATATATGTGTGGCTCACAGTTTGGAAAATATTTGCAAAATATGTGTATGTTCCCCTCGCAAAAATCGGCTCAATTTATATTGGATACATTTACAGCTTCGCTAATCTAAATTATTACAGCGAGTAGCCATTCTGAGTGTTACTAGTCTCCATCCAGACAATCAACTCGACGAACGCCGCTCAACCAACATTTAGAACCTGGCTACTCCCTCATATCAGGGCGAATTTGACCCCCGCCCCATGAATCGTGGTACAGGATGGGAGTACATTTTGAAAGAAATATTGAAGACGGATGTGTGCTTGGAGAGAAACAACTTAGGGTAACTTTATTTGCAAAATGTATAACATGGTGTCTTTTATAGTATTCCTAAAGAACAAATAATAATTACTGAGGATGACTTAAATGTGTAACTCAAGAAACAAATATACATTTAGATATATGTGAAAATAATGTTTCTTGATTAAAGTTTATGATAATATAATGTAACCATTCGAAATACCAGTTGTACAAGACCCTATATAGCATACATATTATATTAACTCTTACCAGCCATTATGACGTTTATAATGATGTAGAATTAGATGAGTGATGGTAAGGGATATTAAACTACAGCATATTTTGTTGTCCATAGGGAGCACAAACTTCCAGTCAACCTAATTCCAAAATGTTCTTCTTCTTCTTCTTCTTTTCGTTCGCTGATCATACCGCCAGTCCTGTAAGTGACTACCGACATGATCATAAGCGTTAAGTGCATGGATCCATGGTATATTAGAGTGTGCCGTGCGGCCTGGAACCTCCCTCTTCAGCACTCGAGGTTTCTGTCAGGGTTACCTCACCCTTACTTCCTTTAGTCGCCTCTTACGACACGCAGAGGATACGGAAGGTGTATTCTAAGCCCCACCTACAGGGCAATTCCAAAATGTTCATATCCTATAAATAATAAATGGATCAAGGACCATAATGTTCACCTGGATGCTGAGCTGCAAATATATATTCATTAAAAATAAATTGTTAAAAATAACCAAGAAACAAAAACTCAATCACAATGACCAAACACATATTGACGAGACGCATAGCTTATGTTCATAGAGTCATTTTGAAATTTACAGAATTTAAAATTTTCTTTAATCCACTTTAATCCATGAACAAATGGTGAAAAATTTCATTTAGAAACAGTCCTAGCAATCTTTTTCTCTTAAATAATCTCTAATAATAGGAAATACACGAACATTCAATATGTGAATGGTGTCTAACACCCCCCCCCCCCCACCCCCACACACACCCACCCCAACCGGTAAAATCCATTTCAAAATATCCAACAGTTTACTTGTAAAGTTACCTTGAAAATTAAATTCTGGGAATATTTTGATTCCAATGGCAAATTTAACCATTGGCCTATATTATCTGGAACCTAGGTCAGACTGACCAGGAACATTCTTTAGTGATTTCCCGGTATTTTTTGGAAATCTAAGCTGACCACCGAAAAGGTGACTAATAGTACATTAACTTCCTTTGACCCAAATTTAGTTAAAATCAGGTCGTTGATTAAGAAGTAACTAGCATATTAAGGCAAATGTTGAGAGGCAACGGATGGACAGTTACCAAGCCATAAGTCCACATAGCCTTTCAGACCAGGTGAGCTAAATATCTGTTCCCCCATTGTAACCCATATTGTGGAAAATCACATAGTGTGATACTCTGGAGTGTGAGACTGAATAAGCTTCGTTGTCGCAGTGGATATATTAGATGTTAATATGATCATTCTGGCACAACTTAGGTTTCAATCCATCCAGAAATAACACAATGTGCCACTTGTTTATGTTGGCCGAACAGATGGCTCGGTGCCAGATACCGTTGGATCGCTATAGCTTAGTCAGCTGGCAATGCATATCAGGAAACTGATGGATACTCCCCGAAGGCATCCCTCCCAGGAAAGTCATACAATTATGGCCCGACAAAAGGTATAGAGTGTATACGGACAACTGACGATACCACTCTAGGTTTAATACCTGCACACCTCTCTAAGATGCATGCACATACCAAGTTTCATGATCATACATACACGTCTTAAAACTACTATCCAGACACACCGGCAGAGAGTGAATAGACATAAGGATGAAGGGATGGATGAGCTGACCTAGTTGTGATACGGGCACACCTACCAAAGTTGTATGCACATTTCCATGTATGCGGTTTTGCTAGCACCTTACCTGCACGGCTAAGATTTTCAATGTGCCATACTGGTAAACCACTAGCATCACTGTGTGCATGAAAAGCTCCTCCGTGCACTATAGGCGAGCCCATGTATCAGCATAATGATATGTCATCATTCACAGCAGCGAGCAGAAGTGAGACAATTCCATTTCCACCTCACGTTAACATAGGAAGTTTTGCGATGGACGCTGTTGACAACTTCGATCATAAAATAAATTTAAATGATATAAATGGGCAAAACAGTCAAAATCGGCCAGAAGCCACCAAAAATGGTAAAACACCCTTAAACAGTAAAATATCGTCAAAATGGTAAAAAAACATGAACAAAAATATGAAACAAGACGTCAAAACGGGCAAAACCAGTAAAAATAGTCAAAATCATTAAAAAGGACCAGAAATCGTTAAAATATAAAATATGATTAGAGACGCTCAAAAACAAAAAATCTCACCAAAAGTAGTCAAAATCAGTCTTGAAAATGGTCAAAAATAATAAAAAATAACCCAAAATTCTCATAAACAATAACAAAGAGCAAGAAACGTTTAAAATGGTTAAAACGCGACAAAGATGGTAAACAAACCTAGCAAAATCAGCAACAAATGGTCAAAATCTGTCGAAAAGGACAGAAAACTGTCAAAAGCATTGCAGAAATGGCGCACCGGTGACTGACCATAGGCTGACCAAATACGTTGCCAAAACCATGGCCTATTTGCCACAAATACTGTTTTTAAAAACCCATGCCGTGATCGAACAACATCGACCAGACACATTGCTGATTGAAAAGCTTCAAAAGGTTCTAAGGCTAAAACAGCTGTCTTCAACCAGATAGACCTCATACTATGCAAGTTAGAAGCAAAACCCCTATTTATTGATGCTCGTTCCGATGGACACACATACCTTAATTCTGAACATAATCCAGTCATTACACACCTTCATATGACCCAGCCCTACATAATGTATAAACGTCATACCAGGCACCCACAGCCTATCCAAGCTCATCAACGACAGTGGTACTCACATGCCATATAAAAAGTCCCTCTAGCAGCAAATAGCTAACATCGACGTCAGTAACCGAAACACTGACATCTATGGAATCATCAGCTACCAGCACCATAGGTGTACACAAATCAACCAAAATAGGTCTACTGGCGACCCTCTAGTAGTAAAACTCTCAGCAGAGCAGAAAGCATTACGGCTGCGCATCTATCAAAGTGACCAAAGTGAAGACCACACCAAACAATGCCGGGAATGCAATCACATTCTGCGACACATTAGCGAACGCTTACAGGTGCTTGGTATTCAACAAGCAGACTTCCAAGCCGATGAAATCACTACCACGGACGACTGCCACAGAATGTTTCTGGCAACCCGAACTCCGAGAGTTACTGACTACACACCACCACTCACTGTTCAGAATTCTGAAGGATACTTTCTCGGGACTGACAATGGCAAAGCCGAGGCGATTCGAGAATGGTTCATGGAACAGTTCACTAACCACAATGATGAGCCCTTGAGCCCGTTCTCAGGAGACCCCAGGCCATTGCTAACACCAGTTAAAACAGGATAAGTTTAGAAGGCAATTAAAGCTCTGCAAATGGACGTGCATCTGGACCCGATGGCACGAGCAATGAACTATTCAAATGTGCATGTGACATTTTCTCAAATCCGGTCACGTACCTAATCAATTCAGCTTTTATGTATCACCTTCCCGTCGACGCAGTAGGCCAAGGCACCTTTATCGCGCACCTTTATCGCGCTATACAAGCCGAAGAAGACACCTGGCCCCCAACTAACCTGTAGCCCATTCTGCTCCTCAATAGCATTCGGTTAATCCTATCCAATGTTACTTTGTGCCACATCCGAGACAAGACCAATAACTTCACCGGATCATGCCAAAGTGGTTTCAAATGTGTACGAAGCTGCGCTGACATTATATGGGCTCAGCGCCTGCTTGTCTCGGTAGTCATGTCCAAACATTATGATTTCCACAAAATAGGCATTGACATGTCACAAGCCTTCAACACAATTAAACGTTCAAATGGCCTAGATGTACTACACTAGGCCAGTTTCAATGAAGATGGGCTAGGACTAGTGGGACTACTGGTTGTAGACACCGAGCTAAGCGTACGAGTTAACCCAGTGAAGCATGTAGTGTTTGAGACATCAATCGACTCCCCACAGATAGTCTGTCCCCTATGCTTTTCACCTCTTACCTTGCTGCTGCATTGGAATCTGTGCGAGAAGATTCCACAAGGCCAAACCTCAGTGTCAATACTGGATATGCCGCTAGAGATGGAATATGCCGACGATGTGGACTTCATAGACGAAGAAACGAAACGCCTTGACGAACTTCTCCCAATACCTGCAAGCTAACAAAATTGAGACTCTCTTTGTGAATGAATCCAAAACAGTGTTCTCCCACATATACCTATCTACAAAGCAGGAGACTAAAATGTGTACAATGCAACCTGCGTATCCTTGATGCTGTATAACTGTAACATCTGGTCAACTTCAGAGGCAGCATTAGTGAAACACGATGCCTGCCACTGCAAACACCTACGCACCATTACTGAACATCGATGGCCAAACATCCTAACATCCAATGACGCAGTATACAAGATGTGTGATACGTCGCCGCTGTCAGTAAATGTCGCCCAGCAAAGACGGTCCATGTTTGGCCATGTGATAAGGATGCCAGATGACACACCAGTACAGAGAGCCTTGGAATTCACCCTACTCGGAGCCAGCAAAAGCAAAGCCAGGAGAGGACGTCATTGGATATAACTGCTAAGCGTGCTGCGAGGTGACCTCAAGAATTCAGGACACGGTAGGCCTACACTCACGTCAAGATTAGACCTGCGGAAGCTAAGGATTTCGGCTGAGGACAAGACACAGTGAGCAAAAGCGAAGAAGGACTGATTGCAACTGTATGATGTTGCTCCTACTACAGCTGCCGAATGTAGTAATCATACATGTTAAATAATTTTAAACTAATTTGACTCGGCGCTGGTGCTACCATAGGTAGCAACATCACCCAGTCAACTTGGCTTCAAAATAAGCAACAGCTTACCTGTATAGTTTTCTGAAATTTGATAGTCAGATAGTTCAGGGATCGATCGATCCCAAAATGGGCGAAGTCTGTGTGGAGCTTAGCTAAAGATGGGTGGGCCATAGATAAAACGGGATTCCTACAGCATATGTCATCTGCAATCACGAATGGCGTAAGGGGGGGGGGGGGTGGACACGCAGGGAAGGCTCAATACATGTCAAATGGTTATTTTACATAAATTAGTTAAAATAAAATATAATATTTGCATATTTTCGCATTCCTATATAGCAACTTTCGTCATGGAAATAATTTCTTCAATTTCCGTGACGTCATCGTGTGAATGGGTGTTTTGGTATGAAGTCATCGAACGAATGATAGATTGCTGTTGATTATTAATAGCTCACAAGAGCGTAGTCATCTCCATCATAGTCATGAGAAGCAAGCGAAATGATGGTGTGTGATAAACTCCTGCTACGTTACTTTATTACACGGTATTTTTATCTCGGCTGTGAAGCGGAAAGCGAGACATAGATATCACCTTTCCGACGACGAAGACGACGGCGACGTAGTCAGTCATGGCACATTTTCCACAATCGTCTTTTTATGGCCAGCTAATGAGAAAATTAAACACAATTACATATTTAAAGGGTTAATTACTTTGAAGAAATGCCATCAGCTTATTTAATTCAAGCTAGTACAGTCTCATAATTCATGGATCAGATCTGGCAATCAAGGGTCTGAAGACACAATCATATGCCGTAATATCAACTCGTGCTACTAGAAAATGACGTCACTAAAGCTTTGACTTTTGTTGACATAGTTTGAATGTGAAGTCTTTTCGTATACTATTATATTTACTATCTCTGTAAGGAAAATCAAACTATATTTTAGCTGACAACCCTTAGATCCGAATTGGACCTATAAAGGTTGGTCATGTTCTTGTTTTTTTACTAATACTCATTCAACTTTCCTCCAATCTCGCTGAAACTTCAGACTACTATTCTCGGGATATATACCGACATCCCTAAGAGAGCCAGATTTTCTATTCGCTTCCCTGCTTGTTATTAGTACGGCGCCCCCCTGCGTTAACAAGAAATATAGGTTGATTAAAGTTGAGAGGAATATTCTATGGGTAACTCTTGATATCATTATTTTTCAATTCACTGCCCTGCCGTGTTTCAGTAGGGGGCCCACTCTTAAAATTTAAATTCTATATACAATTTGTGGAACGTTCCGGTCTCGTACACATTTTTTCTATTTATTGTTAATTCCTGTGTTTTTGCTGACAGATTGTATACATGAACATAGCTTTATTAACCTCAACAACCATTGATTATTAGGCTACGTATTAGCAAAAGGCATGATCTACAATTCAATGCAAGTAGCAATAAGAAAATACTTAATTACCATAGGAAAGGATACTATCCTTTTTTTCTTTATCACATGTGTGTTTGAGACATGATACAGAACAGATTATCTAATTATCTAATGATTTCTTGGATACATGGGATGCAATAGGCATATACACATTTTAAAGGAGATAATGCACAACAAACATATATTGCAAATATGAAAGGTCGTTTCAAAATAAATACATGACCTGTTAATTTATGCTGCGTTTCCAGTTGACATGAGTGCACGCACGACTTGGAAACGGGCAGCGCAAGTAGTTACCGATAGTTGCTAGTAATCGAATCGTAAGCGACATGAGTGCACATTTTCTAGTCAGTTGCCGACAGTTCTAGTGGAGCGTGGGTCATCATACCTCGACCTGATCGCAGCGTAATCCTACTGGAACCAAATTTGGACGTACGGTTGCTTATGTCAATGGTCAAAGTAATTCTGATATTGCGACTCGACCCCTGCTTTGCCACCATTAATTTTGGGCATCTAACAAATCATTCATATTTTTATTTCAGCATTGGTTAATCCTATTGTACCTAAACATAGATACATGTTTACCTATAATATTAGGAAGATGCCTGATGACGTTGAGCACACAAGGACAACGGTTATAGCCAATGTGGCAAAGAGTGGGGCAATGGATACATTTGGTTCCCCCAACATGATATGCATGAGACTGGGCAAATGGGCCAAGTAACTGTTGTAACTCGAGTGCGAGCCGCTAGCATTAACCCTATCAACCCGAAAGACTAACACACCAAAGTCCTTCACGATATTCTGTTGGGTATTTTCAGGATAACCGGACTGGGTGCTGTTGCTGCTTATGACAGCAACAGGATCCTGTCGGATCTGATTCAAAATATTCAACTGTTTTCCTGTATAGTTGCGTTGAAAATGAGACTCTGCGAACTAACGGTTCGAAGGGTTAATATGAACGTATGAGTATTGTTATGTACGCCCTAAGCATGCATATATTTATAGTGCGTTGTATAATCAATTGCACAAATTGTATCCCCACTGTCAATGCACATTGCTTGCTTATTCCCCTCCACAGACCATGCATATGTAATAGACCTATCACAATTATGCAGATTACACATATAACTCTCGAAAATCAAAATATTTAAAACATGTACCCACCCGCCCCACCCACCCCCTCCCACCCCCAATAAATATGGCAAATGATAAGTTATTATCGGACTAGCTCATCGACTATCATTCTGAAGCACCCCATGTTCGCCCAACATGAAATTCACTGAACTGGGTCGATGGCACCAATAACAGTAGCATACTGTATACTATACTGAATATTAACCCCTCCAAACCAAAAGGCTTCCACCACAATCCTTCACTATATCCTGATGGATATTTTCAAGCTGGCCTGACTGGAAGCTGTTGATTCTTATGGCAGAAACAGGTTAAGGTCGGGTCTGTTTCAAAATATGCAACAGTTTTATTGTACATTTATGTTGAAACTGAGATTCTGGGAACTCATGGCTCGAAGAGTTAATATGAGTATAAACGCGATCACGGTTTCGAGTGCGCATGTCTCAAAGTAGAGCTATCGGGATAAACAAAATAACTCGCGCGCTATATGCATATAGAACAGCTAGCATTTATATCGTGTTTAAGCAGTGCGCTGGGAGTGGGCTAGTTTTTTAACGCTTTAATCCTAGAAATTAGTCTAGAACATTAAACAATTTGCCTATTGAATGTCTATTTTTGAAATTTTCCACTAAATCAACCATTTTAAGTATGTGGTAGCGTATTTACGAGATTTATCTTTATCTGTTTACACAAAATAGGCAAATACTAGTTTAAGGCAAGCATGCAGATAAGCTGTTGTATATCATAAAATTAATTTGACATAAATGATGTTGCTGCCTAAGGCCGCACAAACCTCACGTCAAATAAATTTCAAAGTTTGTAACTGAATATATATTAGCCTGCACGCGTGCAGGAGCGAGAGAGAGAGAGAG
Source organism: Chaetoderma sp. LZ-2023a (assembly GCA_034401795.1). Taxonomy (NCBI): domain Eukaryota; kingdom Metazoa; phylum Mollusca; class Caudofoveata; order Chaetodermatida; family Chaetodermatidae; genus Chaetoderma; species Chaetoderma sp. LZ-2023a. Next base: position 74,714,392 of record CM067373.1, on the reverse strand, counting down.
AGAGAGAGAGAGAGAGAGAGAGAAGAGAGAGAGAGAGATAGAGAGAGATATAGCGAGAGAGATATAGAGAGAGAGAGATAGAGAGAGAGATAGAGAGAGAGATAGAGAGAGAGATAGAGGGAGAGATAGAGAGAGAGAGATAGAGAGAGAGAGATAGAGAGAGAGAGATAGAGAGAGAGATAGAGAGAGATAGAGAGAGATAGAGAGAGATAGATAAAGAGATAGAGAGAGATAGAGAGAGATAGAGAGAGAGATAGAGAGAGAGATAGAGAGAGAGAGAGATAGAGAGAGAGAGAGAGAGAGAGAGAGAGAGAGAGAGAGAGATAGAGAGAGATAGAGAGAGAGAGAGAGATAGAGAGAGAGATAGAGAGAGAGATAGAGAGAGAGAGGGATAGAGATAGAGAGAGAGATAGAGAGAGAGAGAGATAGAGAGAGAGAGATAGAGAGAGATAGAGAGAGATAGAGAGAGAGAGAGAGAGAGATAGAGAGATAGAGAGAGAGAGCGAGAGAGAGAGAGAGCGAGATAGAGAGAGAGATAGAGAGAGAGAGAGAGAGAGAGAGAGAGATAGAGAGAGAGATAGAGAGAGAGATAGAGAGAGAGATAGATATAGATAGAGAGAGAGAGAGAGAGAGAGAGAGATAGAGAGAGAGAGATAGAGAGAGAGATAGAGAGAGAGAGATAGAGAGAGTGAGATAGAGAGAGAGAGAGATAGAGAGAGAGATAGAGAGAGAGAGAGAGATAGAGAGAGAGATAGAGAGAGATAGATAGAGAGAGAGATGGATAGAGAGAGATAGATAGAGAGAGAGATAGATAGAGAGAGATAGATAGAGAGAGATAGATAGAGAGAGATAGATAGAGAGAGATAAATAGAGAGAGATAGATAGAGAGAGAGAGAGAGGTGGGGGAGGGAGATAGAGAGAGAGAGAGAGAGAGGTGGGGGAGGGAGATAGAGAGAGAGAGAGAGAGAGGTGGGGGAGGGAGATAGCGAGAGAGAGAGAGGTGGGGGAGGGAGATAGCGAGGGAGAGATAGAGAGAGAGAGGGGGCGGGGAGAACAGGCAAGGTGAGACGAGAGAGAGGGGGAAGGAAGGAGAGAGAGAGAGATATATAGAGAGAGAGGGGGGAGGGAGGGGGGTGGCGGAGGGAAGGAGGGATGGAGGTGTGCGAAGGGGAGGGAGTGTGAATGGGGTGTATGGTGTTATAATTGTCATATGGTCATATTTTAAGATTGTTTTGCTATATTTGTGTTTATATTTCCAACTCTGCGCCTGATGCATGGCTTGGTGACAGATATTAAAACTATACTTTGCCGTATTTAATAGTCATGCATCTCATTACTGACAACTGCACCACGTTAATAGTTGGAATAAGACATAGATAGAGGAGAGCTCTTGAATAATTTGAAACTAAGTTGACTTAACTTGAACATATTGCTACCATGGTAGTAAATAGCTCTCAGTCAAATTAGTGGCAATATTCATGTACATGGATTAGTATATGTATTATCGTGTCTTATGTTGTTGTTGTTGTTGTTGTTGTAAGTTGTTCTTATGTTTATTTGCTTACATACCTTACAAAACCAGTACACTAAGCACTTTGGATCGTTCCACCTTTCCTTTCTATAGCTCTCCATATATTGCTATATGGGTAGACCAATAGCAGACAATTTTTTCTTTGGAAAACATTACAAATTGGACATTTGGTCTGTATATGGTACCTGGGATACATCCTGTGGAACTAATACCTATATTCGTTGAGAACAAATTTAGCCTCTAGATAGCTACCTGTATAAGCTTTATACCGGCCTGTCAGCTATAAAACCGTTTGTGTATCCCGTTGCGATCCCATAATTCTAAGCGCGCAAGATTCCTTATTATAGCGTTTTATATAAATTAACTGCATATATTCTATTTCCACTGTCATAATAAATTGTCTAGTCATTTGCTTCGACAGAGCACAGGCTTCCCACAGCTAGCATAAAATAAACATATTTTAATCTTCTATGGTATATGCAAAATAGAACCGCTGCCATAAATATTATATCTAATAACTGTTACCCGCATATGCTATTGTGATAACTAGGGGGAAATAAAGTGAACTTGAGCTTGAATTTGATTCCGTGGAAATCATGTCTCGCATCTAACAACAGGTACTGGGCACACTCTGAACCCACATTGCTGACGATTCACTCCATGACGCCATGGCGCCTTACCTTGAATTGTATAGCTTGTCCAAATCGACGATTTTACCCAAGATTTTAATATTGACCTAGTTTGTTAACATGTGTCAAACTTATGTATTGATAAAAAAAACCCCATACACATTTCTTTTTTGGCATTTTTAATGAAAACTAATTATCGCTTTTGATCTCCTTGAAGCGCCCTTAAGCCAAGCGTTTGATGAGGTGCAATATGTGTACGTGTATCTAGATGTATGAAATTATCTCCTGGACAAGGCGATATATGTGTCTTACAGATCTGATGTCGCTTATAATTAAGTGGTCTGATTGGCCAGCGTTGGCGTTGCTAAGCCGTATGACAAACGTCCCTATCCATCACAAGGGGCAGGTTTCGCTGTTGTGATTGCTCGGTTTTGCAACCCTGTTGTGTCGCATAGGCCAGTATCCTATTTTGCAACACATAGTATCGTGGCTAGTGGTTAATGCTTTTATTTACGGGTTATATAGCAAGCCAATCGCTTTGGGGCTTTTTATTAGCCTTCTTAAATTACACTCTCATCGCGCATTAGCATCGCTCTAGGTATTAGTGTTCTGTGTGGATGGGATTTGCTTTTTTCGCTAGACTATAGCAACGCTACCCCGTCTATACACTCCCCTGAAGACAACTATATAACAAGATATCATGATATAGGCCATTGACTTAAATACCAGTTTCTCAATATCAGGACAAATATACAGGAAAGTTGTTCACTATTTTAACCTATTTTGACTGGAACCTGCTGTTGTTGCCATGGGCTTTATATAAAAAATAAATTCAAACTAATTTGCCATAAGTCATAAATACTTTGTCTGTTGAGGTCTGGAAGTGTTAAAATATTAATTTATTTCAACCTGTCAAGCAAATTAGAATCAGTCACCGTCTGGCTATCCAGGTTACTGGGTCACTATCTTTCGGTAGTAGGGTACACTTCTCCCTGTTTTAATGTAGGGATCCGATACTAGACTCAAGTATATGTAGTGGCCTGTTTGCACTATAATAGTGTCTTTTTGGAAGAGTCTGCCAAAAGAGAGGAGCCTATTACTAGTTATGCCTTACACATCCATAGTTATCTCCTCCCACGCTTTGCCCGTTTTGCGATCGATCGAATCCTGCATTCATAGAATACTAATATCAACATCACTATAGAGGTAAGCTGTTTAATATTCGAAACTAATTTGACTGGGCGATGTTGCTGCCTATTCAAATTATTTTCAAAATATTCAACAGACCTATTATTACATGATAAAGACATACAATTCGAACAATTAAAGTGCATGACGAACGTAGCTACGTCATTCATTGCGCATTTCGATTTTGACGTCAGCCTATATATATATGAGTGACAGATCGGATTCATCCATTGCCACACATGTTAGTCTAAATATACAGCAACATTTCACAATAATGACCTCGGTATCAAAGTTAGCTTACGTCACAATCAAATGACGTACTTCCGACACAAATTAAAGCGACAACGACCAGTCAATAACCGTCCGTATAATAATTTGTCTGGTGAATTCACAATTTAATAAACATTATGTTGAATATTTGAAGAATTAGGCAGCAACATGTCCTAATCAAACAAATTTCAAAATATTCAACAGCTCACCTTTATCGTTTAGTTTGAATTTGGAATCCTGGGAATTTAATCTTCAGACTGTTACAATGGATTAAAACGCTTGCCCATTGTGGCCTGGGCTTAGATAGAAATGGACAAGGTGTAGCTATACATGTGATCCATATATACAGTACCACTGGAGAATGGCATGACTTCAAATTGTGTGTAAGGTTCAATAGAGAAATGCAATCTGTCGATCAAGTATGTGACGACATAATCAATTATGTCACATGTAGAATGACAGCACAATCAACTACGCAATGCACGACTCAACTAAGTCCGTCAGGAACCTTTAGAAGTGCGCCAGTTGTACAAATTATATGCTTTGATATTTAATAAATAAATATGTTGAATATGCTGAAACCATAGGCAGCAACCGCACCCAGTCAAATTAGCTTCAAAATAGGCAATGTCAGCTTACGTGTAGTTCTCTGGAAATGGAAATTCAGCGAGTTCAATGTTAAATTCTAACACGGGCAATGCGTAGGTGGGGCTTAGCTAGAGATGGGCGGGTTATAGCAAAATTAGATTCATCCATTAGAGGTTAACCGTGCGCTGCGGGTTATATGTGTACTCGCATGAGCGAGTTGTCATTCTTGAAATTAAGTGTAACGATGTGATGCCCGTGGCTACTTGGCTGGGGATAGGGGACGAGGGTGGGGGTTGTACATTATAATTATTTTCTTAAACATTTACAACCAGATTGGACGCACCCATCCATATACCTTCTCATGCGCACATGCGTAGAGACACATCGCATAAGCATGTGTATGTATGTGTGATTACTGCGACAGAAGTAGTAGAAACATCCTACAGCTGGAATCAATCCTTCTTCGCTTTTGTCCACTGTGTCTTGTCCTCAGCCGAGATCCTTAGCTTCGGCAGGCCCATTCTTGACTTGAGCGTTTATACATTATGTAGAGATAATAATGCGTGTATATTATAAATGGTGCCTTTTGGATATGTGTTATTTAGGCATTCAATACTATATATATATATACATAGTCTTGGTCAATTGATCGTACTGTAGCGCGGCTCGTCCGGTCGGGTACGACCGATCCAAGCATGTCTGGGTACGCTTTGCAGATGTATGCAATAACGTCCTCTCCTGGCGTTGTATTTGCTAGCTCCCAGTAGGACGAACTCCAAGCCTCTCTGCGCTGGTGCCTCTTCTGGGATCCTTAGCACCTGGCCAAACAGGGACCATCTTTGCGGGCTGACTTTTACAGACAGCGGCGCCGTATTATACATCTTGTTTAGCGCATCATCGGAAATTATGCTGTCTGGCCATCGATGTCCAGTGATGGTGCGTACGTGTTTGTGGTGGCAGGTATCGAGTTTCTCTAGAGCTGCATTTGGAGCTGCCCAACTGTTACAGTTATACAGCATGAATGATCCACAGGTTGCATTGCATAAACGTATCCTTTTTATCAAGCGCATCTTTGATCTACGAATCCATAGCTTCCAGAAGGACTGGAACGCTATGTTCCACATGCCCCAGCGTGCAGCGATGTCAGCAGTACTGCAAAGCAGTGAGACCGGGATTTTACTTTTCCTCCATAGTTCGCCGTCACGAAGTGGATCGCCATTTTAGTTTCCTGCTTTGTAGATAGGTGTATGTGGGTGAACTCTGTTTTGGATTCATTTATAAAGAGATTCTCAACTTTTAGGTTGCTTCCAGTTTGTCAATGGCTTTCTTTTCTTCGTCTATGAGGTCCACATCGTCGGCATATTCCATCTCCAGCGGCATACCCTGGATGGCACTGGGGGTGAGGTGGCTGGGGTGTGTGTCGTGGGGTGATGTGGGGGTCTTGTGGAACTTTCCCGAACGGATTTCAATGCAGCAGCAGGTTAGCAGGTGAAAAGAACCGGCGATAGACCATATCGCTGTGGGGGGGGGGGGGGGGGGGGGGCGATTGATGTCTCAAACCCTACAAAACCTCATTGACTTGACTCGTACTCTTAGCTCGTTGTCTGCAAGTATATAGTATATCCAAGATGTTTGAGCGTTTAATTGTGTCGAGGGCTCGTAACATGTATTTTCCCATTTTGTGGAAATTCCAGTGTTTGGACATAACTACCGACACAAGCATACGTTGAGCCCATACAGTGTCTGCGCGGCTGCGTCCATGTTTGAAGCCGCTTTGGCATGATCCGGTGAAGTCATCGACCTTGTCTTGGATGTGGCATAAAGTAGCACTGGATAAGATTTTCCGCATACTGCTGAGGAGCACAATGGGCCGCAGATTATCTAGGGTGGCGGTGGGAAGCACGTGCCTTCTTGGGTTTGGGTGGTGGGATAATTGTGCCTTGGTCTACTGCGTCGACGGGAAGTTTGTGCATAAAAGTTGACTTGTTTAGGTGGGTGATCGGTTTTGAGACAATTTCACTCGCATATTTGAATAATTCATTGCTCATGCCTAAGGTCCAGGCGCACGTCCATTTTTCAGGGCTTTAAGTGCCTTCTCAACTTCTTCTGCTTTAATTGGTGCTAGTAATGGCTTGTGGTTTCCTGAGAACGAGTGCAAGGGCTCATCCTCGTGATTAGTGAACTGTTCTTTGAACCATTCTCGAATCGCCTCGGCTTTGCCCTGGTAAGTTCTGATAAAGTGTCCTTCAGAGTAGTGCACAGTGAGTGGTGGTGGTGTGTACTCGGTAACGCTCAGGACTCGGGCTTCTGTCCGAAACATTTTGTGACAGTCATCCGTAGCAGTGACTTCATCTGCTAGGGAATCTTCTTGTTGAATAGCAAGATCTTCTAAGTATTCGCTAATGTGGCGCAGAATGGTATTGTGCTCCCGGTGTAGTTTGGTGCAGTCTTCACTTCGGCCACTTTCATAGGTGTCAGCCATAACGCGTTCTGCTCTGCTGACAGTTTTACTACTAGATGGGCGTCACTATACCTAGTTCCGTTGTTTTAAGAACACCTATGGTGCTGGTATCTGGCGATTCCATAGATTTCAGTATTTTGGTTAGGGCCTCGTTTGGATCGAAGCTGACGTCGATATAAGCTATATGTTCAGCGAGGTCGTTTTTGTATGACATTTTAGTGTCGGTGTCATTGATGAGATTGGGTAGGTTGTAGCTGATTATACCCTCTTGCCTGGTAGGGCGTTTATACATTATGTAGAGATAATAATGTGTGTATATTATAAATGGTGCCTTTTGGATATGTGTTATTTAGGCATTCAATACTATATATATATATATAGTCTTGGTCAATTCATCATACTGTAGCGCGACTCGTCCGGTCGGGTACGACCGATCCAAGCATGTCTGGGTACGGGGCAGCCGGACTGGGTACGTTCCGAGCACGTCCCCCTGGGTAGGACAGTATGCGTGTATAAAGCCATATACGAGAGGTTCGTAAAACGACTGTCTGTGAGATCGCATAGTGCGCATGCGCGGGCGTCAGAGATTGCTTGCCAACGCGCCTTAGCGTTTGAGAGAAAAAACATCGTATTTTGTACAGAGTTGGTACATGTAATTACTTGAATTTACACCTTCCTCGTCGTTCTTGCACTTGCCCATGACCGGAATGAAGCGAGGATTCCAAATCTTTTTTACTATTGCAAAATCGGTCCAGAAATTGCTGAGCTATAGCTAATTGAACCATCCATTTCCTTTCAAAAGATTGAACCACATAGGCGTAGCGCATGCGTACTCTAAGTACATGGGAACGATAGCGCGTCACGTGACCCGTTTCCCTACCGCTGAAACTCGCTCGCTGATTGGTTGTGGCGTTCCAGCTGTGACCTCACGCGCAGTATAAAATACGCTGAAAAATTAGATTCGAGAGCAGTCAGGGAGCGACTGGTGGTTGTGAGGTACCTGGTCTGAGAGGACGAGTCGTGTAGTAGTGCGAACTGCGCAGTAGATACCTAACATCTGCTGCAGTTCCCTTCGGTTTTGAGTACTCGTCATCGCTAGGGTACACGCCACTACATCAGCGACTTTGCCTGATGCCTCGTGTGAGCTATTCGATGCATCTCGTCATGTGATCGGCCAGAATGCATCCACAGTATTAAACTTGTCATCCATAGCCCTCCGCAACTACAGGGCAGCTTTCAATATGCGCACCAGTACGGAACTTTCAGCATACCGTTTAAATGTTTAACTTTGTATGTAGACATGACTAACTACTAGATATCCGCTTGCGCAAATTCTTCTTCGCTGTTCCTGAGAATGAGCCACATCAGACAGTTTGCTTGCAGTTTTCCCTAGCAGCTAACTACTGCATCGTGCCATCTCGTGTCCCAAATGTGTTACGCTTCAACTACAGTTATTCTAGAACTTTTTCCGTACCGATGACTAATAGGTACTCCGTCGTTATCATATTATTATTGTATTTATGTATTACTTTTATGTAACAGGTACCGATGACTAATATTCTTATTGTTGTGCCCATAAGCACCGTCAACGTCATGCGACCTTCTATTTTTACTTTGTAATAAGTTATGGAAGTTGTCATCCTAGTTATGTGTTTTACTTATTTCATATAAAAGCATTGGAACTGCAGTTCGCTAGACTATGCAATCCAGCAACATGAACCGCACCACCTTGTTCCCCAACAGCATCCATTTTACACTGAGGTCGCTGTTTATGGTCTCATTGTGCGAATATGACATGCGGCTGACTAAACCTGGACTATTCTAGCTCGATAGGATAGATTTATAGTAGTAGGGACAATTACTCTATAGGACACATTTTGTGTAATTCTCTTTTCCGGTAGTAGCGGATATGTAACACCGCACACCGGCCAGGTTGTATAAATTGACCATATGCCTTAAGGCCTCCATTATATGAGTGATTGTCTCTGTCTACGCTCCTCCAGCCTCGGAGCTTATTAATTGTGTAGGCCTCCTTCCGTCATGTTGTTTAGAGCTGACTATGAAAATACTGGGGTTTCAGAGCAGTTAGATGCAAAGTGACGATAATCGCATACACTTCCCCTATTGTATATGATACTAGTTAGTTAGATAACCCCGCCAAACTAGGAAGCACTACACACATATTATAGTTACTGGCCTGAAGTCGCAACTCTGGGCGAAATTACATAACCCTAACGGCATGTAAAGTGTTAGTTCCCTGGGTGCGGATCTCACTTGATCCGCTCCCAGCACCTTGGTGATGGACAGGACTTAGCTCTCCATCTAACTCTACATGTGACTGGGTGCGGTCTTGGAAACCACCATGCCCTCACGGGAAGGCCGCTAAAGTTGGATAGCTGCGTCTTTGCCGCCACCCTAAACTTATATGTTCTTTTGAGTGCTTGTGCACTGTGCTGTTATATGTGATCGTGATGCGACGGTGACGGGATCGTTATATGATTCCGGAGCTTTCCCCTCATGATATTTCCGCATGCTGTCTAACTGAGGGGGATGTTCCGTGGGGTGACCATACGGTCATCGAACATTCTCGCCCATCGGACTTACATGTAATAATAGCTAGCTTACACTGCCATGTGCGGCTTAACCTTGATCTGGACCCAAACACTAAATGTTAGGATAAGATCTAGCAGAAGGACCACATAAATAAAGCGGCAACTACTAATACATTATCTTTGAACTTACATAAGATGACAGTGTTGAATTCTGTGGAAATCATCTACCCCATCTTCACGTAATACAGCGTGCATCACATTAACACTTATAATTTCACGAAGTTGTCTCTTTTACATAATTGGTTTGAACAAGAGAGTGGCCCCTTTTGCCATCTCTCTTTTTCTGCTTCAGCGATGTAGGGATTTTCCTGTCATATATGCCCGCGCGAGGCACTTTCCTCTCGCAACAAATAATGTTTGTGCTAGGGTTAATGTGCTTTATATTTCGGGACCGTCCTTTGCGGGGATGGCTCACGGATCTTACTCTGTGAGGTACCTCTGGCGAGGACCCTGATGACGAGTCATCTACTTGACCCTATGGACTGTACCTCTCCCGGGTAGCAGCAAACGAGTACCATTGTTTGATTGCTACAATCTTTAATTATTGTATGTGTTTAATTATGTCCCCGCCCTAAATTGAGCTGTGGGACCATCACACAGGCGACACTAACAGCGAGGATGAGCCCATGATGGTCAACTTCCGCGGCAATGGTCGCATGGCCCCACGGGAACATGAACATTCCACCGGCTCTAGAAGTCAGTCATTGTATAATCCGGCAGTGCGCATCACCGGATCCACAGCCCCGAGATCCGCAGCTAACCAGTAGCCTCGGCCCAATGTACTGCTCACTGGCGGTACTGCGGACCGAGAGTATCCGGCGGACTGTAGCTCGGACCGATCGGCCGGGTACTAACCATCCCAACAAGCTGCGAATGGCCACTCCGAATTCGCTCCAAGCATGCCCCCTTGGGTAGGATAGTACGCGTACATATGCCCTATGAGAGCGGTTTCTCGTCAAAATTGGCTAAGTCTGATAAGATGCGTGGTGCGCATGCACGCGTGTCAGAGCATCCCTGACAACACTTCTCGGAATTGGAAGCGAGTGCGTGCCCATAGTGTACAGAGTAGGTACTCGTAAATGATTATAATCCATCCGTTCTCGTTGTTCTTGGCACGGATTAGGACCATAATTAAACGAGCTTGCTAAAACTCTAAACCGTTTTAAAATCGTCCCAGAAATGGCTGAGTTATCGTCGAAGCTCCCCGCTAAATTATACTCAGAGTATAGATACAACGTCCCAATCGTGTGTATATATTTAACTAAATACAGAGTGATATTGTACACGTGGTCGATACGTCACTTGTATACTAGAACGCTGATTGGCTGGCGCTCGGCCGCTGATTGGTTGAGGCGACCAGCTTCGACGTCACAGCGAGTAGAAAAGGGGTTACAAATAGAGGATCAGGAGCATCGCCGGGGTGGAAGCCGGCTCGCACAGGACCTCTGCACCATCCAGAGGATGGATGTAACCTCCTGATCTAACAGTGATTCTCACTTATCCCGGTGTCTTACGGAATACAGCACATCCGCAATGGTAGGACGTCCTCGGTTTCCACCAGTTTTTGTATACTCCCAAACGGCCATCCGGGAGTAATAAATTAATTTAAAGTTAGCCCATCGCATCCGGACTTTCCTAATGCAACTTCTGCGGAAGGGGCCGTGCAGGCCCAGAATGTGATCCTACATGATGTAGAGCTAGGGTGTGTCTTGGTGGACGACTCATCAGATCTGCCGACAATGTTGAAAAGTGGACACTAAATTCCACACTGCATGTCGTGTGTGTTTAATTAACCTTTTGACCACAGGCTGGTGGACTTTGCTAGGTGTGCCACAAGGGCTATGCGACGCATCCCGCACCGTGTGCCAAGTTATGTAAATACTTAACATTGTATACCGCCTTCTTTGTTCAAGGGCAACCTTCAACTTCATTATTTCCGTCGCCAAACGGATAACTTTCTCTCTACATTAAAAATTATATACTAGTTGCTGGGACTATCTAATAGTCATCTTTTCCCTGCTCTGTTTTACTGTCCTGAGTGTGTACCGTATCTGCCCTGCCTGAAAGAGTCAGCTTGTGGAGCCAACCTGCGGCAACCAGATGTGGGAATTGCCTGCAGAAATCTCTCCAGATCCAGAGAACGTGTCGACTCGGGCTATGAATATGTTAACGCCTCAATTTCAGTAACATAGTATCCTGCCCCATACCGATGACTATTAGGTACTCATGTAACTATACTATTGTACATCTAATTATTATTTCCGTATTTGGTACTAATGACTAATAGGTGCCTTCCCGGTCTTCAGACCACAATTTATAAATTCTTTATTACTCTGAATATTATTCTTGTTTACTGTGGTGATCTCAACTAGCCGCACCATCTAAGGTTTTCAGTCTATGATACTTAGTTACTTAATTTAATTACAATCTACTTATTGCATTGGTTAGTTGTATATGGCAGATAGCCATCCAGTTAATATGTTTTATTTAATTGTAGAAAACTTTGGACAGCAGTATGCTAGAAGATACTATACAGCAAGATGTATATCCACATCACTTATTCCAACCATCATCAATTTTACACTGAAATCACTGACTGTGCTCTAATTGTTTGAGCCCGGCATGCTACCGCCTAAACCTTACTATTCAGCTCGATAGGATAGGTTAAAGAGGTTAGGGGCAATCGCTTCATTAGGAGACATATAGTGTATGCCTTTTTCCGGTTGTTGCGATTATCTAACCCTGCACTCCAGCAAGGTTGTGTAAAATTGGCCAAATACCTATAGGGCCTCGTATATATCAAGTTATTGTCTCTTTCCATGATCCACCTGCTTCATGGCTCTTAATCGTTTGGACGTCCCATCAGCACGTTGATCGGATCTGACCATTATCGGAGGTTTCCGAGCGGTGATGGTTAAAATGCTGATTTACATACATCTCCCCATATCCTCAGATACTTGTTAACTAGATAACCCCGCAAATGAAAGAAAGCACTGCGAAAACATATAGTTATAAATGTGAGTTTGATAGTTTATTTACTGGCCTGCAGTGCATATCTGGGCGCATACGAACTTAATCCTAACGACAGGTCAAAAGTTAGATCTGTAGGAATCGGTGACGGACGAGACACTCATCTCCATCCAATTCGTTGGAGTGTCTGTGAGGGAACTTGGAACCCGCCACGCCCTCACGGGAAGGACGCTCGCGATGGATATTCACCTCTCTATCCCCGCATTAACGATATGTCAGTGATCAAACATGCTTAGGTGAAATGTAGCCATTGTTCAGGTGATGTGTTATGTGGTTGCGGAGCAAGGTGGCCGGATTTTCATCAAATTCGGATGCGTTGGAATGCAACATGTATACATACTGTCTGTGGACGTAGATGCTCTTTCAAAGTGACTTACGGGAAGCTAAGCCTCTGCGCTCATTGGACAGCTATATCTCATGATAGGTAGGAAACGCTGCCACTTGCGGCCAAAGCTAGTTTTCGTTTCTAACAACGAATTGGTAAGTTAGACTGCAGCAGAAGGCCTGCATTAATAAAGCGGCATCTACCAATACAGCATCTTGGAATTACATAAGATGGTGACGTGGAAATTCTTCGGAAATCGCTCGTTCCATCTTCACGCATCACATTAATTATGGTTTCACTAGGATCGTCATTTAGCATTTTTCTGTTGAACAAAAGAGTGGCCCTTTTGGCCATGTCTTTCCATCCGTTTTGGTGTCGAAGACATTTTCTTGTGATGGAGGCCCACGTGAGGCACTTGCCTCTTGCAACACCGATAATTCCTGTGATGGAGGCCCGCGCGAGGCACCTTCCTCTCGCACCATCATGAAACATTCGGTGATGGAGGCCCGCGCGAGGCACTTTCCTCTCGCAGCATCTTTGTTCTCTGTGTGTGTGTGTTAGGCTATATTGACTTATATTAAGTTACTCATTGATCTCGCATTACGGATGCTTCTATGGGGTGACATGGAAATTCTTCGGAAATCGCTCGTTCCATCTTCATGTAAATCAGTACGCATCACATTAATTATGGTTTCACCAGGATCGTCACTTAGCATTTTTCTGTTGAACAAATGAGTGGCCCTTTTTTCAAGCTCTTTTCCTCAGCTTCGGCGTCAAAGGCATTTTCCTGTGATGGAAGCCCACGTGAGGCACTTGCCTCTTGCAACACCGATAATTCCTGTGATGGAGGCCCGCGCGAGGCACCTTCCTCTCGCACCATCATGACATATTCGGTGATGGAGGCCCGCGCAAGGCACTTTCCTCTCGCAGCATCTTTGTTCTCTGTGTGTGTGTGTTAGGCTATATTGACTTATATTAAGTTACTCATTGATCTCGCATTACGGATGCTTCTATGGGGTGACATGGAAATTCTTCGGAAATCGCTCGTTCCATCTTCATGTAAATCAGTACGCTTCACATTAATTATGGTTTCACCAGGATCGTCACTTAGCATTTTTCTGTTGAACAAAAGAGTGGCCCTTTTTTCAAGCTCTTTTCCTCAGCTTCGGCGTCGAAGGCATTTTCCTGTGATGGAAGCCCACGTGAGGCACTTGCCTCTTGCAACACCGAGAATTCCTGTGATGGAAGCCCTCGCGAGGCACCTTCCTCTCACACCATCATGAAACATTCGGTAATGGAGGCCAGGCCCACGCGAGGCACTTTCCTCTCGAAGCATCATTGTTCTCTCTGTGTGTGTGTGTGTTAGGGTATATTGACTTATATTAAGTTACGCAGTGATCTTGCGTTATGAATGCTTCTCTAACGGGGATATCTCCGCGGATTAAAGGATCTGTGTGGTACCTCCAGCGACACCACGTAGAAAGGACACCAGCTAGCTCTATATTGTGTATAATCATATTCTCACTTACTGCCAAACGATTGTCTTATTTGTATAGTACTTATTTATATTTCTAGTATATTATTCTAATTGCTCCATTCTCTAAATTGGTATGGATAGACACACCGGTGACACAGACAGTTGGGACGACACCGTGTGGTTCAATCTCTGTGGCAATGGTCGCACGGCCCCACTGGAACATCAGTTTCCACCAGTTTTAGTCTGTCTTTGTACACTGCAGAGAGAGGTCATACAGGATCGGCAACCCTGAGATCTGCAGCTAACAAGCCATTCTGTTCATCGTGCTCTTGCGGTGTGAATCGTGCTCTTGCGGTGTGATGGGCATATATCTATCGGCGGACCAGCATGTATCCCTGCAAGCTACATGTGGCATCCGGTGTGGGGCTCGAATGAGAAGTGAACCCCTGCCTATACTTGTCAACCGCAAGTTTCATTCTCTTTCATCAGACAGTCCACATTCCCTGGATTTAGAGGTAGCATCATATGATGGACGTACTGCTCGCGTGCATACCGACAATGTCCCAAATTTCAACAGTGCTGAATGACCAGCACCGCCACAACACGAGTTCTCACCGATCAGCGAGGGGGCATTCTGTGATGCCTCGCAGGTGGGAACTCAATACATCACCTTATCGCATTTCCGCGATAGGCTACCACCATCTATGCCAGATCACGGACGACTACGTCAAAGAGCCCCATGGGGCAACCACAACCTTCACGACCATTATTTTCACCTACGTCAGCAATGGGTGATCAGTGGCTGGATGCTCATATGCCATATTCCGTATCACCTCCTTTGTGCGCATCATCCCCTTATTATCCATCAGGACCAAGTTACAAACCAGAGGATACGGCTACACCATTCCAGCAATACATCAGACAATGTACACACCACACACATCTTCCACGTCAATCACCTGCACCGCCTTCGTACGAGGAATACGTCTCACATCATCAGGGACATCGACGAGCAACACCACCACCACCACCACCAACGCCACCACCACCACCTACACGCCGACCAACGTCCGCATTCTCACCAGTTTCGGCAGCACCACCACCAGGTTTCGCCAGTGTGCCAGTCCCCGCATCATCGTCGACACCACCAACAAAAATCATATACCCTTTAGAGTATTCAATGGCACTGCGGACCCAATAGCACTTGAACCAGGAGTCCGTTGTGGCCATTTGGTGGATGTGATCTCACTGAAAACAGCGCCAACTGCAAACACCACAACAACAATGTCTGATGATTTGCCCGAAGACTTACCTGATCTATATTTGCGTGCCACAATTGGATCGATGCAATCCCAAAAATTACAAATACAGAAATTACCTACAAATATCGCGATAGTTTCTCATCAGGAGACATGGACCTTGGAGAAACTTATCTAGTATGACACTCCATCAACACCGGAAACAACAGACCCATACGTCAACCTGTTAGAGATCGCATCACATCTCTTGAAGCTCACCGAAAAGGATCGACCATTCGTGTGGACGAATGAGTGTGAAGGTTCCTTCAGGTCATTCAAGGACCTCTTGATGACCGCTCCAATTCTCGCTCATCCTAACCCTAACCTCGATTTCATCCTGGACACTGATGCGTCAGCTTACGCTATTGGCGCAGTTCTATCTCAGGTCACAGAGGATGGAACAGAGCAGGTACTGGGTTATGGTTCGCGTACTCTAAATACACCGGAGAAACGTTATGCAACCACCAAGCAAGAATTACTGGCTGCGGTCTAATTTATCATGCATTATAAACACTTTCTGTATGGTAGCCCATTTACTCCCCATACAGATCACGCTTCCCTATGCTGGCTCCGAATCCTTAAAAATCTGGAGGGCCAGGTAGCGATGTGGCAGGAATCCCTGCAGGCTTTTAACTTCGACGTGGTTCATAGACCCGGGAAACTGCATGGAAATGTTGACGCCTTGAGCAGAATCGTGCTCGAGGATGAACCCGAAGTAGCCACCACCATGACACATCCAACACAGCCATCTCCGGTGTTCCCTGAATTGTGGTGTACAGAGTGGAACACAGAGAAAGTCACTCACGAACAAGCAACAGACGCGCAGACACGAAATATATAAGCATGGATCCAGGAGGGGGTACGTCCTCCCTGGGAATCTGTTACACCATTATCCGCAACAGCAGAATACTACCACCACCAGCTTGGAGAATGCCATGTGCATGATGGCATTCTCTACGTCAATAACCGCATTGTGATCCCCGACTGTGATCGGAATGATATACTTCTACACCTACATGATAACATGGGACATCTAGCTGTTGAGCGGACATTAACCCGGATAAAACAGAGTTTCCACTGGATCGGGATACGTGATAGTGTAAAGGCATGGGTCACCAAATGTGTCCCATGTCAAAGAGGCGCTGTTGGCAAGCACCATTCCACACCTATTTAGATTAAGATAGTTGGTGCACCGTGGGAGCGAGTGGCTATTGATGAGCTCATACCCTTGAATACGATGGATGAAGGAAACAAATACATCCTCGTATTACAAGATTATTTTACGAAGTGGGTGGAAGCATTCGCTCTGCCAGACTAAGAGGCATCCACAGTAGCGGAGGTCTTGTCAAGCAATGTGTTCTGCCGGTTCGGAATGCAGCGAAGGTATGGTCGAAAAACTCAACCGAACGCTGGCGGAGATGTTGACGAAGGAAACATGCCTTGATTGTCGAGATTGGGATCTATGATTCCCATATATGCTCATGGCATACCGCACTTCAGTACATTCCAGCACGGGTTATACCCCTGCGTTGTTAATGTTAGGCCATGAATTAGCCTTGCCACTGGATCTGGCAATGCCCAAGATTCCGGGTGAGAAAATTTACCATATCTCTAGGTAGAGCTCATGCGGCGGCGGATAGAACAGACCCATTAGCTAGTGAGAGCAACTTTATCCACTGCACACTGGCATCAGAAAACATGACACAACCGGCGAGTAGATGGAGATACATATGAAGCGGGAAGAATGGTTTGGGTACACGATGATCTGCAAATGTGCCGCGAAAACTGAGTTACCTGTGGGGAGGCCCCTATGTGGTAGTAGGTAAGACATCGGACGTGACCTACCATATCCGCACTTCGAAAGGCCTGACCTCAGTCATCCACTTCGATCGGCTTAAACTTTGTGTCAATGACGACCCCCATACCAGAGTTCGGACTGGGCGTTCCACGTGACACCGGTACCCAGATGAATATCTCTATAGAGACGAGTATTCCTGACATTAGTCTAGAACACGGCGGTGCCAGTTTGACCCGTCTCCTGCCAAGCCAGTGGTCCGGTGAACAAGCAACTAATGCTGAGGATGATGATGAGATACCTACTCGCCCTCTCCCTCCACCGTCCCATCTCCAATGCACATCTCTCGTCTATGCACCAAGTTCGGACGTCATACATCATGTCTATTTCACACTCCACTCGTCGTCTGTAGACTGCCCATCTTCAGATATGAGAAGGTCCGCTATTACAGAGGAGGTGGCATCCTGCACCGCAGCAACCATACCCCCCCACCCACCTCCCCCACCCACCCCCACCCACCACCACCCCCATACCCACCCCCAGCAGGCGGTGGGCAGGGCAGGGAAACAGCCTGTTCAGCAGACTCTCGGCTCGAATTTTCACGGTACTTAAAAACTATGACAGCGTACCAACCGTAGTGTAATGGGAGATGACCACACCCCCACCCCCACCACCACCCCCCCCCCCTCCAAGGGCAACCATTACCAAAACCGCAATTCCTCCCCCCCCCACCCACCCTCCTCCCCCTACCTGTGAGCAGTCAGGACACCACACCGGACACAGAAATCCAGGACCACACAGAACACACTTTACTGCAAGACTGGATATGTCAATTCACCGTTGCGTGAATACTACATACATATCCAGTTATAGAGAGGATATAACAGAGACAATCAACGTTAGCAACAACAAAATATAGCAAGCACCTAACGTGTGTAAATCGAAAAGGTTAGAGACACGATTTTCCGCAACATTCCTCTTGCACCGATGCAGGAACTATATTACTTTCCGTGATCCCGACTTTTCCGCAACCACAACAGACTCGGCATTCACCAGCATTGAAACCTGATTATGCCCAATCCGCAATACACCAGCGTCACAAAGCAGCACGGACTTCCCTATAACAGTACACTACCGCCATCAATACCAGTCAACGTTTTCCGCAATCACAATCTTATCCGGTTTACAGAAAACTGATCATATGGAAAGGAGCACACCGCAGCACACCCCAACCATCTACAGTATGCACTATGGGGGAATTACCCCCTCTTCCACCCCACCCCCTCCGCCCCACCCCCCCCCCCCTCAGAACCGTCGTACGGAAAAAGCTAAAAACATAATACTTCATTTACACGTAATAACAGTCAATAGTATTAAGAGAGCAAGATGCCCGCAGTCTGTCGTCCGTCATGGGTATGATTTTGCTACCGAAAAGTTGAATTCGATAATGGATTGATTCAAGTTACGCCAGCACGCTTCTTCATCATCAGTGCTCTAAAGTAACTCTGTTCCGCCAACGGGCTCAGGCATTACAGAGTGAAATACATCATGTCTGATAAAGTTTTACACCGCACTTCAGAGACCTGCCCCGCCCTAAGGTCTTAAACACGTCATCCATCACAACAGCGCAAGAATCATCCACAGACAAACAGCCACACGTATCAATGAAAATCACCAACACGACAGAAACATAGACACTCAGGATGACTGCATTCGCATTCTCCATACGACGGGATTGTTATTGTAAACTGTGACATGCATTTCCCGAGCTGTATTATAATAAACTACGTTTGGTCTAGGTAGGGATGGGACTTGTCCTACCCGAAGAGAATGATGCATGGCAGTGCACCCACCCGGAAAACACAGCCCAGCTTGGTGGAGTTAGTATATTTATTTCCGTGAGTACTGGATCTGTTTATAACAAACAATAATTATAGGCAGCTATATTGTCCTAATTTTGATTAAGAACACCATCGTTCTACCGTGTATACAGATCATTAGCGCACGGGCCGATGAAACAGCATCAACACTTCGATAGTATAAAATCAAGGAGAATTTCAAATATTCTCTTACCTACATATTACCACACAAGATCAACATGGGCTGGCAAACATTCTTACAGACAGGAGACAGACGCGTGTATAAGATCACGCGCATATAGGGACGCTGTTCTGATGAATAGAGTTAAAAACATATATTTCTGTCTTTCACATCAACAACGAATATTCATCAGCGTCAACACTCCGCCATTACGTGAATATTGCCTAAGTTTCTGATCAACCGCGTGCTTTCACAACAGAGAACCACGTGACTTTCACTTCTATTTTTCAGTAAATTGGATCAAAGGCTTTAAACACAAGAGCTGCCCAAAACGTGCAACTACTACGGCGTGATGGAAGAGGCGGGAGGGGTGAGTCGGGGCAATTGTTGCTGACGTCACCGCGCTCTCCCACACCCCATCATGCACTCCAGCCTGTAATTAAAACAGGCAAGTTCATAAGCATCCAATCTGTAAAACCGCTTCACACGAATTAAAGGTGAGCTTCCACAGGAATTAGTAGTTCTGAGTTTTTACGTTGATCAGAGACTTGTTTTCTCATCGAGTAGAGACGAAAGTGATATACATTTCTTCCTATAATTATAATTACTCCCTTTACACGGGAGGAAAAATTCATATGACTCCAGGATTAATAAATCACCCTGGAAGTTTCGGTTGTGGTCATCTGCCATCCTGTGACATCAACCAAAAAGTATAAAAGGGGGAGATCATGCACTGAATCTTCATCTTCCCGTCAAAAATTGACACAAGAGAAGAACAAGCATTAGGCTACTTTCGTGTCGCAAACCAAATTCTGCTGTTTTTCTTATTATTAATTTATCACTTCTATTATATATTACTTGGCCAGGAAAGTTATGAAGAGCTAGGAAAAATTAGATTAGGTTAGGCAGTCCGCACCACCATTAATATGCGGAAATAAGATATCACTTGCCGAGGACCTTGCCTTGTCTGACAGGTCAGAGGAGTCGGCGCCAGCACCATCCGGAACGAAATATCCATGTTCAGCATTTCAGCTCAGCGGACAGCCATGTAGACATGCCTTCTCCCATAATTCGGACTTGATGCTGCATGCCAATCATGGCCATCTTATGCAGAGAGCTTTTTGTACGGACGGCAAAAACCTTGATATCGCTACACGTTACAGGGTGACCCATGCGTTGGCGGATAAACACCGTGTGCTTGTAGTTACATTACAGCCTAGTGAACAAAGTGAACATGTTGAAGGGCTAGCCGCTCGGTTCGAAACTAGACTTATTAATGTGCTCCCTACGAAGAAGATGGCCAAAACTAAACGTACGAAACGGCGACAATCAGACTTCCCACATTACAATCCAGCAACAGCAACCACCGCATCCGCAGCACAGTATGCCTTGAGCCACTACGCGACCATCGCCACCATCACGCTGGAACCAACAACAGCAGCAGCACCGGCAGCACTTGCAGTAACGGTACCAGCACCTGCAGTTTCCACTCCGGCAGCACCCGCAGCAAGGCCAACATCCGCATCACGCATGCCACCAGCATCTGCATCCGTAATATGCCAGCCCATTTCCGTAGTTATTATGATGACTGTGCCAGAACAAGCGTTACAGGACATTTCGGATAGATCTATATCTCCTTGTCATCATTTCCGGCACCACCAGCACTTCCATGGACACATCCGCACCATCAGCTATAGCCTTCCAGAGATGGCCCTGTATAGTAGTGATATATCGGCAGCGGAGGATCACCCATCACATCCATTATGTACGAGTCGCGGTACCCAGACCCACTTCATCGCAGATAGAGGTTGCGGCAGGATTTATCAATAGTTGTGCGAAACACAGAATTTATGATTATGTTTATTTTTGAAATACTTTTCTTATTATTATATATGTTTTAACAATCGAAACCCAGTCCCTAGGCTGACTACGGTCATACTACACAGCTGTGCAATATTCTTGCGCAGCTGTGTTTCACCATAGAATAATCGCTGTGGATTCCTTTGTTGTAAACCCGTTGTGTGCGACGTAAGTACACAACACACTAAAGCAAATATGTCATAATCCCGTCATGCAGTCTCAGCTACGTTGGGGCTGCCTGATGAACTAGTCTTTTTACTTTATTAGTATATATTATTTTTCTTATTGTTTTTAAACCCGCGTCAGTATGTCAGTACGACGGGGTGGATTTGGGGCAGTGAGAGCTGCTTGTGCAGAATCTGCACTGTCCCTTAATATAATCGGGATGCATACCACTAATATATATATATATATATATATATATATATATATATATATATATATATATATATATATATATATATATATATATATCTGTGTGCATCCCTTTATTTACCGGGGATGCACGATGTAATTACACCAATCTGTGATACTCTTGTCGGGTAGAGTTACATGATTATATAACCTATATTCATTCTACTGTATGGTAATTGTGGTACGTTGGAGCTTGGGTGTTCTCTGCAGAAAATAATTATCTGCACCAAAGAGAACACTCATGCCAGCTATTGTTTAGGAAATCACTGTTCTAAATAATAAAATATGCACGCACCAAGAAATAAACACAAAACAACAAAAAGAAAAGACCTGGAAAAATAATTCCAGGTCAAAAAATCAAAATCAATGGTATGCCTCCCTCCCAAACTATTTCGCACCCTATGTGCTCTGTCTTATGAACACGCGTCTTTTGCATCACTCTCCTCTTGGCTACACGCCTACTCGGCAAGTCCATAATTCCCACCTAGCACGCTCCCGTGCACTCGATCCACCATGCATGATCGTTGCTACGGGTGTTAAACTAGGAGGGGGTGGTGTAGCTAACCATCCCAGCAACGATGGGTGTGGAACGGCCACTCCGGATTCGCTCCAAGCACGCCCCCATTTGGTAGGATAGTACGCGTACATAGACCTTATGAGAGAGGTTTCTCCTCAAAATCGGCTAAGTCCGATAAGACACGTGGTGCGCATGCGCGCGTGTCAGAGCTTCCCTGACAACAAGTCTCAGAATTGGAAGCGAGTGCGTGCCCATAGTGCACCGAGTAGGTACACGTAAATGCTTATACTTCATAGGTTCTCATTGTTCTTGGCAAGGACTAGGACTAGAATTAAACGAGCTTTCTAAAACTGTAAACTGTTTTAAAATCGGCTCAGAAATGGCTGAGGTATCGTCAAAGCTTCCCGCTAAATTATACTCAGAATATTGCTATAACGTCGTAATCGTGTGTATATATTAAACCAAATACAGAGTGATATTGTACACGTGGCCGATACGTCACTGGTATAATAGCACGCTGATTGGCTGGCGCTCGCCCGCTGATTGGTTGAGGCGACCAGCTCCAACATCACCGCGAGTATAAAAGGAGTGAAAAATCGAGGATCAGGGGCATCACCGGGGTGGAAGGCAGCCTGCACAAGACCTCTGAACAATAAGGAGGATGGATGTAACCTGCTGACCTACCAGTGATTCTCCCTTATACCGGTGTCTTATGGAACCCCGCACGTCCGTGGTGGTAGGAAGTCCTCGGCTTCCACCAGTTTGTGTATACTCCCGGACGGCCATCCGGGATTAATAAATTAATTTAAAGTTAGACCTTTCGCATCCGGACTTTCCTAATGCAACTTCTGTGGGAGGGGCCGGGCGGGCCCAGAATGTGATCCTACATGATGTAGAGCTAGGGTGATTCTTGGTGGACGTCTCGCCAGATCTGCCGACCACGTTGAAAAGTAGACACTAAATTCTGCACTGCATGTCGTGTGTGTTTAATTAACTTTTTGACCTCAGTCTGGTGGACTTTGTTAGGTGCACCGCAAGAGCGATGCGATGCATCCCGCATGGTGTGCCAAGTTATGTAGCTGCTTAACATTGTATACCACCCTCTCTTATAATGGACAAGCTTCAACTTTATTATTTCCGGCGCCGGACGGATAACTTTCTCACTACCATATGAATTATATACTAGTTGCTGGGACTATCTAATGGACATCTTTTCACTGCTCTGTTTCACTGTCCTGGGTATGTACCGTATCTACCCGGCCTGGAGGAGTCTGCTTGCAGAGGAAACCTGTGGAAAGCAGCTGCGGCAATCACTTGTGGAAATCTCTCCAGCACCAGAGAACGTATCGACTCGTGCTATGAATATGTTAGCGCCTCAATTTCAGTAACATAGTAGCCTGTTCCGTACCGATGACAATTAGGTACTCAAGTAACTATACTTTTGTACATCTAATTATTATTTCCATATTTAGTACTGATGACTAATAGGTGCCTTCCCGGTCTTAGGACCACAATTTATAATTTCTTTATTACTGTAAATATTATATTCTTGTTTACTGTGATGCTCTCAGCTAGCCGCACCATCTACGTTTATCAGTCTATGATACTTAGTTACTTAATTTGATTACAATCTACTTATTGCATTGGTTAGTTGTATATGGCAGATAGCCCTCCAGTTTATATGCTTTGTTTAATTGTAGAAAACTTTGGGCCACAGTACTCTAGGAGATACTATACAGCAACATTTATATCCGCATCACTTTTTGCCACCATCATCAATTTTACACTGAGGTCGCTGACCGTGCTCTAATTGTTTGAGCTTGGCATGCTACCGACTAAACCTTATTATTCAGCTCGATAGGATAGGTTAAACTGGTTAGAGAAAATCTTCATTAGGAGACATATAGTGTACGCCTCTTTTCAGGTTGTTGTGATAATGTAGCCCTGCACTCCAGCAAAGTTATGTAAAATTGGCCAAATACCTATAGGGCCTCGTATATATCAAGTTACTGTCTCTGTCCACGATCCAACAACCGCATGGCACTTAATTGTTTGGACGTCCCATCAACACGTTGATCGGATCCGACCCTGGGAAACTATCGGAGGTTTGCGAGCGGTGATGGTTAAAGTGCTGATTTACATCCATTTATCCCCCCCCCATGTATCCTCGGAAACTTGTAAGCTAGATAACCCCACCAACGAAGGAAAGCACTGCGAAAACATATAGTTATAAATGTGGGTTTGATAGTTTATTTACCGGCCCGCAGTGCATATCTGGCGTATTGGAACTTAATCCTAACGACAGGTCAAAAGTTGGATCTGTACGAATCAGTGATGGACGAGACGCTCATCTTCATCCAACTCGTTGGAGTGTCTGGGAAGGATCTTGGAATCCGCCACGCCCTCACGGGAAGGACGCTTGCGATGGATATTCATCTCTCTATCACCGCTTTAACGATATGTCAGTGATCAACCTTGCTTAGGTGAAGTGTATCCATTGTCCAGGTGATGTTTTATGTGGTTGCCGAGCAAGGTAGCCGGATATTCATCAAATCGGATGCGTTGCAATGTAACATGTACGCATACTGTCTGTGGAGGCAGATTCTCTTTCAAAGCGACCTACGGGAAGCTAAGCGTCTGCACCCGTTGGAATCCCTGCTACTTGCGGCCAAAGCTAGTTTTCGTATAACACAACTAATTGGTAGGTTAGACTGTAGCAGAAGTCCGCATAAATAATGTGGCATCTACCAATACAGCATTCTGGAGCTACATAAGACGGTGACGTGGAAATTCTTCGGAAATCGCTGCTTCCATCTTCATGTAAATCAGTACGCATCACGCTAATTATGGTTTCACTGGGATCGTTACTTAGCATATTTTTGTTGAACAAAAGAGTGCCCCTTTTTCCAGGTCTTTTCCTCCGCTTCAGCGTCGAAGGCATTTTCCTGTGACGGAGGCCCACGCGAGTCACTTGCCTCTCGCCATAGCGAGAATTCCTGTGATGGAGGCCCTCGCGAGGCACCTTCCTCTCGCACCATCATGAAACATTCGGTGACGGAGGCCCGTGCGAGGCACTTTCCTCTCGCAGCATCATTGTTCTCTCTGTGTGCGTGTTAGGGTATATTGACTTATATTAAGTTACGCAGTGATCTTGCGCTATGGATGTTTCTCTTGCGGGGATACCTCTGCGGATTCAAAGATATGTGTGGTATCTCCGGCGACACCGCGTAGAAAGGACACCAGCTAGCTCTATAGTGTGTATTATCGTATGCTCACTTACTGTCAAACGATTGTCTTGTTTGTATAGTACTTATTTATATTTCTAGTATATTATTCTAATTGTTCCATTCTCTAAATTATTATGGATAGACACAACGGTGACACAAATAGTTGGGACGACACTGTGTGGTTCAATCTCGGCGGCAATGGTCGCACGGCCCCATCAGTGTTCCACCGGCTCTAGAAGTCGGTCTTTGTACACCACGGAGAGACGTCATACGGGATCCGCAACCCCGAGATCCGCAGCTAACCAGCCATCCCGGTCATCGTGCACTTGTGGTGCGATGGGCGGATATCTATCGGCGGACCAGCACGTACCCCCCCCCCCCCCCCACCCCCGAGCTACAGGACCAGCGTGCACGACCGGAGGCTAAAGTACCCATACAAGACCCATTTTGAAACTAATGGGCCTTTCAGTAACAGCGGATATCTAAACTAAGCTTCACCCACACTTGTCTCGTGTTGGGGTCGATCCCTGAACTCTGTGACTATCAATTTCCAGAAAACTATACAGGTAAGCTGTTGCATATTTTGAAACTAATTAGACTGTGTGCTGTTGCTGCCTATGGCAGCATGCTTATTAAATAATAGAGACACACAATTCGTACAACAACGCGTAGTCGGTCATCAATTAAAGGAAAGGACTAGGGAACTAACAAATGCCCTTGAATAAATAGATTTAGGTAATAATCAACCAATAGCCAGCAGTAAAACAAGAATATATCGGAATAATGTGAAAAAGCCAAATAAATTTCATTTATGTCATTCTGGCGGGAACCAGTTCGTGACGGAGCTGGTGCTGCGCGCTCTAGTGTATGCCGAGCCCCGTCAATTATATTCGCGTTAAATTGACTAGCCACTACTTCCTGCAGGTAAATACTGTCAAATTGTTAACCAATTTGACTGAAAGACATTGTGTCTAGAGACAAGAAATACATTCATTTACACGAATTTCAAAATAGTAAGTAGGCATCATGTTGCAACCTTGGAAACAAGCAGTGTATTTTGAAATCATTTTGACCGAAACGTGTTGCTTCCACCAAATAGTAGCTTTCATATATGATGGTTTCAAAAGAATCAATAGTGAATAAACAGTAGCGAGTTAATCGCTCTACATCGGCGCCTATACAGAACAGTATTCGTACCGCTTACGAAACTCTTTTCACATTTGCGTGCATTATGTTCTAGTACGCTGTATACCCCATGCACAGTTGACACATGGCCGAGGGCGAAGCACCAGCTAATTGACTAATTGGTTCCAACCTAAGCACTCCTAGATTTAGTAAATTTGTTTTCTCAAATAATCCCGATTGATTTCCATTTTACTGGTGATAGTGTATTTAATATTCTATGGAATTACCAATAGACATCATTTAATATTTCCCGTTTGCCTTCCTTTAAGCGTTCGTGACGAACGTATCTAGGTCATTCATGATGTCATTGTTTATGTCATCAGTATACCCGTCACGGTGTTGCTTATGACGTCATATGATGGATGGAAAAACTGTAAAGGTCCATTAACGCTTGACACCGCGCTATTAGGGATGTGTAACAGGCTGCGTTAATTTGCACAATCATTTTTCTGAAAGTTCTTGCTGTCTTAGACAACAAACACCTTCATCGATGTTATTCTTAAAATGAAAAACCGTACCTTTTATGACCATACCACTGTCGATGCTATATTCACTAATGAGAAAGCACATGTTACTATTAAAAGAAGATTAAGGTGTAAAGCAAACACTCTTTTCTCTAGAATATATAGAGTATCTGAAACGAGATATCACTGTTATCAACCGAGCCGGAAATGGACCTTTCCAGTTTATCCATCTACCAAATGAATTATATCACGCACGCACGCACGCACGCACGCACGCATGCACGCACGCACGCACGCACGCACGCACGCACGCACGCACGCACGCACGCACGCACGCACGCACGCACGCACGCACGCACGCACGCACGCACGCACGCACGCACGCACGCACGCACGCACGCACGCACGCACGCACGCACGCACGCACGCACGCACGCACGCACGCACGCACGCACGCACGCACGCACGCACGCACGCACGCACGCACGCACGCACGCACGCACGCACGCACGCACGCAGGCAGGCAGGCAGGCAGGCAGGCAGGCACGCACGCACGCACGCACGTACATACGCACGAAGGTACGCACGCACGCACGCACGCACGCACGCACGCACGCACGCACGCACGCACGCACGCACGCACGCACGCACGCACGCACGCACGCACGCACGCACGCACGTACATACATACGCACGAAGGTACGCACGCATGCACGCACGCTCCCACGCGCACTGGTTGTAAACAACCCATAACACCACCGCCAATAATACCACAATGTCAGAAGACTGCCATTGAAAGAAAAATGTGTATACACAGCGAACTGAGTGTTACGTTCAGGGGAAACACCTTACTCATGTACACATATCTAAATAAAACCATAATTGGTTCCCCTGAATAGAACATACTTGTATGGGATGTATATGAACACAAAACCGGTCTCTGTAGATGCCTTTAAAATGTGTTAACCAATGCGGCACAAAACATAATGAAAAACAAAACTGTTATCTTTACTTTTTATCCAACGTTTAACATTTCCGCGTCTATCATGCGAATGTACAAACGTATTTCATAACAATGTAGTATATACATTACACAATTTGACTTGGTTACATTTTCGCCTAACCAAGCCAGTCTTTTCAGTAATAAATTAACAAAAATAGCCATATTTTGGTCTGCAAATTGACATTTTCTATAAGAAAATTGAAATTTTATGAATAGATTTGAGGGTTAATGGGTTAATGAAAAGTTAACCCTCAACAAGTGATCTCAAAATAAATATCCAAGGTCAACCATGACCTCTCAAAACTAACCATGCCCTCTCAAAACTAACTAACGGCAGGACCACCCAAGCATCGTATAGCTAAACAATGATGGACCGTTCCATGCTTATTCATCCATCATATGACATCATAATCAACTAAGTGACGTGTAGTATGACGTAATAATCATGACTTCATGAATGATTCGAAATAGTCCGTATTTAGTGCTTAATAGTCCGACACGTTGTACGAATTATGTCTTTACGATTTAACAACTATTATGTTGAATATTTTGAAACTAATTTGACTGGGCGCTGTTGCTGCCATAGACAGCAACAGTGCCCAGCCAAATTAGTTTCAAAATATTTAACAGCTTACCTGTATAGTTCTCTGGAAATTGATAGTCAGGGACTTGAGAGATCGATCGATCTCAACACGGACGAGGTGTGGGCTGAGCCTAGCTAGAGGTGGGCGGGGCATAGCTAACACTGGAAAAGTCCATTGAACAGATGATGGCGGTGGTTGACCTCAACTGGTAGCCAAACGAGGCCTTCTCGTTGTAGTCGTTATTATTGGCTTATAATTATTTACCCTTTGTCGTGTCCTATTTTGCAGGGGTTATTGGCCATGTCCTATCTGATTGTCGAACTACGCCATGCCTGTACGATGGAACATGTATTCCAAGAGGGAATGTCTATGTATGCAATTGCCAGACGGGATTCAATGGTGAATTGTGTGAAAAACCAAGTAAGTACTTTAATTTCACAGCAGACGATAAACGTACAGCGTATATAGAACCTTTATCACCTACTTAGTGAGTAATTGGGTGGCTGGGTGGGTCGCTGGGCCTGTGCGGCTGTGTGGCTGGGTGTGTGGCTGGGTGGGTGGGTTTTAGGTGGATGGGTTGGTTTGTGGATGGATGGGTGGGTGGGTGGGTGGGTGGGCGAGCGAGCGAGCGAGTGAGTGAGTGAGTGAGTGAGTGAGTGAGTGAGTGAGTGAGTGAGTGAGTGAGTGAGCGAACGAGTGCGGTAGAGCGGACGGGCGGGCGGGCCATCGTGCATGCGGGCATGGGTGCGGTCAGGCGTGTGTGCGTGCGAGCAGGTGGACGTCCGGGTGGGCGGATGGGCGTTCGGGCGTGCGTGCGCGTGGGCGGGTTGGCGGCAGAAGAAGGGAGAGAGGAAAGAATGTAGGTAGAGAGGGAGAAATGGAGGGAGGGAGTGCGTGAGTGCATGCGAATATTACTGCGTGGGCATACGTAGGTGCGCGCATGTCTGCGTGCATTAGTGTGTGTGCGTGTGTGTGAGTGTGCGTACGTGCGTGCGTGCGTGCGTGCGTGCGTACGTACGTGCGTGCGTGCGTGCGTGCGTGCGTGCGTGCGTGCGTGCGTGCGTGCGTGCGTGCGTGCGTGCGTGCGTGCGTACATCAGAATGGTGTATTTAAGTGCAAGCTATGCACCTCGTTGTGAAGTTAATTGTAATGATGTTATTGTGGTGTTCCTTGCAGACATTAAATTGGGTCTTTGTCCTTTCGTGAATGCGGCCGATATGTTAAGAGCATTGGTGACTAGCAGTGTCAGATGTGAAGCTGAATGTGCATTTGATTTTGAATGCCCTGGTGCGCAGAAGTGTTGCTTGTCATCACCTTGCAATATGCAATGTATGGATGCTGAAGATACGGGTGAGTCAACTCAAACATGTGGGCTATTCTGTTATCGGAAGCAGAAGCATCAGCAGCAGCTACGACAGCAGTCGCAACACGAACAATAACAACAACAAACAACGGCGCTACTACTACCACTACTACTACTACTACTACTACTACTACTACTACTACTACTACTACTTCTACTACTACTACTACTACTACTGCTACTACTACTACTACCGCTGCTGCTGCTCCTGCTGCTGCCGCTGCTACTACTACGACTACTACTACTACTACTACTACTACTACTACTACTACTACTACTACTACTACTGCTGCTGCTGCTGCTGCTGCTGCTGCTGCTGCTACTACTACTATTACTACTACTACTACTACTACTACTACTACTGCTGTTGCTGCTGCTGCTGCTGCTGCTGCTGCTGCTGCTGCTAGTACTACTACTACTACTTTTTTTTTTTTTTTTTTTTTTGATGACACGATCAACGGATCGTGTGGAAAACCTTTAATATCCAAAAATATATAAAAGGCTGACAAAACTATGCAATACACTAACACTGAACAGACGTCAAAGGAAAAACAACTTAAAAAAATTCGCCAGTCTTACCATCATAAATCATATCATTCAAAATATATGCGCAATAAAAATATATACTGCCGTAATAGGCCTACAATACACGCCATACATACATTATTATGACCAGTTTCTGAACAGGCCCGGGTACTTGATTTTGTAGCCGACAAAACGCGAGTATTTAAACGCAAACGTTTTGTCAGCAGTACAGCGAACAATAGCAAATATCGCCTCTGCAAATTAATCTTTCTCTTTACTTGGCGAGAACTTTTCTGAAAATGCCCGTGATCGCTTGCGGCCTGAGTAAACAATAACAAACACCGCTGCTATTTTGAAAAAATGATCTGTGTTTACATAGAGATACTGATTCCAATATTACCCCGGGTCGTTTGCAATTCAAACAATACAATGATCTTAATTTAATACTGGCCATTACAAACATCCGAGACGACTGGAGGCAGCAGTCAGATAAGGCAGCAACCGCCTCCAATCAAGGGATGCCCGTATTTAAGCGTTAATATATATACATTAAAAATTTATTCTTAAAAATGTTACACAAAATGATACAGATGGAATTTAAAACATTACAACATTACATTATTTCCATACTCAGCAAACTAAGGACATTTTTAATCATCATGGTGCCGCTTTAAAACCATTCTATGGCGAAGTAGACCAAAACCCTGTCTCTTCAGTGGTATTGAGGAATGTTAATTTCGATTTGGAGGCCAAGAGAAGACCATTTTTGAAAACTTACCAGTTGAATGACTGCATCGACAACCGAGCCAGCCACTCCAGTGCTAAATTTCCAAAATATTCTTCTCTCGGCCCGCAAATGGTCACTCAATCAGCAAATATTTTGACATTCCTTAACAAATGCTGCTATTAAAGGGCTAATAGTCAGGTTTTCTTTTTCAACTAATATTAATTTAAACTCCTCTGGTACTTCAATACAGGAAATGTGGTGTTCATAAATTAAAAATTATCCAATTTATAGGTGATAATTCTACTAAGTTGGTTACACACCATGTATATTTAAACCGTTCAATCTTCCATTTCTTCATCAACAGAAAAAGTTCTCCTTGGAGGAAAATTAGCATACTGGCGCGAAAAATCGCTTTCAATGAAACTAAGCTGTTCATGTTATCATGGCCCAGTACCTTAGCACATCTATATTTCCAAATTGTCCAAACTGCCATTGTAACAAGACAAATTAGAACATCTTGCAGGCTGTTTGTAAGATGCATTTGTACATGTTTAAAATCTCTAAATAAAATAATATTAGCTGTCAATTTCATGTGACTGATCCCGAAATCCTTTAAAACTGTCTCTATGTGATTCCAGAACTCAAGAATGACTGAGCATTTAAGGAATAAGTGCTCGATTGTTTCCTCCTGCGATTCACAAAGAGGGCATCGATTACTGGTTGTGACGTGACATTTTTGTAATAGATGACCAACCCAAAGTCTGCGATGGAGAAGTCGGCAAGCTACATCCTTTGCTGTATATGGTATAGAGGGCAGGTGTAAATTTTTCCAGACAGTTTTGCATTCAAAGGGTTTATAACATGTGTCATTCCAAACAGCAACAGCTTTTGGTGTTTTAGCGTGTTTTTGTATCAAAACTGTATACCAGTCATGGGAACTCATATGACATTTGAATACATTTTCATCGTAAAGCAAGATGGGTGGAGCTATTTCCTG
The DNA here is from genome assembly GCA_034401795.1 of Chaetoderma sp. LZ-2023a. Lineage (NCBI taxonomy): Eukaryota > Metazoa > Mollusca > Caudofoveata > Chaetodermatida > Chaetodermatidae > Chaetoderma > Chaetoderma sp. LZ-2023a. The sequence goes on along the minus strand of CM067373.1, from coordinate 74,682,282 downwards.
TTGGCTAGTGGAATTTTGTAATTTAAACCAATCCGGAGGAACTGCCTTCCTAATATGAATTAATAATCTCTGAGCGTCGATGGTTCTCAGCTTACATTTCTCTGATAGGGTCTGCCTGGAAACCGACGCTCGGGAATCAAGTGTAATCACATCTGCTAAGTGCTTGATCCCATTAGTTGCTAATGATGGGAAATAAAGAGCTCTATTGGACAGGGTAATGTTATCATTTCCCCACAATTGTTGGTTTAAAGCATCTCCCGATGTCAATGGCGATTGAGTGGTTTTAGAAAACATACTTAATGCCTTGCGTAAGTCCTGATATATCCCAGGAATCCTCCGAATATTTGGGGTGGCGTATTTGAAAAGAAGATACTTGCAGCTGGAAATGGCCCTATGTAAGTTTGGAGTAATTTGCGTGAAACGGTTGTCCAAGGCGAATCTTCATAAAGTAATTCATAAAGAAATTTCAGTTTTAAAGACGCACATTTTGTTGGTATGTGAACTAAATCTAACCCGCCATTTTGTTTTTTGTTCACACACACAGCCTGTGATACAAGGTTAGTTTTATCTTTCCATAAATATGCAAGAATTAATTGACTAATTTCAGTTTCTACATATTTTGGCATATGTACAACTGAGGCTGTATACCACAGCCCGGACATTGCCAAATTATTAATGACAAAGGTTCTTCCAAAAATTGACAAATGACGCCGCCTCCAACCTGCTAGAATATGTTTAACTTTAGTAAGGCGATATGTCCAGTTCATTGAGGGATCCATTTTCCTATTGAAGTAAATTCCCAACACTTTAATATTGTTGTCTGACCACTTTATTCCCATGACGTCATCATTTCGGGAATTCCACTTACCAAGAAACAAACCAACTGATTTATCCTTATTTATTTTTAGGCCAGATGCTTTCTTAAATTCAACCAGTGTCCTTTCTAGGCGACTAAAATAATAATTATCTCCTATGAATACTGTGGTATCATCAGAATATTGTGAAACCTTCAAGGGTCTTACAATACCTGGTATGACAATTCCTTTGAATGTTTTATCTTCACGTATTGTTGCCCCAAATGACTCCATGGCAAGCACAAATAACAAGGGTGGCAATGAACATCCCTGTCGAACGCCACGATTCAAAATTACAGGGTCAGTTAAATGATTATTGACCAAATATCGACTACTTATATTAGTATACAATATCTTGACCCATTTAACACAATTTTCCCCTAAGCCAATACAACGTAAAGACTTAAAAAGAAAATCCCACTCTAGACGATCAAATGCCTTTTCATTATCAAGGCTAATGATTGCTGCTGGTATTTTGTCTTTCTCCACTAAATTAATTAAATCCCGTATAAGAAAGACGTTTGTTAAAATGCTTCTGCCTGGAATACCACAGGTCTGATCAGCGTCAATCACTTCCTCCAAAACTCTGCTTAGTTTTAGTGATAGAGCTCTAGACATTATTTTATAATCCACACACAGCAGAGATATTGGTCGGTAATTTCTCAAATCTTCCCTTTCACCTTTCTTATAAAGTATTCGAACGTATGCCTGAGACATGGAAGGTGGAAGGTTGCCAATTTCCAAAATTTCATGTACGACCTGCAGCAATGATGGCCCTAGTATACTCCAGAATGTGCTATAAAAGTCTGCTGTCAGGCCATCACATCCAGGAGTTTTGCCTGCTTTCATACCATGTAAGGATTCAGTTAAATCTTGTAATGTTAAACATTGCTCACACATTACACGGCATGAATCCGGCAACGTTTTCTTGATGTTACCTAAGACATGTGCAGCTGCTGCAGCATCACATCCTTCAGATGAATAGTGACATTGATAAAAATGATGAACAGCTCTTGTTATATCAGCTGTTGAATCAAGATTTACACCATCATTTGATTTTACACGTCTAATAATCTTTCCTATGCCCCTATCTTTTTCCAAACTGCAGAAAAGCTGTGTGGGTTTTTCACCCTCAGCCCGCATCTGAGCTCGTGACCGAATTTTTGCACCTTCAAACATATACTTATCTAACTCATTTATTGTGTTCTTTGTTTGAATTAAAAGGTCGCTATAGCCTTCTTCTCCATTATTTACTTTATTGGAGGTTCGTAATAAAAGTGTATCCAACGCTTTCCCGTGCCTTCGTCTATCTCGTGCTAATTTATAAGCATACTGCCGTGAAATGTGAGCCAGATTATTGTTACCCTCCTCCCACCATTGAATAAAATTTTCATATGAGTCCTTTTTTCCGAGCCAATAATGCCAAAAGTGTTGGATAAGCTGATAATATTTAGCATCGTGAAGGAGTGAGTTATTATATTTCCAATATCCATTCCCTTGCTTAATCCAGTCAGCATTATCTAAGGTAATACACATCATATTGTGATCCGAGAATGCTACAGGTACAGTTGTTGTCTGAGTTAGTTTACCTTTAAACGACTCCTGCAAATAAATCCTGTCTATTCTTGATGCAACATGCCCATCACGTGGATACCAAGTGAATTGTTTTCCATCAGGATTCAACAGCCGATAACTGTCGAATAAGCATTCTCGATCACATAGCTGGTTCAACTCCTTGTGGGATGTGTCAGCATAAATAGCTGAAGACCGTCTATCTTTATTTGCATCTAAAATACAATTAAAATCTCCTCCTAGTACTAAATTTTCCGTCCCTTCATGTATAATTGTCGATACTTCTTTTAGAAAAGCATGCCGAGGACCATGTAAAGTTGGTGCATAAATACACATAATATTTAAAACTGAATCAGAAATATTTACTGATATTTTCACCCAACGCCCATTTGTATCAGTTGATGATGATACGACATTAGCATATTTAAGGCACCTAGGGAGAATAAGAATAGCTACTTCTTCACTATTGTCTGTTGATAACGAAAAGTACAATTCGCCTTTGAAGAACTGTTTAAATGAATTATATACTTCAGGATTGTGAATTTTAGTTTCCTGAAGTAATGCTATGTCTGTCTTTTGCTTTTCAAGTTCTTCCAACAAAGACCTTTGCTTTAATTCTGTATTCAAACCCCTACAATTTAAGGTGCTAATAATCATAATAAGTAGGGTAATATACAACACCGCTACAATGGCAAATCTAATTGGATTTTGTTTTTTTACTGCCATTCTTTCGTTTTTTAGCCCATTTACCCAGCTTACTGTTAAAATCATGATTATTCAGCTGAACAATTTCCAAATGTCCGTACTTGGAAGCATCAGAATCACACCTTAAATGTCTATAGTGTACCCCTTTCGCTGTTATATAGGGTACGAGCGTTTCACCATCATCTGAACGATACATGACCATTTAATTGGTCGTATGTGAAGTGACTGAGTATTCTGACCCAGCCAATGACATATTGTCATCCTCAATATCCTCTTCCTCCACCTCACTCTCAGATCCAGAATCAATTTGATGACGTTTGATTCCTCCAACGCCATTATTAATAGGGGTATCCATAGCATCCATCATTCAAATACCTCCACCTATTGCGCCTTTCTCAAGGCTGTGGTTACTGCTACTTATGCCCGAGATTTGACTTAAAGGAAGTGGGGGGAAATCTTCGTCTTCCGTCAATTGTGACCTAAATTTATTTTGCCCACATCCCAAACTCTCTGACTGAGTAAACTCAATGTCACTCAGATTCTCGCCATCAACTGGTTGACTTTCGCTAGCATCAACTGGAGTTAAACCAATCCCTTCTAAAATGTATATTTCATCATTAGGCTCAGTTCTTGCTACCGCTGCACACGATGTTAATGGCAAATGCACATCAACTACAACTGGAATTGGCGCTGTAACTGGTGGTGACATTTCCTTATCCCGTATCAGCACAGAGGGCTTTTCAACTGATCCACCGCTTTGAGGTTGCTTTGGTGCAGTGGAATTGGCCATCTTATTAGGGCATCGCCATTTAAAATGCTCAGTAGAACCGCATATAAGGCACTTGTTTTCTGTGGACAATCTCCTGCTAGATGGGTAGTACTGGAACAAATGCGGCATTCCTTAACTTGTCCCCTGTACCATAAGGGAAGGATGAAAATTCCATCAATGGACAATTTATTAGGTAACGGTTTATCCACTTTATCGAAATAAACTAGCCTAACTCCAGTCTCTAGCGTCCTGTCAAATCGATACGTCTCCCTCCCCACCTTCAGAATCTTCCCATACTGGCCGAGCTCAGATGTTAGCCGCTCATTAGGGATCTCCAAAGGCGCTTTAATCTTCACCACCAGTTTATCGCTTTCAATTTCTTCAACTCCACAAACCTCTCCCTTAACAGTCAAATCATTTGCTAATAGCTTCTCCTTTGCCTGTTCATTGGCCAAAGTAATGTTCCATATATTACGAGTAATATTAATAAAGCCCTTTAACACCATAGGTCCAGCGCCGACGATATCTTTTAAGCCATGATAAACGTCTGTGGCTGATACGTCCCACCCTCTTGTGGTTATTTTCAAACTTAACGTCCGTTTATATTTAGCTGACATTTCTAATGACGTTATAACAGCAGCGCGCCAGACCACCTTTAAAACCGCGCATTTGCATGTAGGTCACGCTAACACAGGTGAACGAAAAGCCGCCTATGCAAACAGGCCAGGCTAATGCAGTTGTCAAAGGCAACCAACATAATAGGCGCCTTTAACGGCGTGAAAGGCGGCGGACAAGCGCAACTAAAGGTGGACAAACAGCTGGACAAACAAGGCCGAAACAGCAGCGACAGCCAACAATGGCTAGCGCTTTAAAACAAGCGAGCAACAAGTTTGAAATACCTCGCTGCAAAATACGACCTCCAACATCAAAATCTCCCCAAATAAATACAACAAAATTAACGTATATACACTTATAAAGAACCAAGACAAAAATAACGCATATAGGTGTAATAGAATGCGTCTTAAATCGACGTTAATAGCAGAGCCAAAGCAGTAGGACTTCAATGACTACTACCACTACTACTACTACTACCACTACTGCTACTACTACTGCTGCTGCTGCTGCTGCTGCTGCGTTGGCTGCTGCTGCTGCCGCTGCTGCTACTACTACTACTACTACTACTACTACTACTACTACTACTACTGCTGCTGCTGCTGCTGCTGCTTCTGCTCCTGATACTACTACTACTACTACTACTACTACTACTACTACTACTACTACTACTACTACTACTACTACTACTACCACTACTACTACTACTACTACTACTACTACTACTACTACTACTACTACTACTACTACTACTACTACTACTACTACCACTACTACTACTACCCGCAATGGTGCTTACATCTGTGTGTCCGTTTGACTCAGTACCCTTAAAGGCTTATATTCCGCTTTGTATAGTTCAAAGTCACTGTTTAATTGAAGCCTTGATACATTTCATGCAATTGCCGATACAATATCCCAGGTGAAAATTCACTATTCTGTATGTTGGCATTATCAGGACAGGCTGATAAATAAAAAGCATCTTTAATTCGATTCTCGTGTTTTGCAGAATTAACGCCATGTGAGCAGGAACGAATGATGATGAGTCGGACTAGAGACACATTCCAAACTTTCTCCGAAATACAGAACATTAATTTTCAGCAATATGTAACAGCGGTACAAAACAACCCGTCCTTCAACACCATCTTGGGATCTTCTCTTGGCTCAGTGTCCCTGGATCAAGCGTTGCAAATGTTTGGTCAAGAGGCACTAGGAAATATTTTCACAAGCGTCATTACCGCTGTACCGTTCCCAGACCCAACGTGTGATGCCGTCGGTGCTTATGCCCAAGAGCAGTGCACCACATTCTTGGATGGAAGATCTGGGGAATGCAATGCACTGGAAGCAAAATTCGACAGTAGGTGACCATAATAAATATCGAATATCTCTGTATAACGTTTAAAGTCTCGCATTCAGACTATTGCTCATAGCACTGTACGTAACACGCCAAATAGAATAATGGGTGGATCCGATATATTATTCAAGTGTGACGTCAAAATCAAGTACGTCAAAACACGCGTAGGCTGACGTCACGATCAAAATGCGTAACAAATGACGTATACCTGAAACATATCTGACGAATATAAACATATCGCCACTTTTTCTTGTAATGTCCACAATTGGCAGATGAAATAACCATTTGTTGGACTATAGTCAACAATTTAAGCCACGTATTGCGTTAGATAGCATTGTAAATGGGAGTGGGAATTGTTCCGCAGAGAAAAATGCAGAGGTGGCGACGCTGGTGCGGTTTTATAAGGCAAGCGGTCAGATTTTGAAGTATGCAAGTCTGCGCGCGTGTGTGTGTGCGTGTGCGTGCGCGTGCTCGTGTGTGCACGTGTGTGTGTGTGTGGGGGGGGGGGTGTGGGTGCGTGCGTGCGTGCGTGCGTGCGTGCGTGCGTTCGTGCGTGAACACTTGTCGGCAACTTTCTGCTCGACTGATCCCATACAGGGAAATGGTATTTTAAAATGATGATGTTATTAACAGATGAGTTATCTCTTTGCTATCAAAATTTGTTTGTATTATTGTTCATCCTACTCATGTTTTGTGGCCCAGCCTGTCGATAGCGACTTCTATGTGGGCCTAATAAGTGATACAAAACACAGATGGCCACTTTACTAAACTAGGATAAAAATACATATAGCTTTTGACTACCAATTAATATGATCGTTGCCGACTGTTCTGGCTCTATTTCTCACTGTCACAAGTCAAAGCATAACTAGTGTAAAATGGCATCTATCTGAATATGAATAGGTACCTCAACCCCCCCCCCCTCCCCACACACACACACTCTCTCTCTCTCTCTCTCTCTCTCCACTCTTTTCTCTCTTACATTAATGGTTGTATCTATATAATGTATTTTTATGTTGCCAATTACTATTTCTGTAAGGAGATTGCGTCTCTAAGTTGACAGATGCTGTGCCCTATTCCATTGTACAGTTAATATTCCGTGAGAAAGAATACACCAACCCAGTGTATTATTTAAGAAAAATAAGTTCAGTAATTAAATACTATGAAGATCTATCCACTATTATCTCTTTAACTGTCTCACTACCGCAAGACACTAGGCAATAATTTCTACCGGCAATAACTAGGGACCTGCTGAATATTTTAAAACACTATTTGACTGAAAGCTGGTGGTGGCTTAGCGACCAACAACGTTCAATCAAATAGTTTTCTAACTATGCAGCATATTCAGCATTAGACCCCATGCAAAATGTAGTCTCCAGACATTTAAGGCGTAGACAGTTAATTGACATCTTTTACTGTGCCCCTTGTTGTCAGCGTAGATAGTACTACCTGGTACGATTTCTTGCAATACGCAATGCATTTTGTTATCTAATATTTTATCTCATATGCACTTATGTTCATTTACGTAGAATGTCTAAAACTGCCTGTCCCTGGAGATGGAACGAAATACCAAGACATTGTATCAGGCCGAATCATCGCGTGTCCGAACGCCTATGATGAAGGAAGCTGTGCCTGTACCTCGGTCATTGTAGGCCCTTACGGAGATGCAAGTAAGTATTATTTTACAATGACGCTAACAACAACAACGGCACCAGCAGCAACGCCAAAGGCAACAACGCCAAAACGCGACAATAACAACAACAACAACAACAACAACAACAACAAAAACAACAACGCCACCACCACGACAACCAACAGCACCACAAACCACATCAGTAGTAGCAGCAACAACAGCATCAGTAGCAGAAGCGGTATTAACAGCAGCAACCGCAGCAGCAGCAGCATCAGCAGCAGCAGCAGCAGCAGCAGCAGCAGCAGCAGCAGCAGCAGCAGCAGCAGACGAGAACGACTACGATGACGGCGACGACGACAACGACGACTGCGACGACGACAGATTGGGAAGCAGCAGCAACAACAGCAACAGTAGCAGCAACAGCAGCCACAGCAGAAACAAGGACGAAAACAACAATATCAACTACGATCGTCAGTGACTTATTGGAACAAGCTGTTAGCTAACTTGTCTTAAGCGCCGTCCTTTTTGTATCCCTATCAGTTCCCGAACAGTAGTAATGGGAACATCACTGCTACCCTTCTTGACACTGCATCGGAGATGGCCAGCTATGTACGAGTCTGCATTTGCATTAAGCCCTGCTAAAGTTGGTTACTGTGGTGGTACTGAAACCAGCAACGGCCCAACAACTTGCATTTTCAATGACGGCTTGTTGTAGCATTCGATCTACCTCCCAAATAACAAGACTATGTTGGCCCAATGGTGACCCAACATACGATAGATTATTGGCCCAACGTTGACTGTCTAGGTTGGCCCAGAATTATTATGCTTATATGTCTAATAGTGGCACGACACGTTGTGCCCATAGAAATCTTATACATAGAAAGATAATTGGCGAATCTGCTCTATACAATGCATTGAATTATCCGTCGGCCACATTGGCGCTCTCACTCAGTCTGACAGCTAATGATAAACAGTAATACAGCTAAGCGTAGTACTTAGGCTGCAAAAGCTATAGCTGCTGTATCAATGAGGAAATGTCATCAAATCTAATAAGTAATGGAACATGCATTTTGCTTTAAATAACATTTTGGCTGCGAGTATGTGTCTTAATATTGATTAAATGACAGAAAGTTGATGCAACCATGAACGTCTTATAAACAGAACACTAATGTATCAAGAAGTTTGCCATGCTCATATTACGGTTGATAACAAAAACTGCCTCATATAGAAACAGTTGCGCCATATTAAACAGTTGCGATCTAGCCGACATGGCTACTGCATCAATAAAGCTGTGGCTAAATTAGCCTATAAAAATATCCTATTCATAAAGTTCTTGCAACCAGAAATATGTTGTATCCACAACGTTGTTGCATTCAAAGCTGTTACGAAAACAAAGATGCTGAACTCAAAGATGTTGCAAATAAAACACTGTTACAGATATAATGACGTTGCATTCACAAAGATCCTGCGCACTTTCTGTGAGCAGGGACAGCTATAACAGCAACAACAGTGGTAGCAAAATCAGTAACAGTAATAGTGAAAACTGCAACAGCATTCAGTTTAATGATGCTGAATATGTAAACGCCATGGACAGTAGCAAATAAGAATCATCCCATTCCTCATGTAATTTGATGTCAGCAATACATCAGCACTATCTATCCCTTCTGAGAGGCATGTCTATAAACTTGTCAAGACTGGAGTGATACTTTCAAGGCAAATTCATTCTAAAATCCGAGCGAAGCCGGGTCCAAAAAGAAAGCAAGGCTACATGGAATTGTTTTTAAAATATTTGGATTGAATTTTGGTGTTTCAATCAAGTTGTTTTCAAAGGTATCATCATGATTCTTACTATGCCTTGGAGAATTACAACAATAATCATGTGAGGATCCGCATTGGTCCAATTAAATGGCATATGTTGCTGATGTCATTGCTATCGCAGCTATCAACATTGACATTGCCATTAATATTGCCATCTTCATCACCATTGCCTTTGTTATCATTAGTATATAATATAATTATTATTATTATTATTATTAGTAGTAGTAGTAGTAGTAGTAGTAGTAGTAGTAGTAGTAGTAGTGGTAGTAGTAGTAGTAGTAGTAGTAGTAGTAGTAGTAGTAGTAGTATTAGTAGTAGAAGTAGTAGTAGTAGTAGTAGTAGTAGTAGTAGTAGTAGTAGTAGTAGTAGTAGTAGTAGTAGTAGTAGTAGTAGTAGTGTAGTAGTAGTAGTAGTAGTAGTAGTAGTAGTGGTAGTAGTAGTAGTAGTAGTAGTAGTAGTAGTAGTAGTAGTAGTAGTAGTAGTAGTAGTAGTAGTAGTAGTAGTATTACGGGCGCTTGCCACCAGAAGGGGGTTGTATTCATAACCCTATTGATAATTAGAGCTTCTACAACGAGAATGCGATTGCGTCCAGGAATTTGTTTGCAGAAAGCTGTTGCAAATAATACAACCGTTAGATTTATTAACCCTTTCACGAACTAATTCTCCAGATCTCATTTTCAAGGCAACCATGCAAGAAAACTGTTGAAAATTTGAAATTAATTATAATGAAAGGAAACAACGGCTTCCTGTCAAATTAAGAGAAGACTGTTTTTGAAAATTTACCACTAGAATCGCTCCCGTTATTCCAGTGGTAAATTCTCAAAAACAATCTTCTCTTTGCTCTGCACATGGCCATTTCTCAGGATCACTACAGAAGCCGTTTTTGGCTGATTTCAGTGCTAAAGGATGCAATAGCATCTGATACAGATTATCTACTAGATGTAATCATTAATTATATACAATTAATGTTAATGAGGCGATAAAGCCGCAGAAGCCATAAATATATATGTCAATTTGCCAGGGGTAATGACACGATTCCCTGGAAATATATTTTGAAGAGAGCTAAATATATGAAATATCAGATTTATTTTGAAATCAATTTTGACTGAAGCTCTCCTACCTTTACTGAAAACAACTTTCAATCAAATTGGGGTAAAAAAATAATTAACCCGATTCTCGCGAAGCATTAGAAACTCGTCGTATCTATTTGTGCAAAAGGAAATGGCTCATTGACACACTATCGCACCACAGAAAGGGAGTGTTGCTTATTGACAACACACAGATGTTTGTATTAGTTTTTGTGGAAGTTGGCATGTTCTATCTGCCATTGTATCTAAACTATAAAGCATTTTTCGCAGAAAAACTGCTATCATTTAAAAGACATCATCTAGATTTGATTACAAAAATCCAAGTAGTTCTTATGCAGCTCAGGGGTTTGAATTAGGGTGGTATGGGTTTTTCCTATTGGCTTCTATATTGAGGAAATTGATTTTTGCTAGTACCAAGAGGTGGCCCAGAGAATGTAAAACTGGTTACAATGGTCGTTCTAGTTAACACAGTAAGATTTTTATGGTTGGGCGCAACACATTTGCCCAACGTTGGCCCGACATACCTCATATACCATTCGCTTTCTACCTTGGCCAGCATTCTTCTACCCATTGGTCTAATGTTGGGCCAGCATATCTAACAAATATGTGTGACATATTACCAAAAATGTAATTTCTTATGTTTCAATATATAGACTATTAGCAATATGATGAATACATTTAATTAAATGTTTCAAACCTGCACGCAATGTACGATTTCGAATAACAGCTTTAATAGGTGTATGCTACTAATACATTCTGGGACAGACTGCGCTTATTCATAGGACATTACCAATTTCTTAATGTGGGTTTTCACAAGACATATGCTATGGCCCGGCTTACTGGGCAATAAGCTCAATCGGTTTATTTGCAACACAGACTTAAATTAATCTAGTCCACACTGTGATATCGAGGCACCGGGTTATCTCCATTGAGAAGTCAATCTTTACCATTACACATTGTAATTGTGCAACCTAATTATTAAATGCATTGGCTTACTGAACTTAGATAACAAACAATAGGCTAAACATTGTACTAACGTATGCATGTTATTCGGTATATAGATTGGCTATACGTTGTTGGACCTACGTTGATCCAACAACTGCAATCCAGCTGCGAGTTTGCCACTATAATGCCTCACTGATACAACACATATGTATATCATTATTAAGCACATTGGCTATAAGTTGTTGGGCAGGCGTTGACATATGCTGCACACCTTTAACATTGCTCCTGTGTAACCAATGTGGGCCCAACCCAAAGACATAGCATTTATTATATATATTGGCTTTAAACTGTTTGCCCAACAATTTGACGCCAGCACCGATGGCGCCAACCAATTGCCAACATTGGCTCAAGGTGCAATAACCATACAATCAACAATGTTGGCTCAATGAAGCAATGCTATCCGGGCAGTAGTCTCTGTAACATATGTTCACGTCATCTTATTCTTGTTGTTGTTGTTGTTGTTGTTGTTGTTGTTGTTCTTCTTCTTTTTCTTCTTTTTCTTTTTCTTCTTCCTCTTTTTCCATTTCTTCTTCTTCCTCTTATTTTTCTTCTCCTCAGCCTCCTCCTCCTCCTCCTCCTCCTCCTCCTCATCCTCCTCCTCCTCCTCCTCTTCCTTCTCCTCATCCTCCTCCTCCTCGTCCTCATTATTATTACTATTATTATTATTATTATTATTATTATTATTATTATTATTAATATTGTTATTATTGTTAGACTGCAGTCCGGAAGTAGATCTGCCATTCGAACGAACATACGGTACCAGAGAGAGAAATTGGAGAGCATGGATTCAGAATTTTGGTGTCCAACTACTGGACAGGGATGGCGCGACCGGGGGTACATGTGCATACTTCAACGGTAGAGCTTCATTGCGCATCCCACTGTTCAGTGGAAGTGGATGGGGAAGTCGTGTCTACGTCACACTCCGATATCAAGTAAGTTGTTCACGTTTTTATTTCAAAGCCACAAAGATACCCTGACAACATACGTTACTGGTCTGGCATGGGGCCAATACCGGGCCAAGATAGTGACCTAATACCTGTCCAGTAGCGAATGACATCAGGCTAGACACACGAAAGGACACGCTTGTGAATTTCTATGGCGATACGCTATCATCTATGGTTGGAGCAGGCATTGCTGAACACCGCCGAATGTCAATATCATTTGATTTCTTCGGTATTTAGACTCGATGGGCCAAATGATACGTAGCTCTTCAAATATTTGAAACTAAGTCGAGAGCTCATAATCAAAATTAGTTTCAATATATTCCACATTATATTTATTAATTTGAAAATGAGTTTTCAAATTAGGCATTTAAAAAAAAATGGCTGATTGCAATGTACAAAACTTGCTCACATGCACAGAATTTGCGACAGTTACAGCACAGCCAAGACATGAGTTAACATGATTCCAAAACAAAATAAACCATATTGTTAAGCATTTTGAACCTAATTGGATTGGAAGTCATTGCTGCTACCGACATATTCTTAGAAAAAACATTCTTAACATCACTCAACTGAAAGGCAATTTATTGATAAAGAGATAAAGAAAGGTCACTAAAATGTGATTGACTCATGCTCGTAGTCGTAGTCTTAAGCTTACTAAAATAAGTACATGGTGTGGTAGCATCATTCAATCCCTGCACTCTCCAAATCTCAATTTGCAGAAAGCTATACAGATAAGCTGTCGAATATTTTGAAACTAATTTGATTTGGTGCTGTTGCTGTCTGTGCCACGTGGGTAATGGGAATTGATTTGAATTGTATGGATTCATTGCAAACTAGTTTAAATATCGCCAACTCGTTGCAAAGATTACAGGTAAAAACTAATAAATATTTCGAACGTAGTTTTATTTTGATCTCGCGAAGAGTTGAAGTTTCTGTGTGGTATGGCTGAATAGGATGCTTCCTTTTTCGCTACACCCCGCCAATGTTTAGTCAAGTTCGGCCTAATATTTACCCCTATTGGGATCGATTTGAAACATGAATTGGCAGAATCTAAATTCCGAGGCAACTATACATGTACGATGTTGAATAATTTGAAACTAATTTGACTGATGTTGGAATTGCCACATGTCTCAGTCAAATTAGTATCGTCAACGAAATGTTTACGACATTGTAAATTCACCAGGCATAAAGACATACAATGGAGGAACGCTGTTTTAGCTATGCCACGCCAATTTCTAACTAAGCTCCACCCACACTCTACCCGTGTTGGGATCTGCCGACCCCTAAACACCCAGACTATCACTCTCCAGAAGACTATGCGAGTAAGCTGTTGAATATTTTGATACTAATTTGACCGAGAACTATAGCTGTCTACTCTTAGTCAGTCATCAATTGAGCGTTTGTGACAAACTATCTAAGCCATTCATGGAGGCATTAATTAGGACGACAACAACAGGTCCCCTAGTTGATTATGACGTCATATGATTGATGAATAAACTGGGAAGGAGCATGCCTATATGTTCGTGGCAGACAGTTTCCGAATTTAAATATCACGTTATTTTGATTGTGACACCATGTGAAGCATTTGATTATGACTTCAGATAGTTGAGTGGCAGAACAGATTCCTCTTTCAGAGATGTCAGATTGATGTAATTAATGACATGCATGTGTTTTCCTCTATATTAGGAGGACAGTTCTGCTAATAGACTGGACACGCAGGCACTTTTTACGAATGCTGCATGTGAACGTGGCGCTGGTATGTTCGCAGCACCGAGTGTTGCCATTACGCATGACCCAGCAAATGCACTGGGCGGTTATGTCAATTCTGGAGCGAGAGCAGGGTTTACGGTCGCGACAACTGTAAGTTATACTCACACTAGCAATCGTGTTATCATCGCCCCATATGGGCAAGAGTATATGTCATTCAGGTGTGCTTGCGCATATCTGTCTCGGCGTGCGTGCACGTGCATGCATGCGTGCATGTGCACAGGTGTGCATGCTCGCGTGTGCGTGTGTGTGTGTATGTGTGTGTGTGCGCATGCATGCATCCAGAGCTCTTGTTCGGAGATCTTTCTTGATTTGACTTGGCTAAACCACCAACAACTTTCAGTCCAACTGTTTTCAAAATATTCACAACTTCCAGGGTTATACCCATTAGAATTATTCTCTGGTGGCTTGCAGCCTTTAGACTGTTAATTGAGATTGCTATATCCCGGCGTTTATCCACTTTTTAACGTAGGTCTAATATGTTTCCGTACCGTGTCGGAAAAGATTTATCATAGCACTCAAAAGATAAAAGACAACAGCAACAGCTTTCATCAAAATTGTTTAAAAATAAACACATTCAAAATCATGTGAGCTAAGAAAAACTCGCCAACAGGTACAGGTGTTTAAGGTATTGCGCAAATCGCTAAAACTGCGTGATATCCATTGCGAACATTTTAAATTTGTCCACTGGAATAACTAGTTCCGTGGTTTAGGTACGTTTCTTAAAACTGTGTCTTAAAATATTGAATATTAACGATCTGAGATGTCGGTAAATGGGCTAACACATTTTTGGGAGTGATGACTTCACCAATCAAGAAACAGTTAGTTGCGATTGTGCTCTCTGCATCGGCTACGGATGGTCATGTCCGTAATCACTATTCCAGCAAAACTGAGTTCCTACTCATTTGTGCTAAAAGCTTAATACAACTACTTGTTCTGCTGATGATGTGTTGCTTTGATCGTCTATAATGTTGATGCCTGTTTTAGTGGACACTCTTCCATCCCAAACACGTGCTCTCAACACCACACTTTATCAGTCTTCCAAATCCAATGTCGTCAACATCATTTATGTGATGCTCCGAATGATTCCTGCATCTGGCTGATGTCAGAAATGAGCTTCATTTGGACCGTGCATACCACACACGCACGTACGCACACACGCACTCACACACGCACGCACGCACACACGCACGCACGCACGCACACGCACGTAAGCGCTCACACAAATGGAACATTGGCATGATCGGACAGTACGAAGTTCATAATATATAGCACATAACAAAAGATATATTTATGGACACGGTACGTATTATTAATTATTATTTAAAAAGGTTAATGCCATTCTACAACACAATATTTTTTAGGATAATGGTATTTGTCAAAACATTTCATTTTCAATGGCTGTATCAGACGATATTTTTATGATTGATTGCTTTCATGTTGGAGCTAGTCGCTGTCATATGTGCCTCTCTTTGTTCTTTCATCCTCACCACAGGCGTTGAGCTTTCCATTGATGGCGAATTGAACCAGTTTCCTCTTCTGTGCGTCCATTACCCCCACTCTACTGATAGGCAATCAGTTAGTCCTTCACAAATTAGTCATCAACATTCAACAACTAGAGTGCCTTAGACGACGTAATGGGGACGCACTGACGAACGGCCATCTTGGCCGGTTTGACAAATGGACTCGGATGAATGCAATTAATAAAGACAACACCATCATTTTTTTGTGATAGTTAAATTGGAGAGACATAGTAAATTTTCTCATCTCCACGATTGCCACTTTTATCTTGCCTTGAAAACTAAGGGTTTATACAATAACCTCATATGCAATATTTAACTTCTATTAATTTGCTGGCATGTAAGAGATGATTGTACATTATAATGGCTCAGTCTGACGTCCTCAACACATTTCTTGAACCTTTCTCTTATACTTAAACCGATTAGACCACTCCGCCTTGATCTGCTGATTTCGTACGAAGTCACAGGGATTTGTTTGGAATAGGTCATCTTCACTGATCTGAATTTCGCGGTGTCGCTGTATCCACGTGCGCTTAATACTGGTAACTATCAGAATAAATTCTTGAAATGAATATTACTACCAACAACGTGTTGAACACTTCATTTCAAAGTTGATTCACGATAAAGTGTACAGTTAAGCTTTTAAAAATACTAGAATTATTAGACGTCATGGATTTTTCTGTTGGTGAAATGCTAAAGTCTGATCACTCAGGTAACATCTGTTTTGCTAAACACTCATGTATCCTGTCTAGAAATCTGATCCCTCAAGTAATTGTACCTGGAAACTGATTACTCATGCATCTCATATCCATTGTACAAAGAATTGTGTGATACTTGTGCCACCAATTCAAATGAGTGGCCATTTAATGTAGTACTGTAAAATAATGTTTGTGTTCCATCAGTCCACTTCACAATTCCACAAAATTGATCTTTCTCGGGAATGCTCCTTCCAGCGCAGCTATAGTTCTGATATTTCCACAAGATGTCTCAACATGCTATTACAATGATATTTAACTCTTAATGAGAATTAATGAGCCAATACAGCCAAAACAAGACATACGCATATATTATTATGAACGATCCTTAATCTAGGAGAACTACATCTGACCATTTACCGGATCCTCATTTGCTCTATCTACGAGAAATAGAAAGAAAAGGAGCATGATCAATAATGATCTTAATAATCTCAATAATGATTATTTTATTGTTATTTTTTCATTATTCATGAGTGTTTTATTGGCATTAACTTTTTGTAAGGACCATCGTAAGTATCCTTCATACACTTGTTACATCACTGACGATTGTGTTGTCAGCTCATTTCTCGATGGGATAGCACCATTGTCCAGCTGGTCAGATTCTAGTGAAGATAGAATCATGCGCCTCCCTACTTTCCCCGTGGTTACCACTGGGTGTGTGGAGGCAGCCTCCAACACGTCTCTGTGGTAATACATGCTCTTGGTGTACATGTATGCCTCGGCCCACCAGAACTAGGAAGCTCCCACCCCACCCTACCCACCACCCGGCTCATTACCTCATTACGTAGCCAGCAAAATTCGTGTGGGACCGACCACGCCGGATCCCCTCTTTCCAAGACCTTGAGTACCCCATGGGAACCGAGTAGCAGACGGCGCGGTGTCCTCATCTGAGGAGTCAGACAGCGGCAGAGCGCCTGCGCCGTGTAGTTGAAGCATGCGGTGCATGGGGTGGGGGTGCGAGTGGTGGGGCGTGTGGGGTGGTGGGGACATGGTGCCAGCGGCCAACACTATCATAGTATTTATGATGTGGCACATATGACTATCACATCAGACTGGTGCTGTTAGTAGCCATTTGGGAAGTTATTACAATCTGAAGCAAAGCATATGTCTACATATTTAACAAGATCTAAACAAGTTTGTTGAGGAAACGTAACATATAATTATAATAATAATTAGTCAACATGAACATAAGTCTGCTTTTTCCTGTTCCAATAATCAATAATTGAGAGAACAGATGACAAAAAGTGACACTGTCATGTGATGCAAATATTAAGCAATTGATTGTGTACCGGTCCAGTCAGACAATGTGTGTATGCCACGTTTGATTGTTCCAATAATTGGCACCGCAGATGACCAAAACTCTCCACTTTGGGCACAAATCAAAATTGGTAACATATGGCTGTAATCTATGCATTTATATTGGTCCAGGCGTAATCGGTCAAATTGGCACCCATGCTTTCACAAATGCGCGGCTATCACTACAGGGTGTATCGATAATTTCACCAAGCACATGTGCCCCTATGGACAGATGGCTAATGGATACATATGCGTCTATAATTTCACCAATGTGCATCCATCACAATAACCATAATCGATATTTCCTGCTTGTAGGTGGATATAATTGTTCTTCTGTCGCTATAGTGTTGCCAGGTGTCAATAATGTATGTGCATCTATCAATATCGTCCATAAACTTTAATTGTGTGTATATCGTTATAGGGGGTGACAGGTCGCTATAATGTATGTGTGTCTATTGCTCAGTCAATGGACCTTTCCATTTTTATCTATACCCAGGCTATCTCTAGCTAAGTTCCACTCACACATCGGTCATGTTGCGATCGATCGATCCCCGAACTCCCTGACTATCTATTCCCAGAAACATATGTGGTAAGCTATTGAATATTTTGAAACTAATTTGTCTTGGCGCTGTTGCTCCCATGTTTATTGAATTATAAAAACATACAATTCGCACAACAACGTGTAGCGCATCACCAATTATGCATTTGTGACGTACTTATCTACGTCATGTGTGCCGTATTTGATGACGAAGCCATCCTACACGTCACGTAGTTAGTTGATTATGGCGTCATATCATGGATGGGTAAACGGGAAAGTTCAATTGGAATGTGCATCCTTTGCTCTAGGCCATAATCAATGTTGCTTGACAGCTGTTTTTTTAATTTCTGCACGTCTATCGCTATAGCCCATACTCGATACTTGTTAATCTGTAGCTCAGCCAATCAGGTCTAATTTCTATCACTAGAGAGATAGCCCATTTAATAATAACCTTTTTGATTGACAAGGGGTGCTGATATACATACTAGACTCTGTTTCGTCTGGTCATTCTGGCTTGGTGTTTTGGCTAGGTCTACTTAACCAGAGAACCTGGTTTGTGCCTGAGTTGTGCACTAACTCACCACCCTTGGAAACATTGGCACTCTCCTCCGCCCCTTGCCTCTCTCGCCACAGGAGCATAATAGGGTGCCAGCGTAAAAAAACTGGGGAAGTTACAACTAATAGTCGGAAATAAGTCTAGCCTGACGTGAGTGGGACCTGGAATCTTTGACTTTCAGTGTTAAAATATCTGTCAAATTTGTTAACATCCTCGTTAACTTCGATATTATTAATGATTTTAGTAACAGATCAGCCCAATAATTTCTTGCTGGTCGTTCTGTACAAGAGTTACATATATTGAGCATCTCTCTGTACTAGTAGTAATTGCTGTTTCTCAGTAATCGTATAGTATAGCTAGACCTAGCACTAGTAGTAATTGATGCTATAATTAGTGTATTGCTGTGTGTATGACTGTGTCAGTGTAGCAAGTCATATGCTTTACATATTTTCTATCAGATTTTACGCCAGTAAATCTGCTTGAGGAAGCAATGAAACTACGTATTTTTAGAGTATTTTCTAATATCTTAGAAAAAGGTAGCATACGGGTGAAGTAGCCATTTTTAAAATCCCCGACTGCATATGCTCTGGTACGTCATACACATTACTTTCTCAAAACCATCGGGTACGATAGACGCAACTTGTCATTGTGCCTCGCAAGTCGCGTGGGTTCAAGAGTCGCGACTGGGGGCGAAAAGTAATTGCTTATATATGGAGTAACCAAAAGGGAAGTGTTCTGGTTGGCATGTGTGTACAAGAACGCCCGCCAATGCACCGTGTGGTTGAAGCATGAGGTGCATGGGGTGGGTTGAGAGTGCTGGGGTGGGGTTGGGGTGGGGCCACTCAATAATTGGACAATTAAGTCCCGGCCCTCTCCACCCCCTTGAGACCACGGGACTTGTAAGGCACAGTGAACAAGTGCGTCCATCTACACCCATTACTCCTCATGTATTTATATCAATCTGTGTTACAGCCAGGAGTGTGGAAGACTGTGACGCTAGCGTTTGATTCCGGTATGCCCGCGCTTCGGGTGACGGTAGATGGCACTCCATCAGGGGTGTCAGTCGTTACGCCCCATGTACCATGTAAGTAAACAGATTGTCCTAGCCAAAAGCATTACACTAATAATGCATATCTTTAAAGCGTTACATAATGATATTTGGCACGAAGTCTTTCATATAATATATATTATATTAACCCATTGGACCAGAATGTCCAAACAAAATAAAAAACGGTCATGTGCAATGCAAGAAATATTAAAGTGAACACTTTGAAACTAATTAAACTGGGAGCTGTTCATTATTATTTTCTGAATTTGTAACAACATTCCTGCCTTGAAATTACGAATCTTGGATTTGTGTCATCAAAGGGTTAATTAACGCACGTAGAGTAAAGCACATAAATCAGTTAAAAGGTTTTCAAAACAAAAAAACGCAAAAAGGTTAGTTAGTAAGAAACGTATTATTGAATATTTTGAACACAATTGGACTGGAAGACATTGATGCCTTAGGCAGAAATGTCTTCCACTCCATAAGCCTTCCCCCAACACTCCCAACCCACCCCATGCACCTCATGCTTCATATAAGGGAGGTCTTCCACTCCAAATATGTTCAAAATATTTAACATCATCTTTTATTTTGTTTTAAAGACATGTTAAGTTATCACTCTGCTGTACTGTAAAGTTACGATAACAATCTCCCAATTAATGGACATTTCCAAGGTTATCCATCGATCATATGGCGTCATATGACGTCATAACCGAGTATGTGAAGTGTATGCTGACGTCATAATAATTACATTATAAATGATTCTATTTGGCCGGTCTTTAACTCTTAATAGTCCATCACGATGTACGAAATGCATATATCTACTATTTAATAAACCTGTTGTTGAATATTTTGAGACTAATTTAACTGGACGAGGTTGCTGCCGTAGGCAGCAATAGCGCCCAGTTAAATTCGTTCCAAATAATTTAATAGCTTATCTGTATAGTTTTCTGGAAATTGATAGTCAAAGAGTTCAGCGATCGATCGATCCCAGCACGAGCGAGGTGTGGGTGTAGCTTAGATAGAGATGGGCGGGGCATAGCTAAAGCTGGAAAGGTCCATTAACACGTGTGACTAGCTATACACTGTTACACACCGACTACAAGACGGACCAATCAACGGAACAACAAGCCGACTTATTTTAATCGCAAGTCCCAACCAAAATAGCTTATTCTGGGAATATCCCGGCCGATTCCAGTCTACCCAACACAAAATTGGCTGAACGGTTGTTGTTAAGCTGGTGGTTTATGAACTAACGTTAAGTGACAATTACCGTTAGTCGGCCGATAACCGCCGATAAAAAAAAAAGAACCCTGAGTGGGTGAGGTGGCGGATGATCGTGTGGTGTGTGGCCTACCCGACATGAGTCAACTGTCATGTCTTGATATGCGCGATGGGCCTAGAGTCCAGTTTTGCTCATTTTATTTGTTTAAGAAGTTTCTTCTTATTGGTAGGCGCACCGATAAAGCTAGACAAGCTGTCCAGCGTGATACACTATGTATAAAACAGTATGCTATTTACTAGGGTCAGATATGGAGGACACACATTTATGAACAAATTAATTGAGATGGTACTATGTAATATTCAACGTATTTCCAGTGTGTATTCACTACCGAGCCGCAAATTAGCGCGAGCTGTCAGTTAGAGTTCTTTTATGGCCACCATAGCACTATGTAGAACGGGATTAACGGCTCCTCCGAAGGACTGAGAGTGTGCTGGTCTGTATGCCTATTAACACGCTTGGATGCAGGATCAACACTGGAACATAGAATTAAAATCTTGAAGCATGGGCCAAACCTATCATATAACAACAAAACTAGTCCACCATGTATGGGATAACTGTATTTCTCTACACGTCGCGGTACTCAGTCCCATAAGTGAGCAATGCACGCCAGGACATGTGTGGTTCCTCGTTTACTCGCTAGGTGCACTCCTTACAATCGAACTAGTCCGTTCGTGGATGACCACCAGTTGGCTGAACACCTTGCTACTTCCGAATCTGCCCGACTACTGCAGCAGACATTTGGGTCTGGTCGGGTATAATCGGCTGGTGTATACTCAGAATAATTCTCTTTATAAATAGCAAGTGCCACGCTTTATTACTGGACATAACCGGTTGTGTCAAAAATGTAATCAATTTGACAGAGAAAGAACTGGAATTTTGTAAAATTTGGCGAGCGAATTATAGAAATTTATTGAAAAATTCGGCATTCAAAACTCAGAACCTGAGATATATCCTGTGATATTTTGACTTTCCATTTTAAAAAATCTGTCAAATTTGTTAACATCATTGTTAACTTCGACATTATTAAATATTTTAGTAACAGATATAGGAACGTAAAATTTGACCAGCTGTATTCCCCCCCCCCCCAGTTAAATTAGTTTCATAATATTTAACAGCTTGCTTGTATAGTAACTTTGAAATCGTGATTATGGTAATTCTGGGTTCAAAGTATAAACATCTATTCCAACACACGTACAAGGTAAAGTGGACGGAGCTTAGCTAAAATGGGGAGGGTATAGATAGAAAGGGTCCCTCTAATCTAACTATTTCATACACAGTCTAGCTTGTCAGTGGAAATTGTTTTTATAAATTTGTGATTAAACATCACAGGAATTCATCCCCACCCGCATCGACCTCTTATTTTAGTATTCTTTGACACATTATGACTCACTTACTCACTTTATTAGGCTTGCTGTATGCTGATGACAAGGCTATGTTAGCAAACAAGACACATGATCTACAGGAAAACGTACTCGCTTTTGGCGAATACTGCGATATATGGAAACTTAAGACTAATTATAGACAAAACAAGAGTCATGGTTTTTGGCAGCACAAACGGATGCTTAAAGGGAAATTCCAGTGAAAATCGGGAATAAGTCAACTATAAATATACCATAATCCGAAATAGTTGCCGCAAAAAAATATAAAATACACTGTTCAATTGCCGAGAAATAATAAAATGAATATGCCCAAAACGTGACTCCTGGGCGCATCCATTTTCTCGCAACGAGAGCGAGAAACCGCGAGATTATGACGTCAACGACACACCGGCAAAATATCGCCAGCGCTTTTAGATTTACCTGTTTACTTCGCCTTATGAAGGCCGAATATTAATTAACCATTTAATGACCAAATTATGTCAGGAAAATCAGAATATTTCCTTATTGAATGGCCATTTGCAGGCCACACGGACTATTTTTGAAAATTGACCACTGGAATGGCTGGTTCTGTTACTGAGACAGTCGTTTTAGTTGTAAATTCTCAAAATAGCCTTCTTTTGACCTGCGTCCTCAACTTGACGATTGCAGAGGCCAGTGCTGGCGTGAAATGGTTAAATCGCATCATGTCCGCATGTCAACCATGGGCTTGCAGTAATAGAAACGAGCATGGAAAGGGTACGGCTATTCACATTTTCAGATACCGGATCCACAGAAGCATCCGCATGAAAAGGGGCTAACTGAAAGATGGCTTCATAACATCGCCACTGGATGGATATCTTCCACATTTAAATTTGGAAGACACAAGTTTAGAACACATAGTCTGTATAATTTTAAAATAATGTGTCATGCATTTCGAAACAAAAGGTGCGGTACTTAATTTTAATATAACAGAATCAAACTCGACAATTAACGTCATATTTACTTGCATCAATTGTAAAAGGGGATTTGCAAACCAAAATGAAACGATGTCGCTGAGTGCTCGGTCGGGCAATTATAGGCAACCGCTTAGCGGCTTACTTCGCAGACGATAGGAGGTGACAGCTAGTAAATAATGACAAGTGTACGCTAAACATAATTAGTAGTTTAGTGCTTTCACACTATTGAAATCCAGCGTTATTAATCATTTACAACGTTTACTCCCAATTTTAAAATAACTATGCAGAGTGTTGAATATTCTGAATTAAACTTTCCTGGAATTATGTTGCAGTAGCCTCCAAACTATTTAGTTTCACACAATAGGCCTATACAGGGTAAATGTTAAGCTTTCTGCGTTTCTGTCCTTGAAAGAGTTAACTAACTAATCCCAAATTTGTTAATGTTGACCCATATTTACTGCCTGCTGATTATTTTGAAACTGGGATTTTACTGGAAGCAGAAGTTGCAATAGCAACAGCTTTCAGAGAAATTACATTCAACATTTATTCAACTAACATAATTTTCAAGAATTTGTTGTAGCCGGTTGATTGCAAACACGGCCCTGGCTTATCCACGAGATGCAAGATTTACCTCCCCTGGTTACGGCTATCCTCGAGTGGGCAAACAGAGTAGGTGTGTCGCTGCTTGTCCAAAATGGCGCCTCTATCTACTGGTTACTTTAGCAATTTAAATTGAGGATATCTTTTGTCATTGTTGGCATAAAATTGTGCTCTTGGTCTCAAATTAATGCGGAAAATTAGTACTTTACGTCAGATGCATAAAATCTCCCAGTGGAATATCCCTTTAAGCTTATTTCAGGAAAACAAACAAAACTTGCATTCAAATTATACACCCAATTTTCTATTAGCTCATCGAAACAACGGCACGCAGTACAAGTGGCTAAACCCCATAAAAAACAATACCAGACACGACAGGACACAGTTACCTCTGGACAAATCAAGTAATAAATAACGTTAATGAAATAAAAATAAGAATAACGAAAAGCCTTGAAGACTAATATATCCATACATGGCACACACAGATGAGCGACTCCTGGAAGGGGAAAATATATAACTGTTTTATGCCAAATTGGGAACGGGAAGACTATCTTATAAAGATACATGAACAGCACCTACATTCCGTCGTCTGCGTGACATTGACCTCAAACGCTTCAAGAGAGACACTTCACTATCATCACTCTCCAGAACTGCTATAACGGACAATGAATGCATTGATAGCAAGGCCCATCGTTATAACATTACTTTGCTTGACATCCATGATAATCATGCACCGGAGCGCACACAAACACTTCTACTGCGACCACATGCTCCATGGTATTCTGATGAAATCCATGATGCTAGATGTGAACGTCGTCGCCTTGAGATAATTGGATACAATCTGGACTAAATATCGATCACGAAATCTATAGAGAGCAATGTAAAGTTGTTAATACCTCATAGCTATCATGTACACGTGACTACTACTCTAAGGAGACCCTAATGTGTGGAAATGACAGTAAGGCTCTGTTTACAGTTACAAACCAGCTGATGCACAAAAACGGACCAGCAAAACTCCCGGGCAATGAAACACATTTGGAACTGGCAGAAAAAATTACTAACTTCTTTAATGATAAGATCTGCAAAATAAGGGACACTCGTAAATAGTACATACCACACTCCAGTGAATATACTCGAGACTAATTTCACATCCAATAATTATCTATCACAATTTGCTTCTGTCACTGATGATGAAGTCAAGAAGCTGATCAACAGAGCACCGACAAAATCTTGTACACTTGATCCTATCCCAACTGCTCTAATTAAACTGTGTATAGATGAGTTGTTGCCATTCCTGACAAAAATGATTAATAACTCCCTGATTCAAGCTGTAATGCCTTCCACATTCAAATGTGCCCGAGTCATACCATTACTCAAAAAACTTAGCATAGACCCTGAGAATCTGAAGAATTATCGTCCATTGTCTAATTGAGCATTAGTCTCGAAAATCATAGAAAACGCGATAGCTTCTCGATTCCAGTCTCATGTGATAGAACACAAACCTTTCGAGTCATTACAATCTGCTTACACTGCATTCTGTTCAACAGAGACAGCGTTAGTAAGAGTACAACATTATGTGATGAGAGCCGCCGATAACAATATGATCGGAGTGCTGATTTTACTAGATCTGTCAGCAGCATTCGACGCAATAGATCACGATCGACTACTTGCTAGATTAGAAAATGTGTTTCGAGTAACCGACTCAGCTTTAGCTTGGTTCAAGTTCGACTCCTAACCATACTTAATTTAGCTATTGCTAACTAGAGTACCAGTCGAACTTTAAATAGTTAACTAGCTACTCAACTATAGTCAACCGAGCACCTGACCTCGGTTCAGATGGTTAGTCCGATACTTGCGTAAATTTCAAAATGGCTGACACCGATCGCTTGCCACAAATAAATGTATACAAAAGTGTAAATATTTCACTTAATAACTTATGTTTGGTGAAATTATGCTTTCCCATTGTATGTCAATGTTCCCAAGCCCATATTCCTTCCCACTTTATGCCATACGGGCGCTTTTTAACGTCTTAGCTGGAAAAAATAACCCATTTTCGTAGCTCATTAAACCAGACGACCGAAAGGGTTAATGGAGACTGGTACCCAGCTCAAAATTGTCTGCAATAGTAATTCAATAGGGAGCCGGGTACCAACGAACTATAGTTGACTAAAATCAAGTTCGACTGGGCATAGCAACTGCGCGTGATCAGTAAACTATGAAACTGACCATGGTTAGCGAGTCGAACTTGACCCCGGTTTCGTTCGTATTTGACCAATCGAACACAAACTGTCCCTATTGATGGTAAATTTGCTCAACCTCAAACTTTTGCCATTTGGTGTCCCACAAGGCTCAGTAGTGGGACCATTACTTGTTATTGCATATACAGCTCCATTGGGTGCCACCATGGATTTAACTATCATCTAAATGCTGACGATACACAAATCTACACCTGGTTCAAAGCCTGTGATAGCGATACTATTACCATCGAACAAATTCAGAACTGTTTGGCTGATATACAACTATGGATGAAAGAAAACTTTGTTAGGCTAAATGCCGATAAACCATCGTCTTTGGAACTCCAAATATGAAAACTAACATAAATAACGTGTCTATTAAGGCTGGTGAATGTACCATCATACCAACATCTCACGCAAAAAACCGCGGTGTGATATTTGACTCGCACATTACACTGGTGAAGCACATCAGCTCTGCGTGTCGGTCTACACACCTAAGTCTCATATCCATTGGGCGAATTGGAAAATACCTGATATCTTCAGCTGCAAAGACACTAAAATCCAATCATTGGTGATCACTAAATTGGACTACGCTAATGCTCTTCTCATCAGGGTCACGGGTCAGCGACTGGACTGTCTCCAAAGGAGACAAAATATAGCCGCTCATATTGTCACCTGTTGTAGCTGTTATGCTCACATCCAACCATTGTTAAAAGAACTGCCTTGGTTACCAGTGCGTAGACGTATTTAATTTAAAGTGTGTCTTTTAGTTTATAAAGCGCTGATGGGTCTGGCTCTAAAATACATTAGACAAATGGTAAGTCTCTACGAACCAAGCCGAAGCCTACGCTCAGTCGCAAAACAGCAACCTAATGTTCCAAGAACCCGTCTCTCCAGCTTCGGTGACAGCATTTAGCAAAATGGCACCCGTCTGGTTGAATGATTTGCCAATAGCTCTCAGAACAATGACACATGTTAACGGTTTTAAGAAAGGACTAAAAACGCATCTTTTTAAACTTCAGTATAATTGTTACTGTTTTTAAACTATATTGCCATAGCACTAGTTTACATGCTGACCTTCCATTTTAATCATATAACATCGAGTTTTATTTTTTAACATTTTGCCCATAGCGTTCTTTTACTAATTACATTGTTTTTACCAATGGCTGATTGTTTACTTACGGATAGTTGTTTAATAACTGATTGTTTAAAAGTACATATACTTTTTTAATAACTAACTAGTGTAAAGCGTTTAGAACAATTTTTTGATAAGCGCTATATAAATGAGCCTAATAATAATAATAATAATAATAATAATAATAAAAATTTAGGACAAGTAATCACCGACTTCCAATAGAAAAGGGACGATGGGAAAGAATCGCCAGAGAAGAAAGAATGTGTCCTCTTTGCAATCATAACGAAATGGGAGACGAATTCCATTACATATTTATTTGCGAATTATTTAAAGATAAACTAATAGAAATCCTGCCTAAATATTGTCGTAATTTAGTCAAACTTATTTACATTTTTTAGACTATTCTCAAAAAAGAACAAAGATCAGCTAATAAAACTATACCACGTGGTTGGCATAATTAAGAAACAGTTCCAACGTTGCCGAACCCTATGCATAGTACCGCCACCATATCACGTACACAAATAAGTATCCAATTGCAAGAGAACACAAATCAAGACGACAACGACGACGACAACGACGACGACAACGGCGTGGTTTGTTAAATATAAACATTAGCCCTTTTAATGTCTAAATGGTGGTCAAGAAAAGCTAAATCTGCGCACATCGAGTGTCCGTTTACGGATCGGCGAGGACTATTGTTGAGAAATGACCAACAAATGGACACGCCTCAATACCACTGCAGACGTCGGTTACGACCGGCCTCATCATAAAAGGGTTAATTAGTGGCAATGATAGTGTGGATGAATGTGATGATACTGCTAATATAAACGGCAATAATGCAATTGATGAATTATGACCAAGATGGTGTTAATTATCACAATGTCAAGCCGCCATAACGTGTAAATCCTGTAAAATCAGTGTTCCCCATATGCCACTTTGTGATCCGGCTGTAAATAAACTGATACTGAAATTGAAAAGAGATATGTCTTAGTGTTAAGTGATTGGGATCGAATTAGTTAATACTTATTGTGCTTGCAATTACAGTCGCGGGTGTAATTAAGGGAATGAGCTGCCCAGCGGGTGTAGGCGTCGGTAACACATTTGCGAACTTCAGAGGATGCATTGATTATGTGAGTAGACTTCGATCAATGGATGAACCAAGTTTTAGCTATGCACAGCCCATCTGTATCTAAGGTCCACCAACGCCTTAACCATGTTTGAATCGATTCATCACTGCATTCTTTAAATCTCAATTTCCAGAAGACTATGCATGTGCGCTGTTGACTATTTTGAAACTAATTTGACTGGATGTTGTTGCTGCCTCTTGCAGCAACAGCACTCAGCAAAGTTTGTTTGAAAATAGTCAACAGAATGTTTATTGAACACTAAAGACGTACAATTTGACAACTTGACAGAATATTAAGCGTTTAAGACGCTCTAAATCACGTCATTCATGGCGTAATCGAGTATGACGTCAACCGACACGTGGCGTAATTGATTATGGCGGCATTTGATTGGCTGAGAAACTGGATTCCGTAATTAAGCACGCGCCACGCGCAAATCTTCTTATTCGTTAGACCTTCGAAGCTGGAGGTCCCACGCTGTCCCGGTATCTTAATTGATGAATCCAATCTGTTACTCAAGTATATGACTACACAATGAATTCCGTCACGCATGCAGACCTTACATTCGCCATGTGTTATGAATGGCATAGCTAAGCTCGTCATGAACATTTAAAAGTCCATCAGGTGTACGAATTGTATGTATTTATTATGTAATAAACATTCCTTTGAATATTTTGAAATTATTCAAAAGGTTAGCTGCATAGTTATCTTGAAATTCGGATTCTGGGAATTCAGGATTCAAAGTACATAACTCTATCCCAACACGCTCAAATCATGGGGTGCGCTTAGCTAGAAATGGGCGTGCCATAGCTCAAAGTGGACGCATCCAGTGCTAAACTGTGCCATGATGTCAAGTTGTTGACTAGGTGACAACACGAGATTCACCCATATACGTTATTTAATAATATAAATGTTATTATATTATTTATTAAATTGATATGTGTTCTCGTATTTGGCATTCGTTTACAATAATTTATGCATGTGAAACAATGGAGGATTGGAGCAATCCATTTAAAGCTTTGCCCGCCAATGGACCTTTCCCGTTTATCCATCAATCATATGACGGCATAATCAAATACATGACGTGTAGAATGACATCATAATCAATGTGGTCATTATGACACCATGAATGCCGTAGATAAGTGTGGGGCAAACACTGGCCATCAACAATATCCCTCAATGCCACGCTGTACAGGGATACATGGATGGCCAGTTTCATATGTATGCACGACATTCAACTGTGGTCAAGATATAGGCGCAAAGGGAAAGCACTTTGACCACGGCGCTCTCAGAATCTCAATTTCATGGTAGCTATACATATACGCTGTTGAATATTGTGAACTTAGTTTAAGAGGGTGCTGCTGCTGTATATTGCAATTCAAAATAGTCAACAGGATTGTTATTAGATTGTAAATCTAGCAAAAAAGACGTAATATTTGAACACTTTCGTGACATACGTTTGTCACGTTCTTGATGAGACTACGTCATTTTGAAAGTGGCGTCGGCTCGCAAGAGACGTAGTTGATAGACCACTACACAGCCGCATAGTTATGCACTGTGTATTGGACACAAGGGAGCTTCTCCAGTTTTTGCCATGCTCCGCCCATTTCTAGATAAGCTCCACCCACATCTCGCGCGTATTGGGGTCGATCGATTCCTGAACTCCCCGGCTATCACTATTCCAGAAAACTATGCAGGTAAGCAACAACGAGCAGTCAAATTGGTTTCAAACTATTCAACAGCATCTTTATTAAATAGTAAAGACATACAATTTACATATTTCTAAATTGTGAGTAAACGTCGTCGTCGTCTCGCTGTCGTCGTCGTCGTCGTCGTCGTTATTATTATTATCATTATTATTATTAGTATTATTATTATTATTATTAGTAGTAGTAGTAGTAGTAGTAGTAGTAGTGGTATTGCTATTATTATTATTATTATTATTATTATTATTATTATTATTATTATTATTATTATTTTCAGATTCGAATCCACCGATGCATACCGACCCAACAGGACTAACTCTACCATTGGCCGCAATATACGCTACGTTCACTAATGTACATGTACCATATACATTCTCCTACACTCTGACTAAAACTAGCCCCATCTAAAGAAAATTAGAACACACCTACTGGCTATACATGGCTCCATTCAAAATAATCAACTGGCTAGCTTGACGTCACAGCGAAATTTGTCCAACAAAATACAAAATGAAAGTCAATTTACAGAATAAGTACTAGTCTAGGTCACAGCGGCACAGAGTGTACAGACAATTCTGGAATATGTTTTAACCCAACTTCCATGGTCTGAGGTGGTGCCGCTACACCAGTTGACCCTTGGCGTATTTAAAGGTTTTATTTTCCACCAAACCAATTTATTTCCAATAATGCAATACATAAGTGAACACTTTAGATATAACCAATAAATAGAGATAATAAAAAACAAGAATATCTGAGAACATGACGATTAATAATAGCACTGTATAATTAATTCCCCTCTCCCATCTATAAATTCCACAAACCAACCCAATAATTCAATAATTACAACCCTCTGTATATATTCGCCACCCACATAACCCATACTTACAAACTCGTTCCCATGTAACCCAATAAAAGAGATGGCATATAAACAGAACTAAGACATATACAGACACAGCATTGATACTCTACACGCACGCACGTGCGCACGCAGACACGGGCGCGCACACGCGCACGCGTACGCACGAACTCACGTACGCGTATATAAGCAA
Organism: Chaetoderma sp. LZ-2023a; assembly: GCA_034401795.1. Taxonomy (NCBI): domain Eukaryota; kingdom Metazoa; phylum Mollusca; class Caudofoveata; order Chaetodermatida; family Chaetodermatidae; genus Chaetoderma; species Chaetoderma sp. LZ-2023a. The sequence goes on along the minus strand of CM067373.1, from coordinate 74,651,016 downwards.
AGCAAACTCCTTTGCTGACGCCACATCTAACACCACCACTAAGATATTGAGTCAGAAGACTGTTGCCATGAAAGTGGACGGAAAGCTGAATATACACGGCGAAATGAATATCTAGTTCAAGGGAAACAACTTATTCGTAGACACATATCTAAATAAAACCGCGGCTGTTTCCCCTGAACACAACATACTTGTATGTGGATTGTTATAAACGCAAAACCTGCCTTCGTAGTGACCTTGAAGATGTCCATTCCCAGGTCAAGAGAAGACCATTCCCAGGATTTCCTCAATGGAATGACCAACTTGATAACCGCGCCAGTCATTCCAGCGCTGACGCCCAAGAATACTCCTCTCCAGGCCCACAAACGGACATTCAACAAGCAAACCATTTTCGTAACCAAATTCAGTAACCATTTCAATGATTAAAACATATAAACGATAAATATCCATATTGCTTAAGCCTTTAACACTTATATCAGCCAAAAACGGATTCTACAGCGGTTTTGAGAAATGTCAATTTGCAGACCAAGAGAGGACTATTTTTTGAAAATTTACCACTGGAATGACTGTCTCGATAAGCGAGCCAGTCATTCCAATGCTAAACTTTAAAAAATAACGTTCTCTTGGTCTGCAAATTAAAATTTTCTTTGAAAAAATTGAAATTTTCTTGAACAAGTTCAAGGCTTAAAAGTATACACAGAAAAGGCATCTGCACATTTAAGGATGCTACCAACGCACGCACGCACACACCTATGCATGTACACACGCACTTATAAAGCACTCTCTTTTGCTGACGCCACTCCTAACAGCACCACTAGGGTATTGACTCAGAAGACAGTATTGCCCTGAAAGTGGACAGACAGCTGGATACACACGGCGAAATGAATATCAAGTTCAAGGGATACATTTTATTCATAGACATATATCTAAATAAAACTGTGGTTGTTTCCCCTGAACACAATATACTTATAACCTGCATTCGTAGTGACCTTGAAGATGTCCATTCCCAGGCCAAGAGAAGACCATTCCCTGGATTTCCTCAATGGAATGACCAGCTTGATAACCGAGCCAGTCATTCAGCTGGTGAACCCCTCAAAATCCCGGCCAACAAACGGTCATTCAACAAGGAAATCCTTCGATTTTCGTAAACAAAATCGTTAAGCATTTCAATGATTAAAGATATAAAATATATACGCACACACGCACGCACGCACGCACGCATATATATATATATATATATATATATATATATATATATATATATATATATATATATATATATATATATAAGTAGTAGTGTCGAGATTAAAATGATACAACCTCCCTCAATTGGCCGCTGTTCGGTGATCCGTGGCCCCCACCGCCCTCTCAATCCCTGGGGCATAGGTTGGTGAGACATGTGGTTAGTGTATGCCTCTAGATGGAGGCCCACAGTTGTTGAGACAGGTGGTTGGTATGCCTCTAGATGGATGCCCCAGGGATTGAGAGGGCGGTGGGGGCCATGGTTCTCCGCCACGGATCACCGCCGAACGGCTGCCAGTTGAGGGATGTTGTATCATTTAATCCCGATACTACTACTAGGCAAAAGATACCACCGCCATCTCAATCCCTGGGGCATAGGTTGTTGGTGCTAGGTGCGGGCGCCACCACGTGCCCAGACAGGCAACCACAGGGATATACACCACCCACAGGTACTGATAGCCAGCACCACACATACTAGGCCTGAATGCCCATACAGGGGATATACACCACCCACACGTACTGATCGCCACACATAATAGGGTCTGAACGCCCCTTTAGAGACAGGCATCCACAGGGATATACACCACCCACAGGTATTGATCGCCAGCACCACACATAATAGGTCTGAACGGTGATCGCCACACATAATAGGGTCTGAACGCCCATTTAGTGACAGGCATCCACAGGAATATACACCACCCACAGGTACTGATCGCCAGCACCACGCATAATAAGTCTGAGCGCTGATCGCCACACATAATATGGTCTGAACGCCCATTTAGAGACAGGCATCCACATGGATGTACACCACCCACAGGTACTGATCGCCAGCACCACGCATAATAGGTCTGAGCGCTGATCGCCACACATAATAGGTCTGAACGCCCAGACAGGGGATCTACACCATCCACAGGTACTGATCGCCACACATAATAGTGTATGAATGCCCATTTAGAGGCAGGCATCCACAGGGATATACACCATGAGTACTGTTGCACAGATTCGCGCTATTGCAAGGCAATTCGGCCAAGAAAGCCGACCTGCTCCAGATGATCGACCCGGTCCATGCCGAGGAGTGGCAGAAGCGACTCTCCCGAGCATTGAATACGGGAAGATTTCGAGCGCTTACCGAGGATCCTTGGAATCCCCACAAGAAAGCGCAGTGGATACGTGAGTTTAGTCAGTTGGACGAGGTGGTGACTGCTAGCTTGCGAGCCAAGGATGTAGTGAGGCGGATGGAGGCCCATTCACTGGAGCACTTAACTCTCCAACGGAGGGGCCCCACCACCCTATGCAGGCATCCACAGGGATATACACCGTGAGTACTATCGCACAGCTTCGCTCTATTGCAAAGCAATTCGGCCTTAGAGTCTACTCTAAGGCCAAGAAAGCCGATCTGATCCAGATGATCGGACAGGTCCGTGCCGAGTAGTGGCAGAAGCGACTATCGCGAGCAATGAATACGGGAAGGTTTCCAGCGCTTACCAAAGAGGATCCTTGGAATCCCCACAAGAAAGCGCAGCGGATACGTGAGCGTCGTCAGTTGGCCGAGGAGGTGACTGCTAGCTTGTGTGCCAAGACTGTGGTGAGGCAGATGGAGGCCCATCCACTGGAGCGCTTAACTCTCAAACGCAGGATCGTTAAGCAATGCCGAGGTCTGAGCCCAGCCCGGAGCATAAGGGAGCTGAGGTCTGAACTCTTAGCCTGGAGCATAAGGCGAGAAGGCGAACACATTCTCTACCAGTGTCTCGGTGAAAGGGAGACAGAGGATAGAGGACGCCGGTCAGTACGCTGGGCATTCTTCAGAGGTCCAGAATGAGACCTCACTGGCCGGATCATGCAAAAGATCCAGCAGACTGTACAGACCGCCTTCTACCTCCGCTACACCCATACCTATCGCATCTGTCACATCGATGACGGTAGGGTGATGCTCTTCCCCAAGAATACTCCAGGGAGCCCGTGGCTGAACACGATAGGAGCTCAGGACTGGGTGACAGCAAGAGAGCAAGCCAGCCTTGACACAGACAATATCGATTGACCCAACACCAAGTGGGCTTTCGTTCGATCAATCAACGCTGATGTCAGGGCTGTCATCGACCGCCAACCTCTGCTTGGGACAGGCCCCCTCCCAGACTGGCTACGATAGCAGAAGAGTATGACTGCCCTCGACACCTACGGGTACAACATGTGTCTCTGGAGATGTCTAGCAGTCTACCGAGGAGCGAGAGCTGATAGACGTACAGCTCCTGCACGAGAGCTTGCCACACAGTTCAACGGCAAGACAGTACCTGATGTCCGCAAGCCCTCGCTGGATCAGCTGGACAAGGTAGAGGTCTTCACCAAGATCAGGATTCGTGTGTATGAACAAACCGAAGCGGGCACCTGGCACTTGATCAGGCAAGCGGCTCACTACCGTGACACCATGGCCATCGGAGTGTGGGACCACCACGCCTTCTACTTCAAGAACACCTCCAAGCTGGCACATACACTGGTCTGCAGTCACTGTCAGCAGAGGTTTACACAGGCAAAGCATATTCATTTGCTAACGCCACCCCTAACACAGCCACTAGTTAGACGACTGTATTGCCATGAAAGCGGAAAGAAAGCTGGTAATAAACGGCGAAATAAATTTCAAGTTCAAGGGAAACAACTTACTCATAGTCACATATCTAAATAAAACCATGGTTGTTTCTCCTGAACACAATATACTTGTATGCGGGTGGATATAAACGCTAAACCTGCCTCTGTAGGGAGTGACGTTGAAAATGACCATTCCGACGTCAAGAGAACACGATTCCCAAGACCGCATCACTGTAAGGACCAGCTCGATAAACGAGCCAGTCATTCCAGTGGTGAACCCCCCCCCCCCCCCCATAAAATAGGCCTGTCCCGGCCCACACACCCTTGTAGTTTCGTGACCACATTCATAACCATTTTAATGACTAAAAGATATAAACAAGGAATATACATATTACTTAAAAATATAAACAGAATCAGCATATGCACATTTATAGACGATGCTTACGCACGCACGCACGGCCGTCTGCACACACGCACGCACGTGCATGCACACACGCACGGGCGCTCACGCACGCACACACCCTGCACAAATGCATCCTAATCAATGATGACCTTTGACCTAATAAGAATAAATACAATTCCCGTGACGTAGTGCGCTTAGACCAGTCATGATTGGGAAACAGTTTCTTGAATTCAAAATATGTAGAGGCATACATATCATAAAGCGGAGGTCTGTCGAAAGAATGTAACCAAAAATCCGATCCCAAACCTGGATTGTGACGTCTGCGTATCAATCCCATCCAATAGCTAGCAAAATGTGACCAGGGAGCTTTGCGATTTGATATGATATGTTGAACATTAGCAAGATAAAAGGAAATTGTAAATCAATGTCCATCAATCCAAGGCCACCACAGCATTTATGTAAATACCAAACGTCTTCCTTAATCGGTTCCATGACGGTGAACCTCGGGTAAAAGAAAACATACGTTTGGTGAATAATTTCTTATAATGCGCGTGCATACCTAAATGTGACGAAACATACCACAGTTTGGAAAGCGCATATGTGTTGACAACAATTGTTCGTCCATAAATAGATAAGCTCCTCAATTTCCGTAAGTTTAAACATGTATCAAATTTCAATAAATCGGCCAAAAATTATTATTTGACGTGACACCAATCCCGAAGTATATGCCAATGATGTTACTTGGTATATCTGGCCATATAATACTACTAGCATGGTCTGTCGAGTTCCTCGATTCACCGAGAGCTAAACCTTGTGTCTTTGATCAATTGTATTTCGCCCCTGAAGCGCGACAATAATGACTAAACCAATATAGCAGATGTCTAATTGATTGATGCGTTGAACAAAAGGCTGTGGTATCCTCTGCACAGAGGCTGACTTTAACATCACCTGGCTGGCCGGGCAATTTGCATCCCCACCCCCACCCCTCTATCACCATATGAGATCTTACTTTAGATGCTAAAGGTTCGAAAGCTAACACACATGGTAAAGGCGGCAGTGCGTTGCGGATGTATTGCTTATGAAATTTCTCTGGCGTATGAATTGGTAATAGCACAATCCTTTTCCAGCTATGCTACGCCCATTTCTAGCTAACGTTTCCTGCACCTGCTTATTATTGATTTCTTCTGTTGATGTCAACGCTTCGTAACTAATACAGACACCGTTATGCATAAACATAGATGATCTACTCTAAAAGGTCATCAATCGCAATACAATATATGTATACGTGTTAAAATATTAAAATAAACACATACTTTGTCTACTATTATATACCGCTATCGTTTTATTTATGTTTTATATATGTATTATAATTGAATTATCTGGACTTTCCGTATCAGACATCATCATTTCCCTACCCTTGGAGTTTTCACATATATTTACACTTACTTTAGATAGTACATGGGCCTATCTATACATGGGCCGTATTTAAGGTGCCCGCACATAGCACATAGCTGACGCGAGCTCCGCGAGGTACCGTTAGATAGCTAATACTGTCTTCTTTCTACCTTCAATGAATTCATGTTACAGTGGTTACAAATATAGACCCCGATCAAGAATATTTAGGACCCATGTCTAATTGGGTGGGGATGGTGGGCGTTGCTCGGTGGTTCAAGGAGGCAATGACTGCTGCTGTTGTACTATTGCTGCTGTTGCTCCTGCTTCTACTACTCCTACTCCTACTCTTTTTTTTTTAAATCCGACGCTGACGCAGTCGGACAAACCTTACGGAGGAACCCCTTTAAAAAGGCTTGCAACCCCCCCCCCCCCCCCCACAAAAACAAAACAAAACAAAACCTGGTGAACTCGTAAGCCTGATTAATATTACACCAAAACAAAAAATAAATAACATATCTAACTAACGAACATTAATACAATCTATAAATACATACCGCTTACACGGTATCGATACAAAACAATAAGGTGATAAAGATCTGATAGCAAAAAAAACTTAACAAACGTATTACTATTCAATCCAGGTGTGGTAGTAGACCCATGTGTCGAGTGCAACTGTCCAACAATTGAAAAGTGACTCGTCAATCAATGACAAAGAGGTCAATCATTGACGACATTGGGCTGATTCTTTAAAGATCAGCGGGCGCAGTAGCATTTGGGTAGTATAACACATATAGTCGGCAGGAAAATTACAGACACATAGATGGGGGTCTTGTTTACATTTTCGATTTGCTTTATTGTAAGGTTTTGTAAATTCCTCAGGAACAAATAACCCTATAAAACCCTGTGCAAGTTTCTAAAATTACCTGGGACTATTTTATAATTCAATGACAACTTACTTTATCGATTGGTTATTAAATTACCCCAGTCTGTTTATTTGTTAACATGAAGTATTAAACATAACACTATCAAAGTGCTACTACTACTACTACTACTACTACTACTACTACTACTACTACTACTACTACTACTACTACTACTGCGGCTGTTGCTGCTACTGCTACTGTTGCTGCTGCTGCTGCTGCTACTACTACTACTACTACTACTACTACTACTACTACTACTACTACTACTACATTATCCTGTATGTCAATAAAGTTGTTGAATATTTTGAAACTGATTGTACTGGAATCTGGTGCTGCCTAAGGTTTGTTTTCCAATTATTCAACACATTAGGCATAGCATGATTGCCAACGTGAGATAGTAGGAGTACAGGTTCAAATGGGTAAAGGGTGATACTCGTTTGATTTGGGGGCCACTTCTTCTTGGCGGCCTCAGGACTCTAGCCCTGCCTTATCCTGGCTCAAACAGTATTATGGCTTACACGCCTGGTGTCCGCAACAACACGATATGCGTTAACCATTTCAAACCAAATAACCAAATTGGCAGCAACCACTTCCGTACAAATCATTACCCTCGGCACATATTATGGTAAAGAAGGTACTGCGGTCTGGTCTGTCAGGTTGTGCGCGTATTTGTAGTCTATCTATCCGAAGCTGTATCTCAAAAGCTACTGAAACGATTGGATCAAATTTTAGCACAAATATATTTTAACACAAAGAAGGAACCTGTGGTGCAAGATAATTCCTAGACATTGCCGTGATCGAGATAAGAGAACCCGGATCTGGATTGGATGAAATTATTGATCAGAGTATATATCGTGAAAATCCAGAAAATACATAACCATCCTGACAATCTAAATAATTTTGAAGTCCGAAAACATTTTACACTCTCTGACCACCCTTGATTTCAATGCATTCAACAGCCACCATGCATACTTTCCTCTTTATTATATCCATCTTTTGATCCAATAGGTCAAAGTTCAAATACTAATGCAGATCACTCTTCCATACATCGAGCCAAGATAACGAAGTATTGGAATTTGTATAAAATCGGTCCTAGCTATCGGTTAACCATACCCCTAGACATATGTTTTATCATTTCCATTTTGAGCTAAGAATTTTGGCAATAAAATATCGGGTCATCGTTTGATTACTGATGTTATAATCATTACTAATGTTTTGTCTCTTGATAACATATATCGCCATTTCGCATCGTATAGTAATCTGACACATGCCAACGAAGCGTAACTCCATTACACGATACTGTCAAACTATAGTTATATTGGTTTGATTGGCGTCTATCGAGGCCATGATTACAGGTTCTATTAACGCAATATCTAGGTTGATTTATATTTCAGTCCTTATTATTGGTAATTGCCACAGTATTTACACTGATAATCATTTATACTCATCTTCATTTCACTGGAGAGACACCGAGGAATGGAGGGGATCGCCTATGTTTCTACAGATTGCTCGCCAAACACATGATCGGCCTCAGAACCGAGCGGAATTTGAACACAGCCCGGCTGATTACTAGTCAACCACGCTAACAGCGCGGACAATTGTCTCGATTCCTTGCAAAAAATAGATTGCACCTATATTATTTATGGTACATAACGAGGCAAACAGCTTATTCCTGATTGGCTGAGAGGTAAACCATGGCCACCTTTATAGATTGGAGAAATGCATCACAAATTAGCTATTAAAGCCTGAATATTTTTGCGTGACGCCATTATAAAAAAGCAGCTATGAAAGCAATGCGTGGTCTATGTGGGATATATTGTATACCCAAAATTCATATCATAGCATGAGTTCACGCTTTTCTTTAATGAAATCTAAAATCCTAAAGACGACAATCAATGGTTTCTTTATTATCACACGTGGTTTCCAATAAAATCCAGAATTTCCGGCGTCAACACTCAACAAACGTAGTTTCGTTGGCACATCGTATGTCTTATTGATGGACCGAACGTCTTCTCGTCGGTCTTATGTTGACATTTGACTGTGATTGTTGATAGAAAAGTATCTACGTTGGGTAAATGTTGTATTTACATTGACATGCTGATAATATATTGGATAGGTTGGACACACGTTGTTTGTATATGAGAGCGAACTGCGTGATATGTGGCATAAACCAGCACCTGCTCAGCGAGTTGTAGTAGGAACCACAGTTCTCCTAGACGAGGTCATCGTTGAGGAACATGGGAATGTTGCCGAAGAGAGGCGTGTAAATTGCGTCTCTGAGAGATGCTCGAGACCACGTAAAGATAATGTACTAGAGGTACGTCCAAATGGCCCACCAACCACCGGGTCTTGTAATTAAATGTCATATGATTTAACTGGTTAACAGCATTGAATTTGGTCATGACGTCATGGCATGCTGACATGTCCATCGCCACTCCGGCGGCCACATACAAAAGACCATGGCCTATTCTAATGACCAACATATTTCTAGTTTCACATTTATTCATAAATTCATGCAATATTTGACAAACTAGTGTGGATCTTAAAATGTACGCTGTATGTTTATTTGAAATTTAGAAGCGGTGTAGCCTAATATGTCAAACCCCATCCAATAAATTAGTTTATCTCTTTTTATTATATCTTTTTTTAACAAATCCTTTTTACTTAACAATGTAATGTTCTTCAAGAATGAGGTCACTGGACTCTGACCTTTCAGATAAAAGGAAATAAAGGGTAGATTCGGATTTCCAGTCTGCTATCAGAATGACATATTCGACGGATGATCCGCTAAAAAGCGCGAAAGAGTTAGCCATGCCACGAACATGTGTTTTAACATTTGTAATTCGTAAGTCTCCAGAATAAGCAAGTTCGTGGCAAATTTTGATCGTATCACAGTTCTAATGGACAATTGTTTCCTTAGACGCAAGTCTGGCTACATCTTCTGCACAAGTGACCCAAAGATGAGTAGGATCCGCCCTTTCAAAGCCGAACATGTTTTGTATATTTTTAGTGCTCGTTTAATGGCGAAAAAGATGTAAGGCTCTTAAGGACTATAGGCTGTGCAGGATGAAGACTAGATTGTGCTTTTGATTAACGTTCCAGTCTCAGATAAAGAACCAGACGATCTCCTACAATCTGAAAGCTATCATCCTCTGCAGAAAGAGCATAGAATCTATTTCACAGCATCTACTTGCTGAAGCTACAGCAACCAAAAAGACAGATTTAAGGGTAACTAATTTCAGATAATTGATCTAAGAGGTTCAAAATATGTTCCTACCAACATTCGGATGATAAGTGCTGGATTCAAAGAAGGTAAAGTCTCGGCAACGGGAGGACGAATATTACCAAAACCATGAATGAAATCATTCAAAACGTTAGAATTTGGTAACAACTTTAAAACAGAAAATATAAAAAATCTAGCGCTTGGGATAAAGATGCAGAATGGGGTAAGATATCATTGTCTGTGCACCATTTCGAAAAGATCTTAAAATCGACCCTTGCAAACTCGCCTGGTAGCCTTTCATCTGGAACATTGGAGGGTTTCTTTAGCTCTAGGAGAAAATTGTTCCAAAGACATTGGCCTTTGCAGATATTCAGATACAAAGATTGAACACTTCTGGATTCGAATGTAGACACATCCCCTTGCCTTGGAATAGCAGGTCCGGAAAAATTGGAAGAAGACGGGGAATGTATGCCCACTAGTATGTTGAGCAGGTCGACACTCCAATTCCTCATGGGCCAATGCGGAGCAATCATAAGGAATTCACGAGCCTGCTCCTTGACCCTCTCTAATACCAGGGTAACGAGAATGGTTGGAGGGAAGGAATATGATGGCATCCCTGTCCAGGACTGAGATATGGCGTCCACTCCAAGAGACCAGCATTCTGGAAAAGGAGACATGAATGTGGACATCTGAAGAGATCTACGCGGAGACGATCGAAAATAATGAAAATAAACAGATGCCATGAAATTCCAGTCGGTGTGCGCGAATGTACTCGCCCTGGCCAGTTGGTCTGCTAGAAAGCTCAATTCGCCCGGAACTTGACTTGCTACGAGAAACATTTGATTCTTCTGACACAAAGGAAGAAGATTCCAGGTTTCTATGAAGAGGACAGATCTCGGCCCCAAACTGCTAGTTGATGAAAACCACTACGATTGAGTTGTCGGAACTGATTGAAATCTTTTGCTCTTTCAGCATCTCGGACAAATAAAGAAGGACATTCTGGAAAGTCTACATCTACAAATTAAGTCTAGATGAGGAATAAGATGATCCCATAAGATGAATGAAATTGATTTGTCTAGAGGGTATATCGATTGTTAACACAGGAACATCAAATAAAGTGGAAAACGTCTCCTTATCCGTGCAGCCCATGGAATGACATTTTCCACACTGACCATGACGAGTCATATAGGAAAAACCTGGCCTTCACTGAGACGATCTTGGAAATAATGCCATTCCATAGGAGATGACCTCTAGGCGATAGTCCGAGCAAAGCTCATGCCCTGGACCAGATCGAATTTTACTCCTGGATGAGTAAAGATTGGGCAGGGAACCAACTTTGACTTTTGATGATTTAAAATCCACCAGAGATCGCATGAGAGACTTGAAACTTTGGGAATGATGCCCTTTTGAAGTTGACACGAGTGTGTCTTCAACAACCAACCCTCTATATCTAGACGTGAAGATGGATTGACTACCGATGAAGAATTCCAGCCACAGCTGAGACTAGACTGGTAAAGAGGAAAGGAACTGTGGTCAGGCTGAGATGCATGGCTCAGAAGTGCCACACTCGACCCTGGTATGCGATCGTCACTTTTTGAAAGCGGGCTGAATGAGGACATGACACTATGCATCTTTTGGATCTATTGATGCCGTCCACATACCAGAGTCGATGCTCGAAAAGATCAAAGGAATCAATTCCATTCTGAACTCGAGAGTAAGAATGAGCGCATTCAATTTATTGATGTTGATTATGAGACACCAACCCACTATTTTCTTTGGCACCTGGAATTTCGAGGAATAATAACTCAGATCTATCTACGACTAGAAAACTTGCTCGATTGTATACTCCTCGATCACGGATGCTGGTTCCTTCTGCAACGCTAGCGATTTCTCTTGACCGGAAGGAAGTATGGTCTACACTGGAAAACATGAAGGATGAGGGGGACATAGACTCCAAGTTGGTGCATAACCCAGCGAATCTGGTTCACCAGCCATCAGTTCTGAATGAGGGCTTGCCAATTCTCCCAGAACCGAGAAAGGCACCCTTCTACTGGAACGCTGAGACAAAGACACTGCATTTGCTGTTTCCACTCTTAATGGAGAGACGCGTGGAGAAAGAGTTAGAAGGGAAGAGGATGGTCAGATCCTGGAGGAAACCAGACTTCTAACCCTCTCCTCTTAAGAGCCATTGAAAAAGCAACGACTTCACGATTTCGCTCTAGGAGCTACTTGAGCAGAAGATTTACCTCTTTACTGAGATATTGGGATCTCTGCCCATTACATGAAATAGGTTCAACCCTGTCAGCTTCAGAAAACCTCTCCTGAGACACGTCTCGGGGCCTACTTAAGTTGGTAAAATCTCTGGAAGGGTTAACCACGGACTCACCAGGCTTGAATGTCTTTCTTTTCTGAGAGGAATTGGGACTTCTGACAGAAGAAGACTTTCTTTTAGCCAAGGACCTAATATTAGAAATCTGCGAATATATTTCCTTGACGACTTGATGCGGGAACACTAATCTAGAATTAAATGTGGAGAACAGAAACCGAAAACGTTCTGACTAAATGGATGAACAGAAAGCAAACGATGCTTCAACTTATCGGAAATAGCCACTGTTTGAAGCTGCTTACTCCTGCTATTCGATGTAATAAACTCCAAATACCAACAAACGTAATTAAGAGAAGCTCTGCCGACATCTGCACGCATATGAAACACCGGGGCCGTGATCGATTGATTCACCATTTGCTTGAGTAAACAGAACTGCCTCGAACTGAAGAGCCAAGAAATTAGCTGATTTTAATTGGCATCTTCTTCAAATACCTAGTCTGACCGAACCTAGGATCAGAAGAAACTGTGGAAGAAGGAGGAGGAGAAGAACAAACAGAGGGAGACCCCGATGAAACACATGCCTCTGGAACTCAAACAGGTTCTAAAGGAAGCAAACGATACATAGCATGAGGGGAGGATCTGGCTATATTAGCAACCGTTTTATGTTAGTCTTAATATTGTCGTCAACTAGCCTCTCTGGAGGCTCCCACCAGAATGTTCCAGTGAATGGTTTTGAGTCTCCATTTAAATTTCTAAAATGAGGGGCAATTTGTACTGAATGGCCAAAATAAGCTATTTCAATAAGACCTGTGTCTAAAAGCAAATCTAATCCTGTTTTTGGTTTTGGAGTTGGTACACAAGTAAGACCGTGATCGAGGATTGATTTCTCAGATGGTGAGAGATCATAGACACCTGCTAAATTGCCAAGGTTTGTTCATAATCCTATGCTAGGGGAGCTATTGCCTTGACCCACATTTAGTTTAAACCAAGTACCGTTAGCCAATGGTTATAAATACAATTAGCTGTTTCCTTCGTCCAATCGATTCTATCCTTCTCAACATGAAAATTGGCATCAGAAATTGTGGGGATTATCTTGTAAATGTGGCAGTTGGACCTTGCTCATGTGTTGATATGCTTGAGACGGTACGTTTGCCTATCTGATAAGCTATCAGAACAGGCAATCTCAGCAAAGTACAACTCTGCATTAAGAAAGCTGTTCTTAAATTCTCAGGCCATGAACTATAAATGGCTTGGGGCCTTTGTTGGATGTTAATTTTTGGAGTTGGCAATATTCAGGATGATCTTCTCCGGGATATGGCCATCCTGGTGCTGTATAGCTATTGTTCTGAAATGTGATAACGCGGCACCAGGATAGCAGTCAAACCCGATATCAAGATGGACGTCTAAATCAGTTCGGACCAGATTAGAGGATCATATCATCAGAATCATACCTGCCTGCCTGCCTGCCTGCCTGCCTGCCTGCCTGCCTGCCTGCCAGCCTGCCTGCCTGCCTGCCTGCCTGCCTGCATGCCTGCCTGCCTGCCTGCCTGCCTGTCTGCCTGCCTGCCTGCCTGCCTGCCTGCCTGCATGGTCTGCCTGCCTGCCTGCCTGCATGCCTGCCTGCCTGCCTGCCTGCCTGCCTGCCTGCCTGCCTGCCTGCCTGCCTGCCTGCCTGCCTGCCTGCCTGCCTGCCTGCCTGCCTGCCTACCTGCCTGCCTGCCTGCCTGCCTGCCTGCCTGCCTATCTGCATGCATGCCTGTCAGTATGTCTGCGTGTCTTCATTTTTGCCAAAAACTGCTGATCGGATTTGACTCACAAAAAAGGAAACTTACTGCTTTGTCCATGACCCTGATAAAGGCCACCGGATCCGGATCGGATACAATTCTAGATCTTCGGATAGGCTAAGCTCCTCCCACACCTCGCGTGTGTTGGGATCGATCGATCGCTGAACACACGGACCATCAAAAACACACATTTAAGCTGTTTAATATTTTTAAACCAATTTGACTGGGTGCTGTTGCTGCCTGGGGCAGCAACAGCGCCCAGTCAAATTAGTTTCAAAATATTCATCAGCATGTTTATTAAATAGCAAAGAATTACAAAGCCATACAATTCATACAACGTGTCGGAGTATTTGAAATTTGGTGACGGTCGATATGGAACCCTTTGTGACGTAATGAGTGTGACGCCATCATACACGCGCTGAGCTGATTATGACGTCATACGAGGTCAGATGATAGATGGATACCCTGGAAAGGTGAATTGAAGAGTTTCTCCCTAGAGCGTACGTTAATACATTAGTACGCTAATAGGCCGACTAACGCCAATTATCAGTCGGTGTAAGGACATTCACGCCCTAACACACACTCGCACGCACGCGCATATGCGTCGGATTGGCAAATTACAAGCGTTTGCTATTTAATATACATATACTGATAGAGACTTTTGAAATTGAAAAGCTCGAGTGTCTGTTACTCGAGTTTGTTAAAAATGTGAGTCAACACGTCTCAAGGCAACTTTTCGAGAGAGCTGCAGCTGCTGATACGCTCTCGGGTGCGATGGTCAAACGAACAGACTCCCGAACAGGGGGACGTACGAGGATGGCTCGGTAGAACATTTTATCTGGCCTACCATAGAGTTATGAAATATGAGTTATTATTATTCTGGTCCGAGAACGTAGTTCTTGGAATAGAATGTAATTGTAAACTCGAGAACATTTACTGAAATAATTGTAAATATGCGATGTCTGGCCATGAAGAAATAGTGTAAAGCCTTTTGTATGTGATCATTGAACATGCCCGGGGCTGCTTCGATAACAACTCTAATTGTAGGCACAGATCAAAGATTCAAGTTTGAAATGCCCATATATTTACACTTAAAGGTTACCTCAACACTATGGATTAAGATAAGGTGTCTTCTAACATGCGCTTTGAAGCTGCATGGTGAAAGACAGGTAACTTATGCCAAACATAATAGAGTTTGACAATGTTACTCCTGAATGACCTTGACCCTCAAGGAAGAGATTACAATTTTCATTGGGAAAGATTTACATAGCTAAATTTTCTAGAATCTGACGAGGTTTGAAGACAATTGGAAGAAAACTCTAGGAGAAAACACTGGTCAAATGCTGCTCCCATAGGTTTACTATGGGGATATGTAGGACGGAAAAGCTGATCTGTCGAAAACTCTGGGATGGACCAACTTGAATACTTTGATAGACAATCGAGGCTACATAAGATCTAGAAGTTCACTAAATTTCAAGTCGATCAGATCCCATAAAAGATTTCGCCAGCCATTTTGACAAATAAAATAAAAAAATGTTTTTTTCAGCTTTTTTATCCTGAGGCAATGTTTGCAAAAACGAAAAGTGATACTTTCAAACAAAATTGTCACATGGCGGCTATTTTGAAAAAAACATTTTAAAGATCTTGCATTAGTAACTATCCTAACCAAGTATGATAGTGATCCGATCAAAACTCTAGGTGTATTCACAGTTCAATGATCCATTCTGAAATTCCCAGTCATTCCCTATGGGCCATGATCCATGTATTGGGGGTGGGGTGGGTGGGGTGGCTAGGGGTGGTCAAAGTTCTAGCGGACATTTTGATAAAAAAACCAATTTTTTCAAGGAAAGATCTTCAGTGGTAACATCCTCACCAATTATGGTAGTAGATCCGATCACAACTCTAGGCGTAGTAACACTTGCAAAGACCATTATTGAAAATCACCATACATTTCCTATGGGACCTTTGCCCACTCAAATGAGGGTAGCTCGAAAACCCTTAGGCAAATCCAAAATAATAGCACAAGCACACGATTCCAGACTGGGAAGCAGAAGTCGACCAATTTTGGAGTTGATTGAATGATAACTGTAGGATGAGGTGAGGTGACAAATAAGAAGATGAAGAAGAAGAAGAAGAAGAAGAAGAATAAGAAGAAGACGAAAAAGAAGAAGAAAAAGAAGAAGAAGAAGGAAGAAGAAGAAGGCGGAGAAGTAGACGAAGACGTGGAAGAGAAAGACGAAGAAAGAAAGAAGAAAGATCCTGAGTGATTTTAGAAATCTGCGATTCTATCGCAGATTAATTATAGAGGAATATTCCAACAAATCGTTGGAAAAGTTAATACCGTATTTTCTGTCCAGAAAGACGAAACGTAGCATGGTGACAAGGACCCATAAGGCTTAGTTTTAGACAATTGCTGAATCCGATCGGTCAATTAGGGTGGTGGCCATCTTGGAGTTTCGGCAACTTTTTTGCAGATATTCACAAATCTTCTACTCTAAAACCACAATTCCGATGATTTAAAATATCTCGATAGCTAGCCGTAAACCAAGTTTGATAAATACACGCCGATTGACACGAATCCCTGGCGGCCATCTTGGATGACCTAGTTTTCTAAAAAAATGTCTTCTTCTCCAGAACCCCCGACCTGGCCAGACACAAATTTGGAATATATCATTAGGGACTAAGGCCATGCTAGTTTGATCAAGGGAAGTCCAGAGGGTTAAAAACATGCCCGCGATTGACCAATCAGTTTCCAGAAATTTGGGAAGCCGTTTACATTTTTTTTTTTACCGAATTTAATCTGAAATTACCCACAATTACATAATAATATGTGCCGATTTCAAATTTTCCACTTGGCACCGTGACCGGTCAAAGGATCACCGGCCATCTCGGATTTATTGCAAGTGTTATAGTCACCGTGTTGCGCGCATACTCTAACTAGGATTACGATTATCATATTATTGTATCACTGAAGATACTGAGAGAGAGAGAGAGAAAGAGAGAGAGAGAGAGAGAGAGAGAGAGAGAGAGAGAGAGAGGAAGGGAGGGAGGAAGGGAGAGAGGATGGAGGGAGCAAGGGAGGGAGGGGGAGGCAAATCGGCAGAATTCGGTGTGTGGATGTTTGGGCGATTTCAACGATGGCGACTCAGGCGATAACTGGCGATTCAAGGAGTTCCGACGATTCTCGAGTCGCCTGTGTGTGGCAAACATATTTTGGGCGATTTGGGCGATTTGTCGGCCGAATTTGGAGAATGATCACAAGTGTGTAACTGTAAGTTGTATTACAGCCGCTCGGGTCCCATCGACCCTTCTCAATAGATAGGGAATGTTTTTCTTAACATTTTTTTCCCTTCCACGATTCTCAAATTTAAAATTGAAAATCTAATAAGACGTACACAGAGCCGTGGAATGTCTTGTAAACCTACGTTATAAATGCCCACGTTGCGTAATCCCATCAATTAAGGCAGGTAAGTCTTTACAAGTGCCCACGCGCCCAGGCAAGGTGACTGAACCGTAAACAAAGCTATCGTACTTATCTGCCAGGCGCACATTTTTCAATGTTCAAGACTTACACGTTCACTGTATATACAGTTAGGCCTTTTTAATAGGGAATATGAGACAATAACATATGGGGCATGCCGATCGATGAAAGTAACCCGTTAACCACCTATGCTAATACGCAAACACACCACGTTACGACATTAGACCTAGCATGTTGTATATTTTGAAATTAATGTAATAGCTGAGCTGTTGCAGAATTAAAGTGCAAATTAAGCCCAAGTTTGTTTCATAATAATCAATTGTGTGTAAATTTTAATATTTTTCACTTATACGTATTTCGATATATTTAAAAGTATATAACGGATTATTGGCCAATCTATAATATGTCTAGCATGGTCAACTGACAAAAGAGCATCGACAACATTCGCGTTAGTTCGTGATATTCCCTTTTTTAAATATATTTGATTGTAGCATTAGTACAATGGAATTGAGCCGCACGTTCTAACAACTGTGTATTGCCGCCGCCTCCTCCCAACAAGATAATAAAACAAAGAAAGAGAACGAAGCCCTCTCCCGACAAGAAAATAAAAGAGAGAAAGAGAACGATAAAGAAAGATGAACAAAGAGAGAGAGAGAGAGAGAGAGGGGGGGGGAGAGAGAGAGAGAAGAGAGCGGGGGAGAGAGGGGCGGGAGAGAAGAGAGAGAGAGGGAGAGAGCGAGAGAGAGAGAGAGAGACAATGTTTTGAAAGCTTTCTATCAATTGTTCAACGAGACTGGGTGGTTCGAGGCCCTTGTAGATGCACATATTACAACGCCAGGCAGGGCATAATCTATCATTAGTGCCAGTCATGTAACATGAACACGATGGGCCCACCAGGTAAGCGTTATCGTTCTTCATATTCTTCTGAAGTAAGCATATAAAAAGTACACTGATAGTCATGTGGGAAGAAACACAACCATCATTCAAGTAGTGATACATAACCTTGAAGATAGAGCTCCAACTACTTCAGTGTGTATAGTCTCTTAGAAATGGCGACTTCAAACTTTATGTAGAGTGTCTGGAAAAGATGGCTCCATGGATGTTCTCGCTATATCACACTGACGAGCCATAGCATTCATTCTGGGCTCATACATGGTCGTATCACCGCTCAGAAAACGTCTCATATTTCTCGTCTATGACCCTTGACCAGTGTGATGCACAGCTGAATCAACTGGTGAAAGGAGATTGGGTATTATCGGCTTGACACACAATCCTAGTGTACTCTTAGGGTGGAAGTTAGGTGGGCCGGAGAGGGGCAGACTGGCCGCAGAATTCTGAGATATACCAGATCAAAATGAAACGAAACACCATGATCAAATTGAAGCAACCCAGAAAGAGTTTGTGACAAGTACCCAAGAGCTGGACAAAATCTTTGTAGAGTGGAGAAAACTTTCCTTGACGACAGTGGCGAGTTACATCACATTGCCACCAACAGTATCATGGACAGAGTGGCACTAGATGCAGTCAAGACAATTGAATCTATTGGACAAACTCAGTATCAGGAATTTGTTCTTCAGCGTGTGGTTATATGTCGTATGCCACTCAGTGACACCATACCTAAGAACACAATTTCACTGTTTGGACCATCGTCCAAAATTTCAAAGTCAAATACTGCATGTTAGATAGTGTCTTTGAAACAAAACTGTGCACATCTCTCCAGGCTTGGGTAAAATGAGGCACGGACCAAGTCAGACTTACTGGTGTGTCTCCAATCGACAAGTCTAATACAACTATCTCTGAAAATAAACCATGTTTAGATGCCGAAATCGTTGACAGTGTCGCTGCTGTGCACATGCTAATGAATATGCTATGCCCATATTCGTTCCTAACACACACAAAAGCTTGCAATCTGTCAAGAGAGTTGATATTTGCCAACAAGTCTCAAACAAACAAACTGTCCGAGAAAAAAGAGGGACACGGAAAGCACGGCGTGTTTCGATATAAACCCGCTGCCTGACAAATGGTCAACATACCTTCAGGTTGATGCTAACAAGAAGAAGCGTCTTCTCAACTTGGCAGAGTGCGTGACCAAATCGTCACCGCCAGAGGGAACAGAAATTGTCCCCACATTCAGCACACACGTATTGTCTACGTATTGTAGCAAGGATATGAGTAACCTACAACCGTGTAGCCACGAGGAAACTGACAGCAGGATATTCCTACATGTTAAAGAATGTGTGCAGAATGGACACTCAAAAGTAAGCATTCGCACATTGATTAGCGGTGTTGTTGTTCTAGCTGTGCGTATCGACAAACAGATGAATATCACATCATTATGGGCGTTTTATGGGACTGGAAAGTCATTCAGATATATTGCTGCCCACGGTACCTTTGCGAATATTGGCCCTGAAAATTCGGTGGCTCTTCCCATGTTTTATAGGCTAACTGGTTGCGATACTGTCTCGTCACAGGACGTGGGAGGAACACGGGCTGTGGGATGTGGAATGTCTTCGAACAACACACAAACACCCTTCGAGCCATAGCCAACTATCTAGCAGAAATTCCACACATTTTCTTTGAGACGGTCCAAACGGTTGTTATACTGTTGTATAGCAGGACGTATGAGCCGTTGGCACTGAACAACGCTAGGAAACATCTATTTTCTCCACGTTCCAGATCTCTTGGGAATACCCCGCCAACCGAACCCGCCTTGTTTGCGCATTGTAAATGAGTGGCGCATCAAGGTAGGTACGTATGGGGCGTGGTGGTGGTGGTGGTGGTAGAGATTTTGTTTTCAATCTATGATCTGAAATGGAATTTAGCCTGTTATATAAGAACTTGAAATGCCCAAAGCATGCATATCTACCAGTAATGATTTATGTTTTCTCTGGTGTTAGTACAGTTCCATTTGTTCCTAGCCTCTAAAGGGTGATGGTGATAGCATGACGTCAGGTGGGTAGGAAGATGATGAGGATGTGAAGATTCTTAGATTGAGAGAAAATTGCGGCTTTTGCCACCGACCAAATACACACACTGTTGTAAGACAAGAAAACAAGAACAATTCAGTGGACTGGTTTCAAAATTAATCTGCTGCGAAGCTATTGCTCTCTGAGTTGGCAACAAGTTCCTGTCAAATTAATTCCAAAAAAATTCAACGGACTGTGTATGAATATTTGCATGTAAATAAACAGGGGTGTTTATCAAAGAAAGTGGAAGGCCGTATGTATCCCTCCACCCCACCCCTAGATTCGCTTAAAAAACGTCCATGCTTAGTAGATCTAGGTCTTATTACATACATTTATGCTAGAAAGATACTAAAACAGACCTACTGAATGATAATCTGCACTAAAATACTTGAAGCAAAAATAATAATAGCCAGGATGCAAACCTGACTCACCATTGCTATTTTCTGTGAAGGTTTGCTCAATCCATTCAAGTAAACTAAGATGTGGTCTATAACAGTTTTCGTTAATGTATACTAGAATATTTGAATAGGAAACACACTTTTATGGTGCAAATTAAAAATGTTTGATTCTGTAATCTAAATCAGTTCACTGATATAAAACATATGCTGCGCCACACCATATTTTTGTTATCTCCATGATATTTTTGATGAAAATTATTTGGATAAGTTCAACTTACACAACTTCTACTATACAAAAATATATTATAATTTAATAGTCTGTGACAATGTTGCGATTTGATCGATTTTCTTCTAGAAAATGACATTGTTACAGCCATAAATTTAATTTACGCTTGTAGTACGAGTAAGACACATTTTCCAGCAGAAAACGGGGAAAGCCATTATAAATTTCACAGCCATCTGAAGGCCACATTTACTTCTAGAATTGCAGGCGATGTATAATCGCCATTTAGCTATTTTAAATTTGCAAGGCTAATCGCAACAAAACATCTAAAAGTCCTGACAAAATTATGTCTGGCACTTATCTGAACCGTCACTAAATAATTTGAGCCAAGGCAATCAAATACTTTTTCCAGTCATCGTTTTCCGTTCTCTGTAGAAGTATGGCCCATTATTGCGACGACGATGACAACGACAACAGCGGCGGCCCCCGGCGGCGGCGGCGACTACGACGACGATGCCAGAAGTAAAATGAATTCGGTGTTGTAATAAGCTAGGTAGCATAATGATATACCACCGTTTTCTGGGAGTCACATTTCGGCGATCTTCGGCTCCCACCAGCTTTTCTGTCCTGGGGATGCAACAAAGCAGCTAATAGCTTTGGTCCCAACAGCAGAGAGTCCGTCATAGACAGGTCGAATAACTACCGATTAGTCCTAGTTAGTAATTTCTTGACACGTGGCGGATAACAGGAAGTCAAATAACACGCACAAATGCATGAACGCACACACGCACGAACTCACGCACGGGCATACACACGCACCCACCCGACGAAAAGTAGGCCTACCAACACACAATATCACACCAATTTCTTTGGCTGTCCATAAAACACAAAATCTTATCCCGTCCCGTGCGATTCTGAGGACATATATTGGCAAAAAGTCAATAGATGCTTGTCTCAGATTGATTCTACATATTTACCATAATCCTTATATCTTGCCGAATTTAACAATACACTATTTACATGTCAAATTTATGATTGCTTTGAAAACGAAGCAATTAAATCATTCAAATGAATGCTAAGATTCAAATAAAGGAACGCTACAGATTAAAGTCTAAATTAATACCATCACAAACACGTTTGGGGCAGACCGTGATCTTGAGGAGCTTTAACATCAGTTTCAGTTTCAGTTTTCTTTATTTCACTCAGGCAAATAGCATATGAGGGCAACATTTATGTCAGTTTTTGGCGAAAGACGTATTATAAATTTTTACAATTTTTGTTCACATACGATATTATTATTATTATAATCATCATCATCATCATTATTATTTTTATTATTAATATTATTATTATTATTATTATTATTATTATTATTATTATTATTAATTTGGTTAATTCGGAAAATGATATAAACGTTACGTTGATCCTCGGTAGTTGTTGCTGTTGTTGTTGTTGTTGATGTTGCTGTTGATGTTGATGTTGATGATGTTGTTGGTGTTGTTATTGTTGTTATTGTTGTTGAGGTTACCGTTGCCGTGTTGTTGTTGTTGTTGTTTGTTGTTGTTGTTGTTGTTGTTGTTGTTCCCGCAATCGTTGTCGTCGTCGTCGATGTGTTTGCAGTAGTTGTTCGTCGGTCTGTTTGATCTTGTTTGTCTTTAATCATACGTAGGCCTATATAAAATCAGACGCGTATGCGTGCCTGGATGCATGGCTATGTGAGACTTACTCAGTATGCGTGAGTGTGTGTGGTGTGTGTTTGTCCGTCGCGGTCATGGAATCAGTCATGTACACGTTCAAGTTCATTTTATTTTCACTCAGGTTTTACAAAAGCATATGAAGTAATTATTTGCAAATGTGGTATTTGGGATATAATATTATTTGCATAAATATATTGCCAAATATTATGAACTCATTATAAAATCAGCATACCTATAAAATATAAGCAGCAGCAGCAGTAGTAGTATTAGTCATAGTAAGGGGTGGAAGTAGCCGCGGCAGTAGCAGCAGCAACCGCAACAGCAGCAGCAGCAGCAGCGGTGGCGGCGGCGGCAGCAGCAGTCCAAAATGAACAAGATGGCTGGAGATGCGCGCAGGATATCAATAAGCGAGAGGTTGTTTTAGATCAATGAATGTTCATGCAACTACGCGAAAATTTCCGGCCGACCCATTCAAACAGAAAACATGTTTCATTAACCGATGAACGGCGAAACGCACATCACCAAAAAACTACGATCTGAATAAGCCCAATATCTAAATCTAGGCGGTTTGTTAAAATCAAGTGTAGCAAATGTCAACTCGTTTCCAGCGAAATTATGCCATTAAAGCCCTTGACAGTGCCGTTGAGCGTTTCAAACACGAGTGTGCGATTACGTAACTAACACTTGACACGATCGCCATTGATTAGTCGCATTCCTGCTGAACTTATGACAATATTTAACGGACAATTCCGGGATTGTTAAACGTGGACTTTACTTGAATATAAGTATCACAGCTACAATAATACAATTCGCGGTGTCGGTGCTTTATCGTGTTATCCCATAACTGGGACAGCTTCGCCAAAATATCGTAATTATTGAAATTACTCCAGCTTGCCGGGCAATAGTAATCGGCCGCCGAAAATTCCCAGATTTTGTGTCAAAATGTTAATTCATTTGATGATATCTCCGCGTGATTAAAATTATAATTAGGCTAGCAAATAGGCATTTCGTTCAGCTTTAAGCACACTCCGATTTAATGGCAATACGCAAAGTATTTCCAAAGATAGAGCCTATGAGAGAAAGGCATCGCATACTGAATTTGACCAAAAAAATGATAACATATTCTCAGATAGTATCTTCGATGATTAATCTGTGTATATTCCATTCTTTTGAGCCCCTTGTCCGATATTAACATCCATTATAACATGCTAATCCCAAACCCGGCACCTAGATCTTGGAATCATTGGAATGGCTTCCGCGGGCCCGTTGCTATTATCATTTACGTATACTTCCTTAAAATATGTACCCGTATCTATAGGCATTGCGCCTCCATTAATCCCTTGTGGTGGTGCGGGGATGTTCAAAATAACCTGATTGGTCGATTTGCTTGGCGGCCATCTTGGATGACTAATTCTCCCCAAATGTACTTCTTACGAACCTTTGAATTGTCCGGCAATTTGGTAAATATGACTAGCAACCTGAGGGGCATTCACGTTTGTTCAAGGGAAGTTGCTATGTTAGGAACATGGCTGCCATCAACAAACCAGAATTCACCGTATTGGCGACCAAATTGGAATTTATTATTTGATGGAATTTGAAGCCAAGGTTGAATTTATATAGGTTCATGGGTATGACGATACACAATTGTGCTGTTTCATTCTGTAAGATAAATTGACCGGCGGCCATCTTGGATTCTTTTGCCGCCAAAACCTGATCCTATAGAATAAGAATGGGAAAATGTGGCTGATTTGCCTCGTGGGCATCTTGGATCTTACGAGCTCCGACAACTATATAGGAAATGAATGTGGACAGGTTTAAAAGACTTCTTCCCAAGAACCACTTGGTCGATTTTAATCATAATTGGTACGGAATCGAGATCCAAATTTGTTCAACAGAAGCTGATTGTTCAATGTGGGCGGCGGTCACTGATAAACTATTTAACCAGCGCATTTTGTATTATTATTATTATTATTATTATTATTATTATTATTAATATTATTATTATTATTATTATTATCCAATTTTATGAAAGAAATTCCCTTAAGCAACCGATAAAGCGTGCTATTTCAGTCAGCCCTCGAGCCTCTTGTTTGTATTATTGTACATTTGCGCCGCAACAAAGCTGTATCGTCAGCCCAGCGGTCGGCCGTTAGTTGTTACATGTCTGCCTATCTGCCCGCCCATCATGCACGCCCTCCCACCCACCCGTATACCCGCTCACCCACCTGCCAGACACTTACCGACCACCCACCCCACTACCAAACACACCGCCCCATTGCACTTTCTTACTACCTTACCAATACCTCGATAGAAAAAGCAAAAGAACTTCTTTCAATATCCAACAGGCCAGTTCTCCAAAAATGTGTAAATACCTTTTATATGCCAAGAAAAAATAAGTCACCAAGTCTATTATCGCGATTATTAATGTAATTAGTATTTATTTATTAACCTCGTGATAATCATTGTATATTTTGTCACTTTACTCGCCATAATAATTGTTATAAATATGTACCCTCATATGCTGCCTCGGTAGCCTGAGTATATTAACGTGAAACTGATACTGAAAACTGGCCGCCCAGGTACCCACCCGCCCACCTGCTCTCTGACCGTACGCCAGCGCGCCGTCCAGGCTCCAAGCCCACCCACCCATCATCCCCATGAAGCTGCAATGCATTTGTTGACTGGGCCTACAATTAGAAGTACTTAAAATGATAACAATAGCTAAGTGATATAGGCCTACTAAGTATAGATACGAAGCCCTGTAAGTTTGGTGACCATAATTTTAATAATATAGCGTCTATAGACTTTAAAAAATGAAAACTAGTACTGCCTACACAATCGCTGAACTGGTTTTATATAAAGCACACATTTTAGAAGAAAATCAAAAATGTTGTGCTGGAGACCCGTGCTTCATTTACCCTGTAATGACCTCATAGCACATAAGCACATAATGCATACCATTTACATTATCGATGTCACAGTACGGGATCGCGGCGCCATAATAGAAAATATGGTTTATGGAACCTGGCATTTTTCGTTGTTTAAAATGGCTACGTTATTTATAAATGCGTGTATAAACAATTTTAGAAACGTGGTTTAAACCCCAATGCACCGCTTTTCTGGTAGATTTCTGTTTTTGCCTTATAGGCATAATCCCTTCTTAACCTTTGGTAATTAAAGACTTCCTCCTAATTGACTGCTATAGATATATTCCCCACACCAAATTGTCTTTGTAAAACTGGTGTAGAAGATAAGTCAGATTTCTGGCTAATATGCCCTTATTTTGTTTTCGAAGAGAATACCTAACGCAACAATTACATCGTGTATCTCCATATACATCCGACCTGCTTTGCAACGGAAACATAGTTCTGTCAGACATATGTCTTTAACCCCAATGCACCTCTGTTTTATACTAGATTTCTGTGTTTGCTATACAGGCATACTCCCTTAACATTTGGTAATTAACGGATAGGAACAGGCAATTAACAAACTTATGCTCTTGAATGATAGATTTAGATAATAATCAATCTATAGCCACCAGTAAAAACAGAAATAAATCGGAATAATTTGAAAAAGCAAATAAATACGATTTATGTCACTTTGACAATTGGAACCAATTAGTGACGCATGTGGTATTGTGCGCTCTGGTGTACGCCGAGTTAATAAATAATAAATAATAATAATAAATAAGTCGTTCATATAATCTCAGTTATATTCGCGTTAAGCTGATTAGCCACTACTTCCTACAGGTAAAATACTGTCTAAGATTAAAACAAGTTGACTGAAAGCCGTTGTTTCCAGAGACAGGATTTGCATTCAGTTACACGAATTTCAAAATATTCAGTAGGCATCATGTTGCGACCTTGGAGACCAGCAGTGTATTTTGAAATCATTTTAACAGAGACTCGTTGCTTCCAAAAGAAACCCGCTACGTCACTAATTGGTTCCTAGTTAAACACTCCTAGATTTACTAAATGTTTATTTTCTCAAATAATCCTGATTCATTTACATTTCTTTACTTCATGCTACTGGCAGATTATAGTTTTAATGCATGAATCCACTATAGATATGCTCCAATCATACTTTTCCCGTGTTGGGATCGATCGAACCCTGAACATTCCTTGAACCTCAATTTCCAGAGAACCGTGTAGGGGAGCTGTTGAAAGTTTTGAAGCTATTTTAACTGGGTGCAGCTGTTGTTGTATATGGCACCAACGATGCCCGGTCGAATTAGTTTCGAAGTATTCAACGGAATGGTTATTAAGTAGTAAAGACATGCAATTCGTACAACTAACGAACTATTAAGCGTTCACGACGGACTTAGATATGTCACGCATTAGCATTTTAATTGTGACGTCAGCCTACCCGTGGTGTAATTTATAATGACGTCATATACTTGAGTGCCAGATTGGATTACTCTATTAACTTTGCGTTCCTCTGCAAGAGTCAATAAATTGCAAGACAACTACAAGCACGTGAATGCAGATGAAAGTAATGATGCAGTGCAGCTCGGGAATGGAGATTTAGCGTGTTTCCAAACAGCACAACTTCGAATACAATGTCAGAAATAGTATGTTGACTATTTTGGACCTAGTTTCATCGGAGGCAATTGATCTTTGTTGGAAATAAAATAAAATAAGATAAAAAAAAAAAAAAAAAAAAAATATAAAAAAAAATAATAATAATAAGCACCAAAAAGCCATCTTCCTCTATAGATAGGTTTATATGGCGTTGTTTTCAATCTTTCAACCAGAAATGTATATTGAGACTCAATAGCCAGATGTAAGCCTAATTGTTTAATGGATGAAGTTGCGCTATACAATCTCAATTCTATCATCATAGAAAATTATATTTTGCAGATAACATTATTTTGGAAAAATTATCACTGGAATGACTGTCTTAGTATATCAAGCCAGACATATCAGTCGTAAATTTTCAAAAGTCTCTTCCCTTAGTCAGTAAATGGACATTTCCCAAGACCGTTGCATAGGACGGTATTTAACAGCGTAGACATCAAAGGGTTACCGGCGTACAATCGAAACTTTTTAAAACGTATAGAAAACGAATCCCATTTCGATATTGAATTATGTGACACGGATCGACCGGACGGTACTGGCCGTCCCAGCCAAGCTGGGTACAGGCCGCCCGTCTGGGAATCGTTCCCATAAGCACACGCCCCTGGGTAGAGCAATAAGCGCACATACGCCTATACGAGTTCGTTAGAAAGCGTGGTGCGCATGCGAACACCCAGACGCTTCATTGACTACAAGCGTGTCAAGAATAGAGGCGAGTGTGTATATCTAGTGTACCGAGTAGGTACTAGTAAATACCTTTAATCCATTTATTTTCGTCGTTCTTGGTACGACTCTGGACCAGAATTTCACGAACTTTTTAACACTTCAACCCATTTTAAAATCGGTTCAGAAATGGCCGGGTTATCGCCGATTTTCCCCTTCAAATTATGCTCAAAATATTTCTATAACGTCGTAATGGCGTATATTTATATATATAGCTAGATAGATAATGATTTGTGTAGACGTGATATACTACGTCACTCTACACATCTATACATATAGTAATATATAGATACGTGTGTATACATCACAGTATACTATCACGCTGAGTGGTGTATATATATATATATATATATATATATATATAAATATAAATATATATATATAGCTAGATAGATAATGATTTGTGTAGAAGTGATATACTACGTCACTCTACACATCTATACATATAGTAATATATAGATAATTGTGTATACATCACATTATTCTAGCACGCTGATTGGTTGGTACAGCAATGTATATTTGATTCAGGTAGCCAGCTCTGACGTCTCAGCGAGTATACAAGGGGTTGAAATTCGAAGATCAGGAGCATCGTCGGCGCAGAGGCCGAGAGTCGAGAACTGGCTGGAGGTGTGGACTAGACGAGTGGATCGGAATACCTCCAAATAAGAAAGATACAGAACATCCCCCGCGGTTCCTTGCAGCTGTCAGATCACCCACACGTAAAAGCAGGTCTCGGCTAACGGGCACTAACTAATTTTTGTACGCTCCCGGACACCCATCCGGGGACAATAATAAACTAAAATCATGGTCCCGATTTATGAAGACCAATAAGCGGAACTTTCTGCGGGAGGGTCTTCGGACCCGTTATGTAGATTTCTACATAATGTACAGCAGAGATGTTTCATGGTGGATGACCAGCCGGATCTGCTGACCATGCGAACGTGGAGATCAAACCACCATACTGCATGTCGTGCGGCTAACTTTGTAACTGTTTGACCGCAGCCTAGTAGACTTTGCCCGGTGCACCGCAAGAGCTATGTGATGTACCCAGCACCGTATGCTTCAATATGTACATGCATAGTAATATTATATATAGTAACTCTCGCTGTTAATGTGTTATGTCTAACTTTCATACTGCCGTCGCCGGACGGAGAACTTTCTTCACACAGTGTAATTACTGATTTAATTATGGAGATGATCTAGTCGACATTATTTCATTGCTTCTGTTACCGTCATGAGTTCGTACCGTATCATCCTGGAATCAGCATGCGGAGACCGATCTGCGGAAACCAGCTGCGGGGATCTGCATGCGGAAACCTTCCATCCTCAAGAGAACGTGTCAACTCGCGCTACCTGTATGTAGCGCCTTAATTTCAGTAACGTAGTATCCTGTTCCATCCAGTCACTACTAGGTACTCGAGTAGCTATACATAATATGTTTCACCGTCATAAATGTACGTCCATAAAGCGTACTGTTGACTAACAGGGACCACGCCGGTCTTAAGACTGCACTTTATTATTTCTTTATTAAACTGTCTATATTATCCTTGCTTACTGTAGGTGCTTAACTAACCGCACCGCATTAGGTTATTGACCTATATATACTTACTACCTCATTTAATCAAACTCTAAAAACTGTGATATTAATTGTAATGGTTAGTTATGTATATGGCAAGTAGCCATCCGTTTATATATTTTGTTTATGTATGTAAAACTGTGGACCGCAGTACGCTAGGAAATACTACACACCACCAATATATGCATCAATTATTTCCGCCAGCAGCAATTGTACACTGAGGTCACTGACCGTGCTCTATATATTGAGCCTGGCACGCGATCGACTAAACTTGACTCTTCAGCTCGGTAGGATATGTTAAACGTGGGCAGGGACAATTTCTTCGTTAGGAGACACATAGTGTAAGCCTCTTTTCTGGCTATCGCGGTAATCTAGCCCCGCACACTGGCAAGGTTGTGTAAGACTGGCCAACTACCTATAGGGCCTCATATTTATCAAGTAATTGTCTCTTTCCATGATCAACTCAGCCGCAAGGCTTCTTAATTGTTTGGATATCCCACCCGCATGTTGCAAGTAGTTAGACATCTTTGCCAAGGAAGGAAAGCACTGCGAACACACGTAGTTATGATTATTATTATTATTATTATTATTATTATTATTATTATTATTATTATTATTATTATGGTAGGATATATTATTCCCGGCCCGCAGTGCATATTGGGCATATTGGAACATAAACCTAACGCCAGGTCAATAGTTAAGTCCATAGGATTGGTGACGGACGAGAAACGCATCTCCACCCAACTCATTGCAGTGTCTGGACAGGATCTTGGA
The DNA here is from genome assembly GCA_034401795.1 of Chaetoderma sp. LZ-2023a. Lineage (NCBI taxonomy): Eukaryota > Metazoa > Mollusca > Caudofoveata > Chaetodermatida > Chaetodermatidae > Chaetoderma > Chaetoderma sp. LZ-2023a. Next base: position 74,620,731 of record CM067373.1, on the reverse strand, counting down.
CTCTGCCACGCCTTCATGGAAAGGACACTCGCGGGCGATATTCGTCTCTCTACCCAACCGTAATGATATGTCAGTCATTAAATTTGCCTGTGTAAATTGTAGCCATCGTCCAGTGATGTGTTATGTGGTTATGAAGCAGGGCATCTGGAATCTCACCCATTTCAGATGTGTTGTGAAGTAACATGTACGCCGCTACTCATGGAGGTAGATGCTTTTCAAGGCAACCTACGGGAAGCTGGGCATCTGCGTCCATTGGATAGCCATGTCTAATGATAGGTAGGAACCTCTGTTATTTGCGGCCTAACCTAGTTCTCGTTTCTAAAAATGGTAGGTTAGGAATGGCAGAAGGTTCGCATAAATAAAAGCGGCACCTACCAATGCAGTATCATGGATTGACTTGTGAATCCTCCAAGAGTCACTGCTCCGTCTTCACGTAAACCAGTATGCATCACGTTAATTATATTTTTCACTAGGCTTATCTTTTTCCCTTGAATTTTTGTTGAACAAAAGAGTGGGACTTTTTGTCAGCTCTTTTCCTCCGCTTCAGCGTTGAAGGCATTTTCCTGTAACGGAGTCCCGCGTGAGGCACTTGCCTCTCACATAAGCGAGATATCCTGTGATGGAGGCTCGCGCGAGGCTATTGCCTCTCGCACTAATAAGTAGCATCTAGTTAGCTAGAGCCAGCGCGAGGCATATAGATCTCGAAATACTAGGAATATTTTTCATTTGTACCAGGAAGGTATAATAGCTTATATTAAGTTAATTAGTCCCCTCGTTGTGCAGATAACTCTGCGGATTTACAAGTAGGTGTGGTACCTCCGGCGACCCCACGTGCAAAGTACATTAGCTGGCTCTAATTTATGGATTATAATAATTGCTCATTTACTGTCAAACGATCTACCCTTGTTTGACAAACCTGTATTTTCTTATATATATATGATATATATATCATTCTCCATAGTTAAATTGATATGGAAAGACATACCGGTGACACAAATAGACACCATGCAGTTCAATCTTGGCGGCAATGGTCACCTGAACAATTGAGTTCCACCGGCCTTAGGAGCCGGTCTATGTATTTCGCAGAGCGACGTCCTATGGGATCCGGAACCCTGAGACTTTGAGCTAACCAGCCCCCTCGTTCGTCGTGCACGTGCGGAGCGACGGGCTGGTACTTCATGCTGGAATGACCCAAGGAGAGCCCGCGAGCTACAAGTGGAGCCGGATGTGGGCTCGAAGAACAAGAAGCGAACCCACACCAACACCCTTCAGCGGGATCTACTCGCCATCCACTGACAGTCAGCGATCCCTCGATTTATAGGTAGCTTCGTACGAGGGACGAGGAGCTCGCGTGCTCACTGACAATGTAATAATTACGGGACAACCCACATTTCAACCACAACAGTTCTCGCCTATAAATGAGGGCATCTTCCATAATGCCTCACAAGTGGGGACTGATTTCCTCACATTATCTGACATCCAACAGGGTCGGACTGCGGATGATTGCGACAAAGACCCCTACGGAGGCAACACCAATTCAACCCTTTGCACTCCTATAATTGGCCCGTGTCATCATTGCCGGATGATCATGTACCATATCATTTGTCTCCCACTGTAAATATTTCACCTTTTTTTCAGTATGCGGGATACGAGAAACGGAGGAATCAGTACCTCCTATCCAGCCTTACATCGGTCATTCAACACATCATACACACCACGCCCATCAGCTTTCAGCACCGCCACCATACGAGTAATGCACTCTACTTCAATCTGAAGAACGTCCACGTCGCCTTCACAGCACACCTCGACCAGTCTATAGACCTACACCCGTCTATGGAACCACATCAGGGCGGAGCTCAGTTGAATCAATTACACATCATCATCCATGAGAGTATCATTCTCGGACATAGCATCCTCAGCATCGCCATCATTGCCGACAGGAAACACCAACACCACCATCACCACCACCAGCACGTCGACCAACTTCAGCATTCACGTCAGTCTCCCGCATCCCCCCCCCCCACACCCCACCACCACCAGGACTTGCACTCATCACTTCACGCCATGGACCAGGCTGGGTCATTCTCCAACCAGAATTTAGCGGGGAAGATGATGGGCAAATTACAAGGTCCAGTTAGAGATCATCAGTAGAACTAATCTGTGGACAAATCAACAAATGGAGGAATTCTTAACTACGGAACTCTCAGGCAAAGCATTACAGGTTCTCGCAGATCTCGGAGCTGACTATACACCCACCTACACGGAGCTGGAAAGTGTACTCTCAGAATGGTTCAGCGACAATGCACTCGGGGAAACCGGTCGTCTTCAACGCAAACATCTCCTACAACATGCGGGAGAGATGCTCCCGGAATTGGCTAGCCACATCCGGAGACTAGTTACCCACTCATATTCCAGCACCAACATCGAGGGCGTCACCCATATCCATTTGGACACGTTCATAGATGCGTTAAGCGGGGAACACGCTCTAAAGGAGAAATTATTTCTCGCGGTACAATTAACCGCTACCATGGTGCAGATTGAGAACTTCCTGGGGCGGGAAAAGAATACTCGCCACCAACCGCACCCAATAAATGAGATAAGTGACACCGCACCAGCCAGTACCACCGATACCAACACAACATCAGCCTCCACACCCTCCGACACTTCACAGCAAACACAACACGACAACCAGAATCAAGCGCTTAGAGGAAGGGGGCGTGGCCACCGAGGAGGTGACAACGGAGCCCCAGGACGTGGAAACCAGCAGAATAATAACACTAGACCGAACATACATGAAAGAATAGACGAGATAAATAAACAGATCTCAGCACTCACTAATCTGGTCACCACTCTCAGCACAACGATTGCAACTTCCAATACTAGGCCCGCAACCACTACCACCACCGCTCCGCCACCAAACACATGTTTCGGATGTGGTCAGCCGGGTCACTGGAGGGAACGGTGTCCTAACCGACCTCTGTCAACCACTCCGACCACTGACCAACGTACAGCACAGCCAGATAAGCCATCAAACTCCTAAGGGTATCGATTGAAGCCTCACCTCGGTACCCTTTCCTACAACCTGGCTCAACTGCGGCCTCCGTACAACAACGTCCGGTGGCCAACTTTCATCGTCAATCATCTGCATACCCACTCATATACGCACACCCGGCTTCACATATGTCACCGGCTTCCCATATATCACTGCCTAAGATGCCTCCTACATCAGCAGCCCGGCCAATTCTCTCTAGCAGACACAGTGTACCCGCAGCATCCACATCTAACACACCTTCTTTCCGATGTAAAACGGCAGTGGTAGATTGTAGCACCTCCGCTGAAACAACGTTTTTTGCAAGCACCACATCCCACCACCAAGACACTGAACTCTCGGTGTCCTCTGGTGGTATGCAACACACCACCCCACACAACATCATCTCCCGCATTTACCGACAGCAGTGATTCAGGAGAAACCATACAATCTGCATCATGGATTCGTAGGTGAAGGCACTGCTGTAAATACGAACGAATTCCTCGACGTCACTGTTTCTTCTGTGCATCAACAAAACTCCCTATGATGCAAGAAATGGCTTGACCAGGTAGCACTTATCCGAGATCGCGAGAATCCTGTCCGCAGCACTGTCTATAATAATACCGCATATGCAGAAACGGCTACAACTCTACCACCATTGCTACCACCGGCTCCGTCGTCACCAAAGCACTCAAAGGAGCGGCGACGACGGACTGGCCCTTTCCTCACTCAGCCATCAGCAGCATTACACGAAGCTCTCCAGAAACAAACCGAGTACATACAGAATGATTCTGCTCCGGAACCTCTTTCGCAGATGGCGTCATTCATTGGAGACTCTTTCGCAGGTACATCGTAAAGTTATCTATAAGTGTGTCTGTCTGTTTAGCGATATTTCCACCAGTACCACTGTTGACACTGGAGCTTCCATCACCGTTTTCAACAAGCGCTTATATGGGAGCATCCCACCTCATAAAAAGCTTCCTCTTAGGCCTACAAACATCTTTCCACTGGTAACTCAGTTTACGCGGCACATTTGCAGAACATAGCGAATTGTGTACCCCAATCATCCTTTTGCCCGCCTGTGGCATCACCAAATCGTATAAAAGGGAGAATCTCGCACAGCAACTTCGTCTTCCCATCAAAACTCGACACCAGGGAAGAACATATAGCATTAGGCTTCTTTCAAGTCGAAAACTTAATTATGCTGTTTACTTATTATTTCATTACCATGTTATTAGGCCTGGCAAGTTATGAAGAGATAGGGAATTAGATTAGGATAGGCTACCCGCACCGCAGTTATTATGCGGGAGTAAAGTGTCTCTCCACGAGGACCTGGCTTTATCACATACATCATTGGTGTCGCATTCGTCTACAAAGAAGTTTCCATGTGTCCACCTTGAGTCCAGTGGACAGCAGTGCACCCACGCCTTCACGCGTACTCTGATTTATCATTACATGTCAACAGAGACCACTTATTACAATGTGCTTTTTGTGTAGACTGTTGGCATCTCTACACCGCAACCCGCTACGGGGTAACACACACGTTAAAGTATAAACACCGTGTTCTTGAAGTAATCTTGATTCCGGGAGAAGAAAGTTAGAACATTGAAGTGCTGGCCACTCGTTTCGAGACCAGGCTTCCGTTAAAATCACTCCCGACAGAGAAGATGTCCAGAACCAAGAACACCACACATCGTCACCCAGAAAGCACTCGCCAACGTTCAATCACTACCGCCACCGTAGCTGCAGTACGTCACGACTTCAGATACTATGCAGCAACAGTAACGGCACCACCAGCAGTCACTGCATCATCCGCTACCCGCAAGTCGCTGGCATCAGCCACCACACCCACACCCACACCCACCAACAACGACAACCCCCACCATCAGCCGGCCAATTCCAGAAATTACGTCGCCTCCAGACGTGGAGATACCGCACTATCAACGGGCACCGTCTCCTGATGATCTAATCATCGACGAAGCAACCAGCCACACGGAACAGGCAGCCACCATCACCACCGCACCCAGCATTGTCATGTCAGCACCGCGCACCAGCTTCACTGACCCGGCCATCCACAAGTCTACGACGCCAGACCGTTTATATGCTGGGAAGAAACGTACCGCGCATTCTCAGGAGATCCTTCCAGTACCGCGAACCATAGCCAGTCGGTTATTGAAGTCACGAAGATTCGTAAACTTTCATTCCAAGCTGTCACCGCAGCAGCATCTCTCCCACGTCCGGTCATACATCTTACTACTCTAGGAATCTCCAGGGCATCAACAGCACCAACGACATCACCAGCACCAACTGCACTGACTGCACAAACCGCATTGATCACTTCCACTATGACAGTTATGACAGCAATCACCACACCCGCACCACTAACCACAGCACCAGTTATGAGCACGGACATTTGCAGTATAGCCACCACATCTCCCGCATCATCAAGTATAGAGAACATTCCAGATATGGCCTTATACAGTGGTGAAATATCAGCCAGTGTAGTACATCCGCCACGACCCTCCACTACAAGCCGTGGTACTCAGACTGGCTGTGGGAACTTCACAGCAGATGTTTGCCGGCATTTCTGCCACGGATGCAGCAGATTTAATTAGTAGTTGCGCGAATCCTGGAAGTTTATATCATTATTATTTAAGACAAAAATATATTTCTTACTTATTATATATGTTTTGACAATTGAATCCCAGTCCCTATGGTGACTACGGTCCTCCTACACAGCAGCACAATATTCTTGCACAGCTGTGTCTCACACAAAATGATCGTTGTAAATCCTTGCATTGTAAACACTTCGTGGGTGATGTAAGTACACAACGCACTGCAGCGAAATAATGCCATAATCCAGTCATGCTGTCTCAGCTACGCTGGGGCTGCCTGATGAACCAGTCTTTGTATCTTTATTATCATTCTATTTTTCTTATTATTTTTCTTCCTGCCTTAGGACGACGGGACGGATTGTGGGTCAGCGAGAGCTGCCCGTACGGACCCGCCAAAATGGGTCATATTTTACATATATAGTAATACTATATATATATATATATATATATATATATATTATGTGCATCCCTTTACTTACCCCGGGTGCACTTTTAATTAATAACTACTGATATATACTCATAAAAAGGAGTATAATATATAATTATATATAGCATTGCCATTTTACTAATTTTGGTACGTTGGAGCTTGGGTGTTTCTCTGCGGACATATAATTATCTGCATCCAAGGGAGCACCCATGCGAGCTATTGTTTAGATAATTAGTGATCTAAATAATAATACATTCTAACCCTTGCATGCACCACTAAATCCAGTAAATCAAAACAAAAAAAAGAAAAGACCTGGAAGAAATAATTCCAGCTCAAAATTCAAAAACTAACGGTATGCCTCCCCAAGCCTCTTCGGCACCTCCATGTGCTCTTTCTCTGAAACACGCATCTCATGCGTCACTACTCCTCTCAGGCCACGCGCCTACCTGGAAAGTCTATAATTCCCGCCTAGTGCGCATCCGTGCATCTCTCCGTGTAGCGTGGTCGTTTGTCATGGGTGTCAAACCAGGAGGGTGTAGTGTGACACGGATGAACTCGATGGGTACTGGCCGTCCTAGCCAAGCTGGGTATGGGCCACCCGTCCGGGGCTCATTCCCATAAGCACACGCCCCTGGGTAGAGCAATAAGCACATATAAGCCTATTCGAGAGGCATTTCGTCGTAAAAATGACTAAGTTCGTTAGAACGCTTGGTGCACATGCGCATGCTCAGACGTTTCATTGACGAAACGCATGTTAAGAATAGAGGTGAGTGTGTATATCTAGTGTAACGAGTAGGTACTAGTAAATACCTTTAATCTATGTATGTTCGTCGTTCTTCGAATTATTCCGGACCAGAATTTGACAAGATTTTTAAAACTTCAAACCATTTTAAAATCGGTTCCGAAATGGCCGAGTGATCGTCGATTTTCCCCATCAAATTATGCTCAAAATATTTCTATACCGTCGTAATCGCGCATAGAGATCTAGATAGATAGTGATCTGTGTACACATGACCTACTACGCCACTCTACACATCTATACATATAGTAATATATAGATAACTGTGTGTACGTCACAGTATTATAGCACGCTGACTGGTTGGTAGAGCAATCTATACTTGATGCAGGTAGCCAGCTCTGACGTCTCAGCGAGTATAAAAGGGGTGAAATCCAAAGATCAGGAGCATCGTCGGCGTGGAGGCCGAGAGTCGAGAACTCCCTGGAGATGTTGACTAGACGAGTGGTCTGGACTACCTGCAGATAAGAAAGATACAGAACCCCCCCCCCCTCCCCCCCTCCCACCCCCCCCCGCAATTCCTTGCGGCTTTCAGCTCACCCACACTGTTCTCGCCTAACCCACACTAACTAATTTTTGTACACTCCCAGATGGCCATCCAGGGACAATAATAAACTAAAATCATGTTTCCCATTTAGGAAGACTAATAAGCGGAACTTTCTGCTGGAAGGTCTTTGGACCCGTTATGTCTACATAATGTAGTGCGGCGATGTTTCCTGGTGGATGACTCGCCAGATCTGCCGACCACGTGAAAGTGGAGATCAAACCACCGTACTGCATGTCATGCGGCTAACTTTGTAACTTTTCGACCGCAGCCTAGTAGACTTTGCTTGGTGCTCCGCAAGAGCTATGTGACGTACCCTGCACTGTATGCTTCAATATGTACATGCATAGTAATATTATATATAGTAACCCTCTCTGTTAATGGGTTATGTTTAACTTTCATACTTCAGTCGACGGACGGAGAACTTTCTTCACACCGTTTAATTACTGATTTAGTTATAGAGATGATCTAGTAGACATCACTTCATTGCTTCTGTTACCGTCATGAGTTCATACCGTATCATCCTGGAATCAGCATGCGGAGACTGATCTGCAGAAACCAGCTTCCATCCTCAAGAGAACGTATCAACTTGCGCTACTTGTATGTAGCACCTCAATTTCAGTAACGTAGTATCCTGTTCCATCCAGTCACTAATAGGTACTCGACTAGCTATACATAATGTTTCACCATCAAAAATTTACGTCCGTATACGGTACTGATGACTAACAGGTACCACACCGGTCTTAAGACCACAATTTATTATTTCTTTATTAGACTGTCTATAGTATTCTTGTTTACTGTAGGTGCTTAGCTAACCCCAGCGCATTAGGTTATTGACCTATATATACTTACTACCTCATTTAATCACACTGTAAACACTGTAATATTAATTGTAATGGTTAGCTGTGTATATGGCAAGTAGCCATCCGTTCATATGTTTTGTTTATTTATGTAAAACTGTGGATCGCAGTACGCTAGGAAATACTATACAGCAACAATATACGCATCAATTATTCCAACCACCAACAATTTTACACTGAGGTCGCTGACCATGCTCCATATATTGAGCCCGGCATGCTATCGACTAACCTTGCCTATTCAGCTCGGTGGGATAGGTTAAAAGTGGTCAGGGACAATTTCTTCATTAGGAGACACACAGTGACACCTCTTTTCCGGCTGTCATGGTAATCTAGCACTGCACACTGGCAAGGTTGTGTAAAATTGGCCAACTACCTATAGGGCCGCATATGTATCAAGTAATTGTCGCTTTCCATGATCCACGCAAGCCGCAAGGGTTCTTAATTGTTTTGATATCCCACCCGCACGTTGTACTGATCGGACTCTTGGAAACTATCGGGTGTTTTCGAGCAGTGCTGGCTAAAGTGTGGGTTTACACACATCTCCTACTGTGTCTTCGGATATTTAGTAAGTAGACATCTTTGCCAAGGAACGAAAGCACTGCGAAAACATGTAGTTATTATTATTATTATTATTATTATTATTATTATTATTATTATTATTATTATTATTATGGTATGATATATTATTCCCGGCCCGCATCACGTTAATTATATTTTTCACTAGGATGGTCTTTTCCCTTGCATTTTTGTTGAACAAAAGAGAGGCCCTTTTTGCCAGCTCTTTTCCTCCGCTTCGGCGTTGAAGGCATTTTCCTGTGATGGAGGCCCATGCGAAGCACTTGCCTCTTGCATAAGCGAGATATCCTGTGAAGGAGACCCGCGCGAGGCTATTACCTCTCGCACTAATAATAGCATCTAAGTAGCCAGAGCATGCATGAGGCATATCCCTCTCGTAACATTGATAGCTATTTATAATCCCGGTCTGTGGGCGTGGCAAGTGGACCGATGGTGTAGGGTGTGGGAGAGGGGCATTAGCCAACTGTGTCAGGCATCTGTGTAACTCTTGGGAACTGTGTTAAAATTATAATTATGAGGGTGTGGGGGTTGTGGAGGGATGGGCGTGGCGAGTGTGGCCCCTGCACAACTCTGGTCGTGCATTAGGTTGAAGCTTATATATATATCATTTTAATAGCGGTGACATTAATTGTGAAAAAACAACAAATTCAATAAGTATGGGTTGTATCTATGTCACTAATATTAGGTCATAATTCTATTATTCGCACCACCTATAAAGTGTGTAGTACATCGTTTAGCCAATCACTCTTATAGGCTTTGTATGACTCGTAAACATTCCAATATAAATTCCAATATAAATTCGGATCGGTATAGAATGCACGAAAGAAATCGATTTTATGTACACATTCTAATGCATTTAAGTAATGTAATTCTATATTGCTGATAGACCTTAAGAAATAATAGATACCCATACACTGGTGTTCACGCTAAGATTGTCTGCCATGTCAACAACCATAGCATTCCCAAATTGCCAGTTTACGGATCGCTAAATTCAATAACTTTGTGAAAATACCTATAGCATTGTCTCTGGTAGATTGGGGAACAGTTTTGGAGTCAAAACTCAGATATTCGCATTCATTTATATCTTGATGGAACGTATCAGGAGTATACAGTGTAGCATTTGGTTGAGGGTACATTTCAACATTACTGGACGAGTTGGGCGATGTAAAGCGCACGTCTTCGTAATCAGGTAAATCATTAGAACTCAGTTTATCCAGCAAAGGTTGGACTCCCGATGGTATTTCTTCTTCTACATTCGTAGACTGCTGTTGAATAGTGAAATCTAATGCTCAGAGATCCTCTGGTGATACATGATCAATAAGGTTCTGGATGGCCTGGTCTATTCAGAATCAGAATCGGCTACATTGACATTGTTGTCTGGTTGCTTAGATGATAATCCCAGTAATCGAGTCATGATGGCTCTCGAGAATATGTAATCCTTAGACGTTACAGTGTCACCCTCTAAAACTGTAGTTAGTTTAAGTTCTTGAACCATAATAGTAATATAGAACCCATCAGATATTAACGTTGAGTTAAGGTTTACACAGCTGCTTAGAGTTCTGACTATTTCAAACCAAGCATCTTCGTCAACTATTGACTTTAAGTTGACTCTCGAGCCAGAGAATAGAGGCATGTTACTACATAATCCTATTTGCCACTGTCCATTATTCGAGCGACAGAAATCAGCCATTAATCTAATGCTTAATAACTAATCTCTGGAAGCTTTTGAGATCATGGCATCAACCATCGTGAATTTGTATCTAGATATTGACGATCAGCTGTAGATTATCTTTTAAAATAGGTCACGTTAAAATGTAATGGGAATCTTCGTTTTTCGGATATAACACACTTACACGAGCATAGAGTTCGTTATAGCTTAGAGAATTTCATGCAACTTCTCCTTCAGAATTCTCCACGAGTAGCTAGGGATTGTTATGCTCCTCAATGATGGTTTCATCTCAGTTTGACCTGGGGAAGTAAAGTATCAAGTTAGTTTAACGTATGGATATTTAGTGCTGATAGTGACTTTTAACTGAGGTTCTAATTCAGACGCTCTACTCTATCGGAACACCTATCTCTAAGCATAGTTTCATTGAATGCTAAACTTTCGAAACGTATTACCATATATAAACACCACACACTTGGTGGGGTAAACACTACCAACCCTAAACTCGCGTATGCCAACTACAAATTCGTCATCATGTTTCAAGACTCAAATGTACACATTGTTACCATGCTCGAATGGCACTTCACAACCCATAAAATATGCAGAATTCATAATTATAATGAACGTTGAACAAACAGTTTAAACAAAAAAGCAAAAACATTAAGCTTAGCCGATCAGATCTTAACAACTTTTATATGATTTTGCCTATTTATTAGTGATTGTCACGCATCATTATGCTAATTACCCTTAAGCTCACCTCATTGGATGCCAGGAGACATGTGATGTAATGAAGGGGCAGGGATTCGTTATTGAATGGGTTCACAGGAAAAGATGAGTCCAGACATGCACCCGGTCAATCATGCTTACACTATACATTAACCCTTGTCAATCATTATGCAAATTACACTTAACCTCACCTCATTGGATGCCAGGAGACACGGGATTTAATGCGGTGGTGGGGCTTCATGATTGAACGAGTTCCCAGGAAAAGACTAGGCCAGAAATGCACCCTGTCAATCATACTTACGCTATGTATTATTCCTTGCCAATCAGCATTACACTAACTACCTTTAAGCTCACATCATTGGATGCCAGGAGACACCTGATTTAACGAAGCGGCAGTGGCTTCTGATTGAATACATTCCCAGAGTCAGGAAAAGACGATCCCAGACACACTACTCTCATTATCCCTTGCCAATCATTACGCTAATTAGCGTTACGCGCACCTCATTGGATGACAGGAGTCACGTGATTTAATGAGTGTGTGTGTGTGTGCGTGCGTGTGTGTGTGTGTGTGGGTGGGTGGGTGGGTGTGGGTGGGTGGGTGGGTGGGTGGGTGGGTGTGTGTGTGTGTGTGTGTGTGTGTGTGTGTGTGTGTGTGTGTGTGTGTGTGTGTGTGTGTGTGTGTGTGTGTACACAAACACTCAATCAGAAGGCAGTGGAGATCAAAAGAAAAATGGTGTCATAATAACAATGGATAGAACAAAGGAAAGAATTAAAGAAAAAGGTGTGAAAAAGGAACCCAGCTCGTCGCTCATCTACTGCAGTGCTACTCTACTACTACTACTACTACTACTACTACTACTACTACTACTACTACTACTACTACTACTACTACTACTACTACTACTACCACTACTAGTACTACTACTAGAACTACTACTATTACTGCTGCTACTGCTACTACTACTACTACTACTACTACTACTACTACTACTACTACTACTACTACTACTACTACTACTAGTACTACTACTAGAACTACTACTACTACTACTGCTGCTACTGCTACTACTACTACTACTACTACTACTACTACTACTACTACTACTACTACTGCAGTACTACTACTACTGCGGTACTACTACTACTACTACTACTACTACTACTACTACTACTAGTACTACTACTACTACTACTACTACTACTACTACTACTACTACTACTACCACTACTACTACTACTACCAGTAGAAGTAGTAGTAGTAGCAGCAGTAGCAGCAGCAGCAGCAGCAACGGAAGCAACAGCAGCAGCAGTGGTAGTGGTAGTAGCCGCAGCAGCAGAAGCAGAAGCAGCAGCAGCAGCAGCAGCAACAGCAACAGCAACAGCAGCAGCAGCAGCAGCAGTAGCAGTAGTAGTAGTAGTAGTAGTAGTCAATATTGTCAACGCACTGGCTCAAAATCTTCAATAATTGAAAAAATTCAAAAATTTAAGATATTTTGGTTTATCTTACTGCCTGAGATTTGTCATTTTGTTTGAGGAAAGCCATATGGCATTAATGTTAACCCTTTACTGGTTCAATTTGTTCAGTAGAATCCAAATATTCGCTTACTTATTTAATGTACATTTGCAGGCACATACAAGGTCATTCCCGAGAATATGCCACTGGAGCGACTGTCTCGGTTCCCGAGCCAGTCATTACAGCGGTAAATTTTCAAAAATACTCCAATCCACGCCGGCAAATGGACATTGCCCAAGATCACTAAATTGACCGTTTTTGGCTGACCATCATGCAAGGGTTAATGTTGAATGATTGAGATGGATATTCTGGATAGCTATTTGAGTTTTGCTTTTACCAAGATGTCACGTAGATTCGGATTTTTCTTAAACGCAATTACTGGACGCTTGTTAAAGGGTTGTTTCAGTTTCTCCTGTAGGTTTTGATACTCATCTTTCAAGATTTTGGAAATTTCAACGTTTTTCCGATTATAGGTCAGAATGAATGGAATTTTGTCACGTTGATCAGATAAGCCTGGGTCCGAGTTTATTCCCCGTGGCCACTGTGTTTCGGGTTCTTTAATCCCAAACGATTCTCGAAGTTTTCTTTGTTTATCAGTTTCTTCTGCCGTATCTGAAAGGGGTGGCTGTTCAATTGGCATAATTTCAAAGTCACGAAGGACTAAATGGTCAGGAAGATTAAAATGTTCGGAAACATGTGTGTCTTCCTCTAGCCTAACATCTGAGAGGTGTCGAGTTGCCCGCCATCTTAATGGACATTTGGTTTCGCCGATATACTGTTTTTGGCACAATTTGCATGAAATTAGATAAATAACATTTTCAGAGTCACAATCTAGATTAGACTGAAGTTGGAACTTGCTTTTGTTCTGCAAGCTCGTGAAAGTATTCTGGTTTGGGAGAAATTCATCTAACTTGCACCTTTTCTTTCCGCATTTGCGAGATTTGCCTACACCTATAATCGGACGATTGTGAGAAATTTTGGTAGGCCGACGATTTGAGGCATTATCTGGAATGGTTTCCATGCCGTCCAATGTTTCAGATTTGATTTTGCGCAAGAATCGTGAGGAGTAACCTCGTGGTTTGAGGGCTTTGAATAGGGTAGAGCACGCTTCTTCAAAGTTTTTCCTATCACTCGAATTCCTGTGAAAAGGGATTATTTGTGATATTACTATTCCTTTAAAAGTATGCGGTGGATGGAAAGATTTTTTGTGCAATAGCTGATGCGAATCGGTTGGTTTGAAATACACTTTGTAGTCTAAGTAGCCAGTTGTTTCATACTTTAAACCTTTATATACAGTTACATCCAGGAAAGCCACAGACATCTCGTCAATGGTTGCTTTTAATTTGATATTCGGATCGTGATTGCTCAGAATTTCGAAAAAGTCATCAAACTCTGCCTTTGTGTGTTGCCAAATCATGAAAATGTCATCAAGGTACCTGCGATAAATGAGGGGCTGTTTTGGACACTTTTCTAACGCTTCCTCCTCCCACTCTGCTACGTAAATATTGGCAAAACATGGGCTAAAGCGCTTGCCCATAGCGCAGCCGCAAATTTGTTGGTAAATTTCGCCATCGAATTCAAAATCATTGCCTTTCAGACTCAGCTCTAATAGAGCTATTACTTCTCTGTCTGGCCTGTTGGTGTCTGGGTAGTTCACGAATGCTTTACGGATAGAATTTATACCCTTCTCGATGTCAATGTTTGTATACATAGCATCGATGTCAAGCGTGACCAAGAATGAATTTGGAGGTATCCAGGTCTCAGAGACCTGTGATAAGAAGAAGTCTTCTGTGTTTTTCAAGAAGCTGGGAATATACGCCTTTAAGGGTACTGAGTCAGACGGATACACAGATACAAGCATCTTCGCGAGTAGTAGTAGTAGTAGTAGTAGGAGGAGTAGTAGTAGTAGTAGTAGTAGTAGTAGTAGTAGTAGTAGTAGTAGTAGTAGTAGTAGTAGTAGTAGTAGTAACTATTTGTGAAAACACCAAGACGTGTCTAATATGGAAAGTTCAGATAATTGAATCCTAATAATCACATACAACATAAACAAAACGGTTCTGGTATATAGTATAAAACAAGGTATGTGTTTATTTTCATATTTTAACACTTACACATATATTGTATTTTGATTGATGACCTTTGAAAGTAGAGTAACAGTGTCTATATTAGTTGTCCTAATTTATAAATATTAAAATCGCTAGGAAGGAAACAATAATAAGCGGGTGAGCGTGTGAGCGTGCCCTAAAAATCGACTCCAACACACGTGTGGAAACCTTAGCTAGAAATGGGTGTGACATAACTAGAAAAGGATCTTGCTATTAAAAAATGCATACGTCAGAAAGAAATTTCGTAATCAATGCGTCTGCAACACGATGTCTGACACTTATAAAACTTCCGAATCATGGATTCAGAAACACAACAGCGCATACTATCCTGGGACCGTAAAGGCGTTCGTTGACCCGCCGTTGACACTTTCATTGGTACACCGGCCAACCCCGTCCTCTGTTTTGCTTGCTTGCAGATCAACAGAAGGCTTTTTAATTTACCGCTGGAATGACTGGCTCGATAATCGAGCTAGTAATTTCAGTGGTAAATTAAAAGAAATAGTCTTCTCTTGGCCTAAAATGGATATTAAATAAGCAATTATTTAGATTTTCTTGACACAATTTATCCATTTAAACATTAAACCTGTTCTATGCGACCACCTTATATGACGCTTGGCTACGGTAACGATATATAGCAGTAAATCCCTTGTATATATGACCCCTGATTTCTCATACTCTCGAGTTTAAGACAATAATACATACGACCTGTTGGCTATTTTGAAACTAATTTAACGGAACCTTTATAGGCTGCAGCAGCTCCCAATCAAATTAGTGATCGGTCGCACCCGTAACCATGGTATGTTGACAGCCAAATTAGTTTGAATATATTCTAACATCATGGTTATTTATACTTTAAATTATGTTTCGTATTTGGACTTTCGGCTTCTAAAGTGTTTATGTAGAATCTGTCTATAACGAGGTTTACAACCGAATAACATACACTCCTATATATGGTGTACTAAGACCCTATGTAGGTGTGTCTAAAAAAAATTTACATTGCACAAAATATCACGAAATCGCATGCAACAAATCGTGAAAATCAAACATGTTTTGAATTTCACGGTGTGTCGCAAGACGTGCACACTCGTGAGTTGAGAGGTGTTTACATTAATCATTGGGCGTTGGTGTGTCTCTTACACGAGCAATCGGATATAAAATCGTGTGGTGTAAATCGGTCATTACAACAAAATCATAGCCATATTAGGATCATCCCTGGCAACAATAACTGCCTCTGCAGTGGTCTTAAAGAATGTATATTTGCTAGCCAAGAGACGACATTTTCTGAAAATGTACGACTGGAATGACTGGCTCGATAACTGAGACTGTCATTTCAGTGGTAAATTTTCAAGAAAATACTCTTATCTAGGCCTGTAAATTGACATTCAATAAGCACATATTAAAATGTTCACGAACACGTATAGCAATTAAAGTGCAGCATGGTCAGTTGAGGTCATACTCCGATTGCTGAGATCAGGAGCAGATCTTAACAACTTAGGCCGGGTTCACATTAGATTAGCTACTCCGACGGAAGTCCAACCGATCACAAATGTTCGTTTTACTAGTGTAAGCGTTTAGATTATCATTATGAAAAGTAACGAATACTTGTGTCCGATCGGACTTACTTCGGATTAGCAGGCGAGTGTGAACACCGCCTTAATGATAGATGGGGCTAGTTTTAGTCAGATTGTAGGAGAAATTATATGGTACATGTACATTAGTGAACGTAGCATATATTGCTGTCAATAGTAGAATTAGTCCTATTCGGTTGGTATGCAACGGTGGATTCGAATCTGAAAATAATAATAATAATAATAATAATAATAATAATAATAATAATAATAATAATAATAACGACCGACGACGACGACGAAAACGGCGGCGGCGCCGGCGACGTCGTCGACGACGACGACGATGTTTATTCACAATTTAGAAATAGATAAAGTTGCACATAACAGCATATCCACATACAATGATCTTGACACTAACTCTCCGCTGGCGGCTGGTTTATATTCGATGGTGTCAGGGAGTGCGTCCCAGGTCATAGCATTCCAGTTTATCCCTCCATCATATTACGTCACAATCTACTACATGACATGCAGGATGATGTCATAATCAATAACATTGGCAAGTACGTCACGATCGCATAATTTGTGGCGGATTGTACGAATTGTATGTCTGTCAGTACTATTTAATACAGCTGAATATTTTGAAACGAAATTGACTGTGCGCTGTTGCAGTCATAGGCAGCAACAGCACCCGGTCAAATTAGTTTCAAAATATGCAACCGTTTATCTGTATAGTTTTTTGGAAATTGGTAGCCAGGAAGTTCAGGGATCGATTGATCCCACCACGGCAGAATGTGGGTGAGGTTTAGCTAGAGATGAGCGGGGCATAGATAAAACTGGAAAGGTCCATTTGACAGCTCCGCTCATATGTTGCGGTTGTTTAATTGAAAACTATACAGGTAAACTGTTGAATATTTTGTAAATAATTTGTCTTGGCGCTGTTGTTTCCTAAGGCTCAGTCAAATTAGGTTCAAAATATTCAACGGAATATTTATGAAATAATAACTACATACAATTCGGACAACAACGCGTAGTCAGTCTTCAATTATGCGTTCGTGACGTACCTATCTACATCAATACTGCCGCCATAATGACGTCATTGATTATACTGTTTTACACGTCCGTCGTTGATTATGACGTCATATAATTGATAGATAAAGTGGAACGTTCCATTGGCGGGCATAACTTCAAATAGATTGCTTCAATCATCCATTGTTTTGAATACATACACTATTGTAAACGAAAGGCCAGATAGGAAAAAAGATATCAATTTAATAAATACTATTTATACTATTTTCAAATGTATATTGCTGAATCACTTGTTGCCACCTCGTCAACAACTTGCCGTCATGGCAGTTTTGCGATGGATGCGTCCGCGTTTAGCTATGACATGCCCATTCCTGGCTACGCTCAGCCCATTATTTGAGCGTCTTGGGATAGAGTTATGTACTTTGAATCTCAATTTCATGATAAATAACTTGCAAAGTATTCGAAGGAATGTGTATTGCATAGAAAAGACATACAATTCAGAAAACTGATGTACTTTTAAAAGTGCATTATCAGAGAGTGCAGTGATCAATTATTCCAAATCCGGACAAGGAGCGGGTGGACCTTAGCTACGGATAGGCTGAGGATAGGTAAAACTGGATTTATCCATTGCTTGCTGTCTACTTACATAATCAATGCATCCTCTGAAGTTCGCAAATGTGTTACCGACGCCTATACCTGCAGGGCAGCTCATTGACCTGATTACACCCGCAACTGTAATTGAAAGTGCAATCATTATTAACTAATTCGATCCGAATCACTTAACACTGGCCTCGTTCTCATTGGTTAATCCCATTTAACTATTTCGTGTACTATGTAGGTGACGATATAGCCGATATATATGTTTGCATTCACACTGGTGAAGGTTCATCCTGGACTGCACGGCAGCGCTACCTGGTGGAGTGTGATAGAAAATGCTGACGGTAACGCATTATCATGCAGTAGCGGATTATATCCGTCCAGACCCAAATCCCTTCTGTCTGCAGCAGTCTGGCAAACTCGGTGGGTGTGTTCCGCAAACTGGGGGTGGGGTGGGGGGCATACACCAACGGACTAGTTCGTCTGTCTGGTCTATGGCAGCGACAGCGTCCAGTCAAATTAGTTTCAAAATATTCAACAGCACTGTACTAAATAGTAGAGACATACAATTCATACAACGTGTCAGACTATTAAAGGTTAAAGAGGACCAAATAGAATCATTTAAGTCGTATTGATTATGACGTCAGCAGACACGTCGCGCAGTTGATTATGGCGTCATATGATTGAGTGAGGAAATGATTCATGAATTAATTGGGCGATTGTAATTGTAACCATAGAGAACAGCAGAGAGATAACTGAACATGTTTTTAAAACAATATCAAAGGTATTGTTGAATATTTTTAACATAATGGATCTTTCCAAATTTAGCCATCGATCATATGCCGCCATATGACGTCATAATCAAGTAAGTGATTTGTATGCTGACGTCACAATCATTACGCCATACATGATTCTATTTGACCCGTCTTTAACCCTTAATAGTCCGGCACCGTGTACGAATTGTATGGCTTTTCTATTTAGTAAGCATGCTGTCGAATATTTTTAATATTTTTGAAACTAATTTAACAGTGCACTGTTGCTGCCACAGGCAGCAGGCAGCACCCACCAATGTAGTTTTAAAATATTCAACAGCTTACAAGTATAGTTTTATGGAAACTGATAGTCAGGGAGAATTCAGAGATTGATCGATCCCAACATGGAGGTGGTGTGGGTGGAGTTAAATTTAAACCCATCGGATTGGAAGGGTCCATTGGCTTTGACGACATTTCTGCCTAGGCAGCAATGCCCTCCAGTCCAATTGTGTTCAATATAGTCAATAGTACGTTTCTTACCAAATAACATATTTCCTCGGGGGTTTACTTTGGACACCTGTTAACTTATTTATGAGCTTTACTCTACGTGTGTTAATTAACACTTTGATGACACAAATCCTATATTCGTAATTTCAAGGCAGGAATGTTGTAATATATTCCTTATTTGGGTAATGCTTTTGGCTAGGACAATCTGTTTACGTACATGGTACATGGGGCGTAACGACTGACACCCCTGATGGAGTTCCGTCTACCGTCACCCGAAGCGCAGGCATACCGGAATCAAACGCCAGCGTGACAGTCTTCCACACGCCCGGCTGCATAACATAGATAGAAATAAATACATACGTAATGATGTGGTGAGATGCGCCCAGCAAAACACGCCCCTATTCACCACTCCATATAAGTGCAATTAATCTCCGCCCCAGCCACGACGTCCGAGGCACAATTGCAAGGTGTGTCTATTGTACTCGATAGTTTTGAAAAATTAATCGTTAGGATGTACCGGGGCAAATGTAGAAAAAATGGTTACTTCACTCTTATACTACCTTTTTCTAAGATATTATAAACTATTCTAAATATACCTATTTTCATTGTTTCATCTGGCAAAGTTACCGACAGTAAATCTGATAGAAGGTATGTAAAGTATAGTACTTGCTACACTGACCCAGTCATACACACGTCAGTACGATAAGTATAGCATTAATAACTACTAGTGCTGGGTCTAACTCTACTATGAGGTTAATGAAAAACATAAATTACTACTAGTACAGAGAGATGCTCACTATAGTTCACTCTTGGACAGAATGCCAGGCAACAATTTATTTGTTTGATCTATCGAGTCCCTGACTCCAAGTAGCATTCATGACATAGGCTATCTAGGCTAGGTTTATTTCAGACTAGTATTCGTACTTTCCCTAGCTTTTACATCGCTACACTTTTATACGCCTGGGTTGAGAAAGGCAATGAGGGAAGGAGATTGCCAATGTTTCCAATGGCGATGAGTTAGTGCACAGCCCAGGTGCAAACCGGGTTCTCTGGTTAAGTATGCCTAACTACTACACCAAGACAGAATAACCAGACGAAACAGAGTCTAGTATTTATAACAACTTCTCTTTTCAATCATAAAAGTTATTATTAAGCATGGGATATAGCGATAGAAATGAGACATGACTGGCTGAGATCTAGATTAACAAGTATTGATTATGGGTTATAGAAATAGACGTGCAGAAATAAAAAAAAATAGCTGTCTTTCAATATTGATTTTGGCCTATAGCGATGGATGTCAATTCCAATTGACATTTCGAGTTTGCGCATCCATCACATGACGCCATTATCACCTCCGTAATGTGTAGGGAGACGTCATAATCAATGACATCATGAATGACGTAGATAAGTACATCATGAATGCATATTTGGGGATGGGCTAAGCGGTGTTGTATGAATTTTATGGCTTTAGAATCTAGGGAGTTCAGGGATCGATCAATCCCAACATGAGTGAGGTGTCAGGGGATCTAAGCTAGAGATGGGCGGGTCATAACTAAAACTGGAAAGGTCCATTGGCTGAGCAAGAGCCGCATATACCTCATAGCCACCTGCCACCCCCTAGGCCTATAGTAACATACACACAGTTATTGATTAAGGGTGATACTGCTAGATGCACATACAGTATTGTCAGCTGGCAGCATTATAGCGATAGATGAAGAGTTACTGATTATGGGCTATAAGGACAGACACACATACATAATAGCCACCGGCCAGCTCCAAATGTTGTGTATGGGTTATAGCAATAGATGCACATTACTGAAATTATAGGCGCTGATTTATCGAGTAGCCCTATGGGCAGAGACTCACATGCGCAATGTGAAATAATAGATGCAACATTATCGATAAACTCTGTCGTGATAACTGCACGTTTGTGAAAAGTATAGATGTACATTTTATCGATTACCCCTGTAGAAAGAGACACGCTTAGATTACAGACATCTGTTACCAATTTTGAGTTGTGACCAAAGTGTGTTGGTCATCTGTAGTGTCAATTATTCTAACAATCAAAAGTGGCATACGCACAAATTGACAGACTGAACCAGTAAACAGTCAATTATTTAATATTTGCGCAATGTGACAGTGTCAGATTTTGGCATCCGTTCTCTCAATTATTGATTATTGGAACAGACAAAAGTGACACACTTATGTCCATGTTGATTAATTAGTAATATCATTATATTTTCCGGTTTCCACCACACACCTGTTTAGATTGTGTTAATATGTGGAAATAGGCTTTGTTTCAGACTATAATAACTTCCCTATGTCTACTAACAACACCAGTCTGAAGCCATAGACATATGTGCCACGTCATACATACTATAATAGTGTAGCCCACCGGCACTGCGTCACCCCATGCGCCTCATGATCCAGGCACGTGGTACGGGAATTCAACTGCCGTCAGACTCCTCATATGATAATGACGTGCCCACATGCTGATTGGTTCACTTGGTGTTCGCAAAGTTTTGCGAGAATGGGGCCGGGCTTGGCTGGTCACAAACAAATTTTGCTGGCAATGTAATTAATCGGCAGAGCTTCTTAGTTCCGGTAGGCCCAGGCATACACTTACACCAAGAACGTTCATCAGTACAGTGCCGTCATAGTCTGCCTTCACATACCCAGAGGTAACCGAGGGGTTGTGGGGGTGGGGGCGCAATCTTCCCTCTTTTTAGGAATCTGATCCGTCGCACAGGGTTTCCATCTCAGCAAGAAATGAGGTCACAACACACATATGCAATGCTTTAACACGTGTATGAAGGCTAATTATAATACTCCTAACAAAAAGTAAATGTCAATAAAACCATCATGAATAATGAACTAATAATACTAATACTAATAATAATAATAATAATAATAATAATAAAACAATAATATCATTAATAATTATACTCTTTTTTTCATTCTATTACTCGTAGATAAAGCAAATGAGGATCCGCTAAATGGGCGGATGTAGTTCTCCTAGATTAAGGATATTTTATACTAATATACCCATATGTTATGTGTTGGATTCATTGGCTCATTAATACTTACAGAGAGTTTAAAACATTTGTAATAGTATGTTGAGACGTTTTGTGAAAATATCAGAAGTATATGTTCACTGGGAGGATTGCTCCCGAGAAAGATACATTTTGTGGAGTTGTGAAGCCGACTGTCGGAACATAACCAGTATTTTTAGTACAATATTAATTGACCATCATTTGAATTGGTGGCACACGTATCACATAATTCTTTGTACAAGGGATATGAGATACATGAGTAATCAGTTTCCAGGTACAATAACTTGAGTGATCAGATTTCTGGACAGTATACACACAACAGATATGAGTTATGTGATTGATAAAATTGCAGGTACAAGTTACCTGAGTGACCAGATTTCTAGTAATTGGCATTTTGAACAACAGGAACATCCTTGACGGCCATTAACTCTAGTATTTGTAAAAGCTTAACGTTACGCTTTATCGCGAATTAACATTGAAATGAAGTTTTCAACACTTTGTTGGTAGTAAATTAATTTCAAGAATTTATTCTGAGTGTGGCCATTATTAAGTGCACATGGCAGAGAGAAAGAAAGAGAGAAAGAGAGAGAGAGAGAGAGAGAGAGAGAGGGAGGGAGAGAGAGAGAGAGAGAGAGAGTGAGAGAGAGAGAGAGAGAGAGCGAGAGCGAGAGCGAGAGAGAGAGAGAGAGAGAGAGAGAGAGAGAGAGATTAAGATCAGTAAAGATTAGCTATTCAGGAAAAATCCCTGCGACTTTGTGCGGAAATGGAAGATCAGGTAGGAGTGATTTAAATGGGTTAATTATCAGAGAAAGGTTCAAGGAATGTGTTGAGAATGGCAGATACTGAGGTGTTATAATGTACAATGATCTCTTTCATTCAAGAAAATGTATATAGGTTAAATATTGCCAATCTCAAATCATATGGAATATTGCATAAATCCTCAGTTATCAAGGCAAAATAAAATTGTCAATCATGGAGACGAGAAAATTAACCATGTCTCTCCATTTTGACTATCCAACATAAAATATGGTAGTGTCTTTATCAATTGCGTTCATCCTAGTCCATCAGTCAAACTGGTTAAGTGTGCCGTTTTGCTACGACCATCTGTCAGTGCATACTTATTACCTCATCCAAGGCTGATGATTAATTTGTGAAGATATAACCGATTCTCTATCAGTAGAGTCGTTTAATGCTGGATTCACAGAAGAAGAGACTGGTTCAATTCGTCATCAATGGAAAATTCAACGTCTGCGGTTAGGAGGAAAGATGAACGAGAGGCAAATATGGTAACGACTAGCTCTGACATGAAAGCAACTCTGTTACTGGTACAGTCATTGGGAATGAACTGTTTTGACGTATTCCATTATCCTAAAAATATTGTGTTGCAGAATCGTATTAAACCTTTCATTGCGGATGGACATTTACTTAAATGTGCTCTCGAAAAACAGTGCTGACCTATCTGACAACTTATGAAAGCCCCGTAATTATTTAATTATATGACCTAATTTATTAAAAAGTTTGCGGGGTATTATACTCATATTATATTATAAATATAGTAATAGCATATCCAAGAATATAATATTTAATTAATGTATAACGTGTACGTAAGTATATATTTTGTTCTGTTCTATATATTATGAACTTCTTAGTGTTCAGTCATGTCATTGTTCCGCGCGTGCATGCGCGAGTGAGTGAGTGAGTGAGTGAGTGAGTGAGTGAGTGAGTGAGTGAGTGAGTGAGTGAGTGAGTGAGTGAGTGAGTGAGTGAGTGAGTGAGTGAGTGCGTGCGTGCGTGCGTACGTGCGTGCGTACGTGCGTGCGTGTGTGCGAACGTGCGTGCGTGCGTGCGTGCGGGCGTGTGCGTGTGAGTGCGTGCGTGCATGTGACTGTGTGTGAGTTCATGCGTGTGTGTGCATCTTTGGGCGCATGCATATGTGCGTGCGCGCGCGTGTGTGTGTGTGTTTGTGTGTGTGTGTGTGTGTGTGTGTGTGTGTGTGTGTGTGTGTGTGTGTGTGTGTGTGTGTGTGTGTGTGTGTGTATATGTGTGTGTGTGTGTGTGTGTGTGTGTGTGTGTGTGGGTGGGTGGGTGGGTGGGTGGGTGGGTGGGTGGGTGGGTGTGTGTGTGTGTGTCTTATACACGGTCCAGCTGAAGGTCATTTCTGGCATCAGCCCAATCCGTGAACCATCTGGATCATCACATAAAGGATGACGATGACATTGGATTTGGAACACTGTTAAAATATGGTGTTGAGAACACATCTCTGGGATGGAAGAGTGTCCACTAAAACAGGCCATGTTACGAAACTCTCTAGGAAAGCATCGGCAGAACCGATAGGTTTATTAAGCTCTGAACACGATGAGAAATAACTAAGTGTTGCTGTAATAATGATTACAGACATGTATATCCGTAGCCTGTCTGGTTGCAGATGCAGGGAAAGCAAGCACAATTTCTTCTTGCTTGAAGAAGTTATGACTCCTCTGTTGACTCATTTCACAGGTCGCTACTAGTCTTCCGATGATATTTGCGGGCGTGCGTTTCCATAATGAAAATCCGGCATTTGGAATAATTTTGGAGACAATTCAAAGCGGGTAACTGAAACATCTATTACTGGATTAATAGGTGTTCCCTGGCACTATGTGCAGCGGACCAGGCAGTGGATAAGTGGAAAGTCCTTCTTTCTAGGATTGTGTGATTGTGCGTGTGAGTGCGTGCGTGCGTGCGTGCGTGCGTGCGTGCGTGCGCGTGTGAGTGCGTGCGTGCGTGCGTGCGTGTGCATCTTTGGGCGCATGCATATGTGCGTGCGTGTGTGCGCGCGTGCGTGTGAGCGTGTGTGTGTTATACACGGTCCAGCTGAAGGTCATTTCTGACATCAGCCCAATTCCTGAACCATCTGGATCATCACATAAAGGATGACGATGACATTGGATTTGGAACACTGTTAAAATGTGGTGTTGAGAACACATCTCTGGGATGGAAGAGTGTCCACTAAAACAGGCCATGTTACGAAACTCTCTAGGAAAGCATCGGCAGGTTTATTAAGCTCTAAACACGATGAGAAATAACTAAGTGTTGCTGTAATAATGATTACAGACATGTATATCCGTAGCCTGTCTGGTTGCAGATGCAGGGAAAGCAAGCACAATTTCTTCTTGCTTGAAGAAGTTATGACTCCTCTGTTGACTCATTTCACAGGTCGCTACTAGTCTTCCGATGATATTTGCGGGCGTGCGTTTCCATAATGAAAATCCGGCATTTGGAATAATTTTGGAGACAATTCAAAGCGGGTAACTGAAACATCTATTACTGGATTAATAGGTGTTCCCTGGCACTATGTGCAGCGGACCAGGCAGTGGATAAGTGGAAAGTCCTTCTTTCTAGGATTGTGTGATTGTGCGTGTGAGTGCGTGCGTGCGTGCGTGCGTGCGTGCGTGCGCGTGTGAGTGCGTGCGTGCGTGCGTGCGTGTGCATCTTTGGGCGCATGCATATGTGCGTGCGTGTGTGCGCGCGTGCGTGTGAGCGTGTGTGTGTTATACACGGTCCAGCTGAAGGTCATTTCTGACATCAGCCCAATTCCTGAACCATCTGGATCATCACATAAAGGATGACGATGACATTGGATTTGGAACACTGTTAAAATGTGGTGTTGAGAACACATCTCTGGGATGGAAGAGTGTCCACTAAAACAGGCCATGTTACGAAACTCTCTAGGAAAGCATCGGCAGGTTTATTAAGCTCTAAACACGATGAGAAATAACTCAGTGTTGCTGTAATAATGATTACAGACATGTACATCCGTAGCATGTCTGGTTGCAGATGCAGGGAAAGCAAGCAAAATGTCTTCTTGCTTGAAGAAGTTATGACTCCTCAGTTGACTCATTTCACAGGTCGCTACTAGTCTTCCGATGATATTTGTGGGCGTGCGTTTCCATAATGAAAATCCGGCATTTGGAATAATTTTGGAGACAATTCAAAGAGGGTAACTGAAACGTCTATTACTGGATTAATAGGTGTTCTCTGGCACTATGCGCAGAGGACCGGGCAGTGGATAAGTGGAAAGCCCTTCTTTCTAGGATTCTGGAATTACTGCATCCAGGACGTGTTTGTCTCAATAATTTTTAGATTAGTACACACAATCATGAGCAAATACCATTGGTCTGGAGAACGATATACAAGTTTACAATTCTACCCTGCTTCTCGGGTGCAGCGATAAGTATAATTCCATGTAAGGAAAATCTTCTGAGTGAGTGCTGGTGGTGGAATATATTCGCTTTGACGAAAGAGAGTTCACTGAGGAACTGACACGACTAATAACATTTCTTTGTAGTTCAAAACGTATATTTAGCCGATTTGCTCCACTGATACAACGGTCAGTATTAATAATTTCTACAGGAGTCTACTAGTCAACAACAACAACGAGAACAACAACAACAACACCACCAACAACAACAACATCTATTTTAAATCATTTTCCCAGAAATTCGTAAACATATTTAACCACATGGCAAATTGTTAATATTCAACATTTTAAGACACATTGTTTTAAGAAACGTACCTAACTAGCGAGTTCAATGGAAAAAGAATTCGATCTTCACAGTTGATATCATGAATATTTAGCGATTTGCACAGTGCCCTCAACACCTGTACTTCCGTATTTTCTGTAGTGCAAAGTTAGTGAGTTTGTGTTACCGCACATGATTTCAATAGTGTTTATTTTTAAACAATGTTGATGTTAGCTGTTGCTGTTGTCCTTTTACCTTTTGAGCCTATAAGAGCGCTATGAGAAACCTTTTTCTGACACTTTGTGGAACAATATTAGACCTACGTTGAAAAAACGGATACACGCCGGGATATAGCAATCTCAATTAATAGTCTAAAGGCTGCACGCCGCTGGAGAATAATTGTAACGGGCAATACCTCAGGACCTGCTGAATATTTTGAAAATAGTTTGACAGAAAATTCTTTGTCACCAACAAATTTCAGTCAAATTGTTTTTAACATGTTCAGCATATCCAGATTTAAATTGCATGGAAATTGTAGTTTTCCCGCATTCAGTGGCTGCATTAACGGTTTGAACTTCAATGTCCAAATTCGGAAAACTATTTAAAATTTAATAGCCATTATGTTAAATAGTTTGAAACTAATTTGACAGACACCGGCATGTTCTTGCCAAATGAGTTCGAGATACCCAAAGATACAATATTTTATCCGATCCAGCGCTTTTTTTAAACCGGATAACTACCCCCGTCTGGAAATCGTGTTTATGGTAATGTCCTTGGCTGTGTTAACAATTACGCCACATCAGATAATTAGGCTTTAACCATTTAACACTCATATCAGCCAAAACGGCTTCTGCAGTGGTCTTGAGAAATGTCCATTTGCAGACCAAAAGAAGACTATTTTTGAAAATTTAGCACTGGAATGACTGGCTCGATAACCGAGCCAGTCATTCCAGTGGTAAATTTTTGAAAATCTTCTTTTCTTGATCTGAAAATTGGCTTTTCTATGAGAAAATCGAAACTTTCTTGAATAAATTCGAGGGTTAAAGGGTTAAGAAAGCGTATGCACGCACGCGTACGCACGCACGAGCATACGCACACACGAACACACGCAGACGCACGCACGCACGCACGCACGCACACAAATGCAATATTCTCTTGCCCATGTGGGGCGATGTTAACACGATGACTAGTGTGATTAGAACTTACAACTGTCGGGATTGTAAAATCAGCTCTTGCTCCGGAATCGACATAACCGCTCACTGAGTTTGCTGGGTCATGTGTAATGACAACACTCGGCTGTGCGAATGTACCAGCGCCACTGTTGCACGCCGCGTTCGTAAAAAGTGCCTGAGGTTCCAGTTGATCAGCATTGTCCTCCTAAAATAGAGAAAAACACGCGTGTCATTAAGTATAATCAATCTGACATCTCATAAAGAGGGATCCGGTCTGTCACTCGACTATCTGATGTGATAATCAAATGCTTCACTTGTTAGCTGATATCGCAATCAACATGACGCGAAATTCGAATTCTAAAAAAGTCTGTTACAAACATGTAAGAAAGATCCTTTCCAGTTTATTCACCAATCATATGCCGTAATAATCAACTACGTGACGCGTAGGCTGACGTCCAAATTAAATGGCGTCATGAATGACGAGACAAGTTCGTCACGAACGCGTAATTGATGAAGGACTACGCGTTGTTGTACGAATTATATATCTTCATATTTTAGTAAACATTATGTTGAATATTTTGAAACTAATTTGACTGGGCGTATGGCAGCAACAGTTCACGGTTAAATTAGTTTCAAACTATTCAACAGCTTACCCATATAGTTTTCTGGAAATTGATAGTCAGGATTTTTCACAGATCGACAGATCTCAACATGGGCGAAATTTGGGTGGAGCTTAGCTAGAGATGGGCGTGGCATAGCTAAAACAGGATTCCTCCATTGCATGCCTGATGAACTTACAATGTCGTACACATTATGTTGACGACACTAATTTGACTGAGACAAGTGGCAACGTCAACCTCAGCCAAATTAGTTTCAAATTATTCAACAGATTATCCATATAATTACCTAGGAATTTAGGTTCTGCCAATAGACATTTCCACTTTATCACTCCATCATATGACGTCATAATCAACTACGCGACGTGTATAATGACATCATAATGAATGACGTCATGAATGACGTCGATAAGTGCGTAACGAACGCATATTGGACGAGGGACTATGCGTTGTTGTAGGAATTGTATGTCTTTACAATTTAATAAATATTCTGTTGAATATTTTGAAACTAATTTGACAGCAACAGCGCCCAGTTAAATTAGTTACTCAATATTCAACTGCTTACCTCTAGTTTCCAGGAAATTGATAGTTAGGGCATTCGAGGATCGATCAATCCAAAAACGGCGAAGTGTGTTTGGAGCTTAGTTAGAGGTAGGCGGGGCATAGCGAAAACTGGAAAGGTTAATTTAAGGTTCAAATCGGTCGCAACAGGGGTCAATATTGGACGGAACTTGACTATCAATAAGTCTGGTGTAGCTAAACCTGGAGCAGTCTATTCAACCTTGATGAGATAATAATACAATTACTTTCAAAATAGTTATTAAATGTGACCTATACTCTTTGCAAAGGGTTGGCGATACTTACAGAGATGCTAATCTCATCTCATATGTTGTATTGCACTGATTGACTATGGTTTATAGATTCCATATCATTCATATTGTGTCACACTCCCTTATCTGTATCATAAATATCTGCTTTGTAATATCGTGTTAATGTTTAAAAGTGATCGGTACTATTTTGTCTCCTCAAGACAGAAGTATGTGATGTTATTAAAGCGACAAGGCATTACATTCTTTATTATGTAATACTCATCCCATTGAATATTGTGAAACATATTGTGACTGGAAGTTGTTGCTGTCCATGACAGCAACAACTTGCAGTCACATTAGTTTCAAAATATGCAACACCTTATCTTTATCATTGTTTTTTAAATCGCATTGCCAAACTATAGCTGGCACATCTATTACTGAGCGCATACACCTATTTTGGTTGAAAAGTAAATGATGACAGCCTTCATGGGCTGTAGAAATATATCAACATTTAGGTAGGCCTACTAAAGCCTGAATATCTTTCGCTGTCGGCAGGATAAAAAGCTAAAATGTCAACAGTGAATTATGGGTGGTAAATTCTATCACATAAATGATTAGTATCAAACTTGATGTGGCCAGGTCGCAATGAATTTATGGAATGGTAAGTATTCCAATCAAACCTACTGTCTTTATCTAAGTGGCATTGGCAGCAACAGCAACCGACCAACATCACATGTTGGCTGACGCAATAATCGATTCCGCCATCAACGATGCGATTTAGTCTGTCGTAAACTCTTAATAGACAGGCAAGTAGTACAAATTGTATGTCTTGAATATGTAATAAACATTATATTGCATATTTTGAATCTAGTTTAACTGGGCACTGTTGCTAACATAGGCAGCAACAGCAGCCCGTCAATTTTGGTTTAAAAATATTCAACCGCTTATCTGTATAGTTTTCTGGAAATTGAGATGCTGGGAGTGGCTGTGCAGTGATCGATCGATCCCAAAACCGACTACGGGCGGTGAAGCTTAGCTAGAGATGGGCGCGGAATAAGTAAAACTGGATTTACTATTATAGCAGTAGGATTAAGAGTTGGCTAGATTCGTATGTTGATTTCGGGATCACTTTGTCAGTGAAACAACATGAAGTTGAACGTGGTTTAGAACACATTCTCTCAATTGAGCTCATTTTATTTTGTTATTTTGTCGTCTTAAGAGTCCAGGTTAATTAACATTTTATTCTCGTATATAAGAGTAAATTCTTGAATTTATTCGGCAAAATTGAGATTTTATGGTATTTGATTCTAAGGTGCTGATAATTTTGAATTCTTAATGTAATGGACCTTTCCAGATTTATCTATGCCCCGCCCATCCCTAGATAAGCTCCACCCACGCGTCTTCCGCATTGGGATCGATCCCTGACCTCCCTGAAGATCAATTTCCAGAAAACTATACAGGTAAGCTGTTAATTATTTTGAAACTGATTTGACTGGGTGATGTTTCTGCCGATGGCAGTAACAGCGGCCAGTCTAATTAGTTTTAAAATATTCAACAGCATGTTTATTAAATAATAAAGAGATGCAGTTCTTACAAACTGACGGACTATTACTCATTTAACACGGATTAATTCGAGTCATTCATGATCTAATCATTATGACGTCATCGTACACAGCAATTAGTTTATTATGACGGCATATGGTTGACTGACGAAATGGATTCATGAATTTAGTAAAATGTGTTTAAGATTGTTTAAGTGCATGATGCATAGTGGTATGCTACCATATGTATGGTTACTGAGTTTTGCGGCTGTAATAGTAGAACAATCATACAGCTGTAATCAGTCCTTCTTCGCTTGTGCCCACTGTGTCGTGTGTGCATCCACAATCTTTTGCTTCCTCGGGCCCATTCTTGATTTGACTGTACCGAATCCTGCTTTCTTGAGGTCACTTCGTGGCATACTTAACACATTTCCGCAATGGCGTCCTCGCCTGGATTTGTATTTGCTAGCTCACAGTTCACAGTGAGGGTTTTGGTCTTGTGGAATTTCCAGCACGGATTTGAATGCAGCAGCGAGGCAACGTGTGAAAATCACTGGAGATAGGCCATCTCCCTGTGTGGAGCCGATTGGTGTCTTAAGCTCTACAATCTTCACTGACCCGACTCATACTCTCAGCTTGGTGTCTGCAAGCAGTAATTCCACCAGCTGTAGCTCATATTCCTTGCTTCTGGCCTGGCGTAGTAGTAATTTTTGCGTGGTTAATTGTGTCATAGGATTGTGACATGTCAATGCCAATTTTATGGAAATCCCAGTGCTTGGCCATTACTAGTGACACAGGCATGCGTTGAGCCCATAAACTGTCTGCGCAGCTGCTTCCGGTGAAGTCATCGATCTTGTCTCAGATGTGGCACAGAGTAGCATTCGATATGATTTTCCAATGTTACAATTAAGGAGCAGACTGGGCCGCAGATTTCCTGGTGGGTCAGGTGGCTTCATGGGCTTGGGTAGTGCGATACTGGTGCTTTGGCCTACATTCTCGAGTGGGTCATAAAGGTTCAATTAATTAGGTGCCTGACCGGTTTTGATATAATGTCACTTGCGTATTTGAATAGTTCATTGCTCATGCCATCAGGCCCGGATGCACGTCTACTGTTCAGGGCTTTGAGTGCCATCTCAACTTCTGCTGTTTTGCTTGGTATTAGTAATGATCAGGGCCCTCCAGAGAATGGGTGCAATGGATCATATTCTTTGAACCATTCTAGAATTGTGTCGGCTTTGCCATGGTCAGTCCCGATGAAGTGTCCTTCATATTGTGTGCAGTGAGTGGTGGGGTCAGTAACTCCTAGGGCTAGGGCTGCCCGATCATTTTGTGACAGTCATCTGTGACAGTGACAGAGATTTCATCTGCTAAGGAGTCAGCGTGTTGAATAGCAGGACATTGTAAGCGTTCACTGATGTAGCGCAGACGAATATATAATATATAATAACAACAACATATGCTTAGAAAACATTTTGAACAGAACTCAACTTAACAGGATTACGCCTCGAGTGAGAACACGGCCCACGACTAAGAGCAAAGGCTAATTACATTTGTATTTCTTTATCGCTTTATCAATAAATTACCATTCAGTTGAGTTATGTTCAGTACGTTTCTAAGAATATGTTGGTAACAATGACTTCCAATCCAATTAGGTTCAGCATAGTTAACAGTGTGGTATATTTTCTTTCGGAATGTATCGTGATTTCTGAGCTTTGCTGTAACTTTCGCAAATTCTGTGCATGTGCGTAAGTTGTGTACATTGCAATCAGACATTTGAAAAGCCTAGTTTGAAAACTCATTTTCAAATTAATAAATATGATGTTGAATATTTTGAAAATAATTTTGATTATGAGCTGTCGAATGAGTTTCAGAATATTCAAAGGACCACGTATCATTTGGCACATGGATCTTAAATACTCAAGAAATCAAAAGATATTGGCATTTGATGGTGTATATGCTGTCTTGTAACAGTAGCAATGCACAACATGCTCACTTCTTTTTCTTGGCTAGCCTGATGATACTGCTTACTAGACAGCTAGTGTTCTCGTACTGGCCCAGTAACAGATGTTGTGAAGGTATCTGTGTGGCTTTAAAATAAAAGCGGGAAACACTTACTTGATATCGAAGTGTTACGTAGACACGACTTCCCCATCCACTATTTTCGAAAAGTGGGATGCGCATTGAAGCTCTCCCATTGAAGTATGCGCATGAGCCACCAGTCGCCCCCACTCGGCGCCGTATCATAACTCCAAAATTCTGAATCCATGCTCGCCATTCTCTCTCCCTGGTACCGTATGGCGCGGCGAAGGGAAGATCTACTTCCGGACTGCAGTCTAATAAAAATACAAATAATAATAATAATAATAATAAGAAGAAGAAGAAGAAGAAGAAGAAGAAGAAGAAGAAGAAGAAGAAGCAGAAGAAGAAGAAGAAAAAGAAGAAGAAAGAAGAAACAGAAGAAGAGGAAGAAGAACAAGAAGAAGAGAAGAAGAAAAAGAAGTTGAAGAAGGAGAAGAAGTTGAAGAAGGAGAATAATAATAATAATAATAATAATAATAATAATAATAATAATAATAATAAGAAGCAGGGTGAGGAAATGGAGGAAAATGACATGAGCAAGAGCAAAAACAGCAAGAACAGTAACAACACCAACAACAGCAACGACAGCAACAACAATAACAACATCAGCAACAACAACAACAATGACAACCACAACCAACAACAACAACTTCAACAGCACCACCACCACCACCACCACCAGCACCACCAACAACAGCAACAACAACAACAACAACAACAACAACAACAACACCATTGTGGTCCTATTGAAAACCACTTTTTGGGATCTCATTCGAGAATCTTCTGGAAACATATAAACAACTATCCATGGTGATGGCGGTCCTATACTTTACACCTCGTGGTGATCTGAATTCATCGCTATATTAATGGTTTCAAGAATACTTGATGGTTCATACACTCAACTGAGGCTTATTGGTGATTTGGGTACTGTTCCAAATTCCCATTCATGACACGGGTCTCGTTCTTGCCTCTTATCATCATAACTACCCAAGGTGGATGCTATACAAGCATAACGATTTGATAAACCTGCTAATTACGCAGGTCTCGGGAATGGCAAGGCATTAGGCCCCCAGTATTCATGACATGAACAATACATTCCACATATGCATTACTACGTTGGACCAACCGGGTGACTGGGTGGCTGTTGCACATTGGGCCGATGGTAACAATTGGTTGTCACCATCACTTCTGGCGACAAATTGTTGGGCCAACATTGACATCCAAGTGGGATAATTACAATTGTGTTACAGTTACTGGCTAAACGTAGGCCCAACAACTTATAGCCAATGTGCATACCAAATATAATTGCATACCTTAGTGCAATGTTTAGCCTTATTGTTTGTTATCTAAGTTCAGTAAGCCAATGTATTTGATAATTAGGTTGCTCAATCACAGTTTTTAATGAGACACATCCACTTCTCCAGAGAGATACTGCGTTACCTCGATATCACAGTATTTAATAGCTCAATTTAAGTGTGCATTACGAATAAGATCGTATTGTCAAGTAAGTAGGACTATAAGTCGAATGCAACTATATGGTCTAAATAATATCCTCCATCAACATGCTAATGTACTGTTACATAACTTGAATATGTTTGTGGAAAAACAAATATTAAGAAATTTGTAATGTCCTATGTATAATGGCAATATGGCCTAAACACCTATTAGTATGTATGTATGTATGTATGATTACTGTATTATGCGGCTGTAGTACTAGAAACATACTAGAGCTGCAATCAGTCTTTCTTCGCTTTTGCCCACTGTGTCTTGTCCTCAGCCAAAATCCTTGGCTTCTTCAGGTGCATTCTTGACATGAGTTTACCTAATCCTGCTTTCTTGAGGTCACCTCGTAGCACGCTTGGCAGATTTAGGCAATGACGTCCTCTCCTGGCTCTGTATTTGCTGGCTCCGAGTAGGGCGAATTTCAAGGCTCTCTGTGCTGGTGTGACTTCTGGCATCCTTAGCACATGGCCAAACATAGACCATCTTTGCTGGGCGACATTTACAGACAGCGGTGGTGTATTACACATCTTGTATAGTGCACCGTTGGAAATTATGCGCTCTGGCCATCGGTGTCCAGTGATGGCGTGTAGGTGTTTGCGGTGGCAGGCGTCAAGTTTGCCTAGAGCTACCTTTGGAGCTGCCCAGCTGTTACAGTTATACATCATCAAGCATACGCAGGTTGCATTGTATAAACGTAGTCTTTTTACCAAGGGCATCTTTGATCTACGAATCCATAGCTTCCAGAAGGGCTGGAAAGCTATGTTCCCCATGATGCAGCATGCAGCAATGTCAGCAGGAATGCAAAGCAGTGAGCTCAGGATTTTACTTTTCCTCCATGGTTCGCCACAATGGAGTGGATCGTCATTTTCTTTAGTTTCATGCATTGTAGATAGGTATATATGGGTGAACTCTGTTTTTGATTCATTCATAAAGAGATTCTCAATTTTTAGTTTGCTTGCAGATATTGGGAGAAGCTCGTCAAAGGGTTTATTTTCCTCATCTATGAAGTCCATATCGTCGGCATATTCCATCTCTAACGGCATGCCCAGTATTGACACCGGTGGTGGGGGTGGGTGGGTGTTGGTCTTGTGGAGTTTTCCCGCACGGATTTCAATGCAGCAGCAAGGTAACAGGTGAAGAGCACAGGGGATAGACCATCTCCCCGTGGGGAGCCGATTGATGTCTCAAACTCTACAGACGTCACTAACTTTCCTCGTACTCCCAGCTTGGTGTCTGCATGCAGTAGTCGTAGCTCAATTTCATTGCAACTGGCCTGGCGTAGTACATCTACGATCTTTGAGCGTTTAATTGTGTCGAAGGCTCGTGACATGACAATGCCCATTTTGTGGAAATCCAAGTGTTTGGACATGACGACTGACACAAGCATGCGTTGAGCCAATACAATGTCTGCCCAGCTGCGTCCACGTTTGAAGCCACTTTGACATAATCCGGTGAAGTCGTCGATCTTGTCTCGGATGCAGCATAGAGTAACATTTGATACAATTGTCCGTATGCTGTTAAGGAGCACAATGGGCAGATTGGCTGAGGGGCCAGGTGGCTTATTGGGCTTGAGTAGGCCGATAAGGATGCCTTGGCCTACAGCGTCGATGGGAAGGTAATGCATAACAGCTGAATTGATTATGTGCGTGATCAATTTTGAGATAATGTCACTTGCATATTTGAATAGTTCATCGTTCATGCCATCAGGTCCAGATGCACGTCCATTTTTCAGGGCTTTAAGTGCCTTCTTAACCTCTGATGTATTAATTGGTGTTAGTAATGGCATGGGGTCTCCTGATAATGGATGCAAGGGCTCATCATCGTGGTCAGTGAACTGCTCCTTGAACGATTCTCGAATTGTCTCGGCTTTGCCCTGGTCAGTCCTGATAAGTGTCCTTCAGAGTTGTGTACATTTAATGGTGGTGTGTAGTTAGCAACTCTCAGGGTTCGCGATATTCACTTTGGCCACTTTGATAGATGCGCAGATGTAACGCTTTCTGTTCTGCTGGCAGCTTTACTACGAGAGGGTCGTCAGTATACCTTGTCCTGTTGTTTTTAGAACACCTATGGTGCTAGTAGCTGATGATTCCATAGGTATCAGTATTTTGGTTATGGTTTCGTTTGAGTCGGAGCTGACTTCGATGTTAGCTATCTGCTCCCCGAGGACCTTTTTGTATGACATTTGAGTGTCAGTGTCGCTGATGAGCGTGTGTAAGCTGTAGGTGACTCTACCCTCTTGCCTGGTATGTTGTTTATGCATTATGTAGGGCTAGTTCTTATGGAGGCGTGTAAAGGCTTGCTTATTGTCAGAATTGAGGTCTGTGCCTACATAGGTACGAGCATACCGAAGTAGGGGTTTTGCTGCTGTCTTGCATATTATGAAATCTATTTGGTTGAAGACAGCTTTTGTAGCCTTAGAACCTTTTGGGGCTTTGCGATCAGCAATGTGTCCAGTCCATGTTTGTCCGGTGGCGGAATGAGTGTGTTTGAAAGCGTATTTCTGGCAAATAGGTCATTGGAACAAAGGAAAGCCACCAGTGCATCTCCATTGCTGTTGCGTGTGCGCTCTCCATACGATCCCATGCATGAGCCTATTAGTAGCTTATACCTAGCCGTGTAAACATTTGGTTCGAAATCGTAAGTGGCAGACATGTTTGACACATTTTATTGGAGGTGTACATTCACACCACATACATCTAAGATAACATTATTTACATTATATACATTTAGAAGCTTAAATTGTGTACATCAATATAATGAAACGAATTAATCTCAACAAGTCATGGTGTCAATCGGTATAAATTATTATAATTGTTTGTTGTGAAGTTGACATATGAGCACGTGTCTCTAATTCAATTTCACAACACAAAAAAGTGTATACATAATGAAATCACCATATGTTAAGATTTATCTCGTTTCATTACATCTAGCGACACAATCTAAGCCTCCAGTTGTATACAATTTGGAATATTTTATTTTCCAGCATTCTGGTGTGAATATTAAATGTATTCATTATAATGCTAAGGTGTTAAATATATTAAACCCTCTTGTGTTAACTTACCTCTTTAATGGTCAAGACCGCCACAAAATGGACTATGTAGTGGTCCTGAGGAAGGTCCATTTTTTTATCCAAGAGAATATGATTTTTGAAAACTTACCACTGGAATGACTCACTTCAGTAGCAAATTTTAAAAAAATAGTCTTCTCTCAGCCGACAAATAGACACCATATCTAAGAAAAAAACTGGATTTTCTTGCCCATGAAGACAAACCAAAAACCGGCAAGGGTGGGGCCCTTGAGCAATGTCTATTTGCACGACAACAAAAAGTTATTTTTGTAAATTTTATTGTAAAATTTGTATTTTCTTGAAAACTTTTAACCATTAAATGGTTAATTGATATATGTAGACGTGTGAGCGATCTGATGCGATGCTGTCACAAGAGGGGTTAACATAAAACAAATTAACTGTTTGTAATAATTCGCAAAATTAATATTTGTTGGATATGCTGGCCCAACGTTAGACCAATGAGCAGAAGAATCTTACGACAACGTAGAAAGTCAATGTTGGGCCAGTGCTATATGAGGTGTGTTGGGCCAACTTTGGGAACACACGTGTCATGCG